>JAXIVJ010000184.1:2500-125000 GCA_036785665.1 Chirona hameri
GATTGTGAAAATGACTGCTGCTATGCTATAATGAATAAAGCCGGTATATGCAATTAAAAATTGCGTTCCTAAGTATACATATTAAGCAAAACATTATTTTCCTTCACATTTTCGCGAACCGATGGTTCATTCGGCACTTTGTCTCCCTCTCAAAAATCCGTGGCGACGCCCCGGTTATCAGTACCTATTATTGAAACCAATCGTCAACTTTTATCTGGACACCCTGTATATGCATGCAACTGAATAGGTAACTGTCTGTTAGTGTCCGTTGGCTATATCCGCAGTTTGGAGGTGGCGTCACCAAAACATATGCACGCATCGGAGTAGCCGTCTTTATGTTAGTGGCCGGTAAAGAGACGCTGCAGTCCGTCCAGCCGAGCTGTTAGGTCAGGATATAGACGATGAAGGACTCGGACAGTAGCAGATTGAAGAAAACACATGATGGGTGTAATGTCCTAACAGTGCATCTACTGTCGTTTCAGAATGTGTTGGCCAGGAATACAGAATGAAGGCTTAGTAGTATTTTACACTGGCGACGAGGACGAGAGCCATGTCAGACCACGTTGATGCAGCACTAGCAACAGCAGGAAGACCCTGCGACCTGGGGACCGACCCCAGCCAGTTCCTGACCCGCTTTGAAGACTGGTGGGAGACCCACAACCTCCTGGTAGACTCTGTCACGGACCTCCCAGACGCAAGGAAGCTGAAGCTCCTGCTGCTGTGGGGGGGGGGGGGGCAAAGAGTTCAGGAAGTTTTCCAAGGATGCGGGGGGTGCTGTTGGAAGCAGAAGGACCTGATAGACCAGCTGATAGCCTCAAAACCGCACTGGTCAAGATCACAGCGACGTGCTCTCAACATGTCAATCTGACCATGGCAATGTACAAACTCATGCATGCCAGGCAAGGCACCAAGACTGTCACTGAGTTCGCCCATGAGATAGATGAGCTGGCTTCTCGATGCCAGTTGACCACAGTGCCCTACACCCCGGACAGGGCCAAGAAGGATGCCTTCGTGTTCGGCACCTCTGATGAGAAGCTCCGACAAGAGGCTCTAGCTAAGGACCCAGACTATGGAACCCTCCTGCGGCTTGGGACAAGTTACGAGCAATCACGCAAGGACTCTGGGAAGATACGAGCAGGGGCGGAGGGTACTGACGCAGTCAGACAAGTACTAGATGCCGACGAGGTGGAGGCCGTGGTGGCTAAGATGCTGGCACACAAGCTACCAGGAAGGTACAGCGTCCGACCCACACCCGTATCAAGCTACAAGGGTGGAGCAACAGGGGGTCAAGGTTGGCCGAAATGCCCAAACTGCCCACCACACTTCAGGACCCACGCACCAGGGAGGTGCCCAGCCAGAGGCAAGACGTGCGCAGCATGCCAGAAGAAGCACCACTTCGCTGGGGCCCCCAACTGCAAGCTCAAGGAAGGCGATGTGCGGAAGGTGGAAGGGTATGAGTATGACGATGACGATGTTGGTCGGGTGATAGAAGTGGGACTCCTGCGAACTGAAGAAAGCAACCACGTCAGCCTGCAGGTTAACGGGGAGTCAGTGCGCTTCTTCGTTGACTCAGGCTGCAGGAAGACGCTCATCCCGAACCACATATACACGCCAACCATGGGACGCCTGACAAGGACTTCAGTCAGGTTCCGGCCGTATGGGACAAGCACCCAGCTGGAAGTTCGTGGGCAGATCCCTGTAAGCCTGTGCAGCCAGAGCGGGGCACAAGTGGAGTCCACGGCATACGTCGTAGATGGACACCAAGTAGAGAGACACCGACCATCGGCCTCTACTGGCGGTGTACAACAACGGCCGCCTGGGCGATGCAGACGCCAAAGCCCTGGGGATACTGCAAATCCGCCACGAAGGGGGAGCAGTGGAGGCAGTCGCCGGCATCACCACCTCACTTCGCAGTGCTGGCATCACTGTGACAGGCAAGAAGGCACCCGCAGCACCAGTGCCAGAGGACGAACGGCAACAAGTCCAACAGCTGTTGGATCGACACAAGAAGGTCTTCGATGGCGTCGGACTCCTGAAGGGCCGCGAGGCTAGATTCCACATCGACACCACGGCGCCACCAGTGTCAGCGCCGTACCGGCCAGTACCGCTAGCCTATCAAGGCCGGCTAAGCGAGCACCTCGATGAGCTACGCAGGGCTAGCAAAATAGAAGAGAAGATCCGGAAGAAGAGAGCCCCTGGATATCAAATGTGGTCATCACCGAGAAGAAGAGTCAGGGACAAATCAGGATGAACGTGGACATGCGCACTGCCAACAAGGCCCTCCGTCCCACCAAGAGACACGTCATCACTGTACAAGAGATGAGGCACAAGCTGAAAGGGGCTACGCGGTTTTCAGAGATGGACATTAGGGTGGTCCACTTTCGAAAAGTTTGTCGGATTCGTCGGGCCGGGTCGGAATTCTTGTCGATACTACGACACAAGGATGTGTGCAAAATTTTATTCCGATCGGATAATTTTATCCCGCCCCGCAGAGCGACCAAAGTTTCTCCTATGCGAACAATCTCACAGGGGTGAACGGTAGTACGGATTCTCCCATGTAGTTGAGATTTTCTGCTCAATTCGCACTTGCAATCACTCAAAAACGGAAGACAGGAACGCACGTGACGCAAAATAGGCAACCGTGGTAAACCTCTACACTGGTGACGATGAACAAAAAAACGAAATCTGCCGTGCGCGCCATCCTATACCTATTTCGCGCACGGGTGCAACACCCAGTGGCGCTCCACGACCTGCAGAAGGTGCTGTCGCTGTTCCTCGTCGCGTCTGATGGCACCGCAGAACGCGCTGATGAGGGCGACGCCCCTCTCCGCAAAGTGGTTCACCACCCGTAGGTGACGGGCGTCCCGACGAGTCGTGGTGTAGTCGTCCCTCCCCGACCACTCGGCCGGATCGACGTTGAGGAAATTGTGACCGGCCCCGAGGGCGGTTACGAGGCCGACAGAGTTGGTCGTCGCAAACGACTCCAGGGAGCGCTGCTCCACTGCGTCGAGGGCGACGTCGGCGCGGCGAGGCGGGTTCTTCTCCCCCAGCCGCTGCTGCATGGCGCTGACGATGGCCCGCTTCTCCTCGACCACCGTCGCCTCGTCGAAGAGGGAGAGGCCGACGAGCTCCTCGGAGACGTACCACATGTGCCGGGCCATCACCTTGCCCGATGCCCGCCCGATCTCCTTGTCGCGATAGGCGGCGAGGGCTTTGAGTAGGGCGAGGTCCGTTGCCGGGGCCGAGGTCGGACAGTGGGCGGACATCCACGGTTCCACGTACGTTGTGACGATAAACGTCGTGAACCGGATCAGCGCCCTCTTCTCGTGCTCGGTGAGCGCGAACTGCTCGCGGAAGAGGGTGATCTTGAGAGCGTAGATCACCTTTGCCATCCATCGAGCACGGTGGCAGGCGCCTGGCTTCCGGATGTTCGCCTCAACCTCACCGCACAACACGACGATGGTGAGCTGCACCATCTCGCGGTAGTCGTCGCGCGGTTGTTGCTCCTTCAGCAACGCGTGGCAGGTGGCGATGATCTTGTCGGCGCCGTCGACGGGGTCGTCGAGCGGTTTGGACGACGCCTGGTTCGCTAACGGCCACCACTTCACAAACCGCTTGAACAGCGGGATCTCGGGGCCGGAAGACGGGCCGAAGCAGACGGTGAATGCTGCGCCCACCACTAGCTCGAGCACGTGGTGCCGGCATGCGAAGTGGAGCAGATTCCGTTTGACGTGCTTCATTAGGTGGACGCACGCGCCCTCCTTGAGTCCGGTATTGCTGGCTGTTGTGTCGAAGCACATGCCGATGATGTTGTCGACGAGGTCCCACTCCTTCGCAGCGTCGTAGACCGCCTGCCCGGTCAGCACGCCCGTCTCCGCCGCGAGTTTCGGCACCATCAACAGCTTCTGGATGCCGTCACCGGACACCAGGATGGGCAATCGCTCCGCGATTCCCTCACCGGCCATCCCCTCGACAAGTTTTCCGTCCCAGTGTATGATGAGCGGCACCACAGGCACATTCACGGACATCTCCGCCTTGATCTCCTGAGCCATCTTCTCCCGCTCGCTCCTCCGGTGGCGCCGCACGGTGCTGCGAGCGGGAGTGGCGTCGGCGCCGTGGATAGCGGTGAAAAGATGTACTGCGTTTCGGTCCGAGATCCTTGTGCGGTCCAACGCAGCGGCGATAGCCCGCGTCATGATTGGCGTGCGGCGACGCTTGGGGGGATAGGCCGATTGAGCGGATGTTCCTGCGCTCGGAACGAAGTCCGCGTCCCGTCCGCCGTCCGCGTCGTCACCGCCGTTCTCTTCCTCGTCGCCTGCACCCAATCCCGATGAGCTGCACGTGGCAGTCGTGGCACGCTCCGGTGAGTGCGGCCGCTTTCGCACGCCACGCTCCAGACGCCGTCGCTCCCTGTCGGCCAAGGATTGGTTGGCTCCTTGCATGATGCCACGGGGTCCATCCGGGCAGCGCTGGCCCAGCAGGAACTGCCGATCCTCGTCCTCCTTGATGAGCTCCAAGGCGTACGCGTGCCCGATGTCGAAAAGCGTCCTCAGCGCCAGTGAGAAAACTCCGGCGATTCTCGACGTCAACTGACAGAGATTAGCTCGTCAGTAGGTGATCGTTGTCGGTTAGGCGTGTGTTTGAGTTTGTCTGCGGCTGCTGAGAGTAGCGTTGATCAGGTGATCGTTCGGTCAACATCCAGCCTAGCCAGCGCCCAGCATGGCAGACAGGACACGGTTAAAAGACACATGTTCACGGGTATGACTTATCGAGAGGCTAAATGAGAGCACGTGACGAACCGTCGGCTAGTATTAGCAAGGTCACCTCACAATGTATGTCTCGATTGGATCGTGGTTTCAGCTACTGAAGGAAACATCACGCCAACGATGAAGTATTACTAAATGAGGTCTGTCACACAAGTCATGGCAATTAGGGCAAAATAATATATTATATTCGGATATTCTGCGAACTAATTCAATTAGTTCAACTGTTCATTTGTCTTACCTTCAGCGCTCTGCTTCTTGGACCGATCCAAGTTCTGCCATGATGCGTAGAGCCGGAGGATCCTCTCCACACAGCGGCTCTTCTTCTGCGTGGGGATCCATGCTTTCTCCCACACCACCGCCACCTCCGCGTTGACGAGGGAAGCCGCTTCTTTCACAGACTTCTGCTGCACACGGACGAAGTGGAAGAGGCGCCGTAGCACTTGCCCGTTCGTGGGAAGCTGTTTCCCACAGCAGGGGTTCGCTTCGGGCTGCCCAACAAGCCTCACTTCGGTGGTTGAGCGTGAGCGTGTTGCAGTTGCAGCAGCCATCCCGAACGCAGGCACAACCACGACTAACGCAATACGCAACGCCTCTCCTGACCCAGCAGGAACTGCATCCAGCCTAGCCAGCGCCCAGCATGGCAGACAGGGCACCTGGGCACGGTTATAAGACACATGTTATTGTTCACCCTATTGAGACCGGTTCGTATAGTAGAAACTTTGGCCGCTTTGCGGGACGGGAAAATATCATCCGATCGGAATGAAATTTTGCACAGAACCTTGTGCCATAGTATCGACAAGGATTCCGACCCGGCCCGACGAATCCGACAATCTTTTTTTTTACCCTGAAGATGTGGACCACCCTAATGGACATGACACACGGCTTCCATCAGATCAAGCTGGCGGAAGACTCAAGAGACATCTCAACGTTCAGGACACATGAGGGGCTCCACAGGTTCAAAGTCCTCTTCTTCGGCCCCAGCCCAGCATCGGACATCTTCCACGAGCTCGTTAGCCAAGCACTTCACGGGCTGCCGGGCTGTGAGTCGATCCACGACAACATCCTAGTCTGGGGGAAGACACCAGAAGAACACCTCCAGAATCTGGACAAGTGCCTCACCCGCTTAGAGGAGCGCGGCCTGACACTGAGAAGAGAGAAGTGCACGTTCGGTGCAACCTCCGTGACCTGGTTCGGATGGGAGTTCTCGGCATCCGGCATGTCGGCGGACCCCAAGAAGGTGGCGGCGATCAAGGCGGCCGGGCGCCCCGAGTCAGTCGACGACGTAAAGAGCTTCCTTGAGGCCTGCCAATTCAACGCCAGGTTCATGTATGACACCGAGAGGGCGTATGCACAGATTACCAGGCCACTCCGAGATCTGACACAGAAGGGTAGGATATTCCTGTGGAGTCCGGCGTGTGAGGCGTCATACAAAGAGATCTGTCACGCAATGGTCAGCAACACGGCGCTACAGTCGTTCGACCCGACTCTGCCGACGAAGCATGTCGCGGACGCAGCGCCGGATGGCATCGCCTCCAGCCTCTTCCAAGAGCTACCAGACGGAGCCTGGGTGCCTGTCGACCACGCCAGCCGCGCACTGACCGCTGTAGAGCGGAACTACTCACAGTTCGAAAGAGAGTCCCTGGCGCAGGCATGGGGCATCAACTACCACAGGCACTACCTGCTGGGCATCAACTTCGAGTCGTACACCGACCATCGGCCTCTACTGGCGGTGTACAACAACGGCCGCCGGGGCAACGCCCGCGTCGAGCGCCACCGGCTGAAGGTCCAGGAGCACACGTTCACGATGCGCCACCTGCCGGGCAAGGCGAACCCTTGCGACTACATGTCGCGCCACCCGAGGGCGCTTGAACACCACAGCACAGCAGAACGGCAGGACATGGTTCTAGAGACGGGCGATGACGTTTGTATCAGCGCCATCATCACCGACGACCTGCCAGACGCAGTGGACCTGGCAACGATCCAACGAGCTACAAGAGAAGACAGAGTCAGCCAAAAACTGATCAGATGCATGGAGCGCGGACAACTCGGCAAGGAGGAGGGATTGAGACCGTTCCGAGACGTCTTCACAGAGCTCCTGCACACCCAAGGGGTGATCCTGCGACAGGACCGGTTGTACATTCCGGACGTCGAGGTACAGCCAGGACTAGGAAGCCTCCGCCGTCTGGTGGTGGACCTGGCCCATGAAGGCCATCAAGGCATCGTCAAGTGCAAGAGGCTGCTGCGCGCAAAAGTTTGGTTCCCACAGATGGACAAGATGATCGAACAGAGGGTCTCGGGCTGTCGAGGCTGCCAGGCGTCCACCCGCACGGTCACGCGGGACCCCCTTCGACCAACGCCGCTCCCGGAGCGGGCGTGGCAGCACGTAGACATGGACTTCCGGGGCCCACTTCCGAGTGGAGACTACCTACTCGTCGTGATAGACGAATACTCACGCTACCCGGTGGTGGAGCCGACTCAGAGCACCAGCGGGGACACAGTAATACCCATCTTGGACAAGGTGTTCTCAACACACGGCTTTCCAGACTCAGCCAAGACGGACGGCGGTCCACCCTTCAACGGTCATGCGTTCACAACGTACATGCGCTGGGCCGGGTGTCAGCACAAAAAAGTAAGCGCGGAGGACCCCGAGGCCAACGGACTAGCCGAAAACTTCATGAAGATCCTGAAAAAAATCCTGGCATACGTCGATCGTCGAGGGCAAGAACCCCAAGCAAGAAATGTACAAACTGCTCAGGCAGTACAGGGCCACGCCGCACAGCAGCACAGGGCGGGCGCCAGCAGAGGCGCTCTTCAACCGGCCATTCAAAACAAGACTGCCGAACCTAGCCTGGCCAACACATGGCAGTCAGGACCTGGAGGAGAAACACATCGCTTCGAAGGCCACCCAGAAGCGCTACAAGGACAAGAAAACGAACGTTCGGGCACACGCCATCACGGTCGGAGACACCGTCCTGCTGCAACAAACGGCGACCAAGCAGCGACCCTGGTACGACCCGTTCCCCTACTGTGTCACGCAGGTGGTGGGAACACAAATAACAGCGTCAAGGGATGGCAAGAACATCACCAGGGACGCACAAAGACTCAAGAAGGTCAAGCTCGACTCAAGAGCCGCCAACCACTACGAACGGCAGCGGTACCCGACGAGGCAGACGCCGGATGACGAGGCCTGGTCGGCTGGCCCGGACCAACCAGAACACCAGATGTCGAACGATGTCGCTGACTCTCTCGGCGCGGACACAGCGCCCCAGACTGGCGGCACTGACGCGGCGCCTGACCCCCTCTGTGCGGGCGCCGCGCGGCGGACTTGCGGTGCTGATGCGGCTGCCGTGGCGGCGGGCGACAGGCCGCTGCGTCCAGACGTCCCGAATCCACGGCGGTCCGTTCGCGCGAAGCGGCCGCCCGCGTACCTGCGCGGTTACGAGCTCTAAGCAGGCACGCAGGCGAATCAGTGAGTGACCCGGGTGCGCAATAGCGTGAACTATGTAAACGGCAAGTGGAAGCGGAATGACCATGTTTTGTTTGTTTGTTTGTTTATGTTTGTTTGGACCCGCGCGCGAACTTCGCGTTCGCGCGTGTTCTGAAGTTCGGAAAGTTCGCGCGCGAACCGAATTGAAGCAAGCGTTTAAGTACCTGTTAGCCTCATCAGCGGCAACGCACTTGGGCACCAGATGGGGCGGTGGAGGGATGTAATGTCCTAACAGTGCATCTACTGTCGTTTCAGAATGTGCTGGCCAGGAATACAGAAATGAAGGCTTAGTAGTATTTTACAATGGGGAACAGAAAATAACTGTCACGGAATGCGGGTAGAATACGTGCTATGTGACAGCGAGCAGATATGGAGCAGCTTATAGATATGGAGCCAGGGGCGCAACCACCTATACGGACAGTACGGAATGGCTGTACCGCTGTTGACGGGTGCCGAAGGCGCCCCCCCCCCCCCCCCCCCTCCGGACCATTTATGTTTTGCAATTAGCACCGCCAACAGGACAGGCACCAATGGCGTACAGAGTATACGGTCATTCAGGGAATGACCTGGTCCTTTGGACCCGAGGCGCCCATGCAAAGCTGGCTCCCCTCCGATCAGTGACGGCGCCCCTCCGGCCCGTGACGGCGCCCCTCCGGCCCGTGACGGCGCCCCTCCGGCCAGTGACGGCGCCCCTCCGGCCAGTGACGGCGCCCCTCCGGTTAGTGACGGTGCCCCTCCGACTAGTGACGGTGTCCCCTCCGGTCAGTGACGGCGCCCCTCCGGCCAGTGACGGCGCCCCTTCGGCTAGTGACGGCGCCCCTCCGACCAGTGACGGCGCCCCTCCGGCCAGTGACGGCGCCCCTCCGACCAGTGACGGCGCCCCTCCATCCATTGATGGCCCCTCCGGTCAGTGACGGCGCCCCTCCGGCGAATGACGGCGCCCCTCCGGGCTCCAACCAGTGACGGCGCCCCACGGGACAGTTACGGCGCCTCTCCCGCCAGTGACCGCGCCCCCTCCAGCAAGTGACGGCGTCCCTCCGACTAGTGACTGCCCCTCTCCCGACCGTAACGGCGCCCCTCCGACCAGTGACGGTGCTCCTCCGGCTAGTGACGGCGCCCCCTCCGGTCAGTGACGGCGCCCCCCCTCCCGGATAGTGACGGCGCCCCTCCGACTAGTGACTGCCCCTCTCCGCCCGTGACCAGTGACGGCGCCCCTGGCCAGTGACGGCGCCCCTCCGGCTAGTGACGGGGGGGGGGGGGCGCCTCTCCTTCCGCACGGTGCGGAAGGAGATGTGACCTCCCCCCTGCAAAATTTTCGCCAATATTGATGGCACCCCTGTCAATCGGGTGGCGCCCCCAGGCCTCAAGGCAATGACCTGGTCCTTTGTGAATTTTTGCGCACGCCACCGACAGGCACTCCTGGGAATCGGACAATTAGCACTCCTAGAAGTAAATGGCGACTTAGGAACAGGATAGGCGCCACTAGAAGCAAATGCCGCCCCCATGGAGCAAAACAGGCACCCTACCGGACAATAAGCAAAGCTGCCCCCACGGGGTAAAACAGGCGCCCTCTAAATTGGACAAATGCTCATTGTCCATCAGCAGCTAATGCCGCTCCATATTGTGAAGAACAGCCGTCCACTAAGTCCGACAATGGGCTTCCTTAGAAGCAAATGCAGCCCCATGGTCTCACACACTGGCGGATCCAAGGAGGCAATCAGGGGTAAATGCCCCCCCCCCCCCCAAGAATCTGGGGGGGGGGGCATTCAATACAAGTATGCCCCCCTCCCCCGCGCGTTCCCAATTTATCGTAAACTCGTAAACATTGTCTTTGCAGCAGTCAAAATCCAGTTATCCACAGTAAAAAAACGGAAAATTTCGCGCCGCTTCGCGGCATGACACAAGTTTCGCAATTGCTTATACAAATTTGGAAAATGGGAAAATGAATTCCATTGTGTCTGTCAGAGGCTTTCTCTCCTTGGCGGTAATTGCTGGCTCCAGGGCCCAATCCCTTCATAAAATATTAACTTTCAAGCGGGCTACATGTTTAGCTAGCTAGTCTGCCGAGTTCCGAAAAAGGCGACGCGAGCGCAAGGACGCGGACATCGGCACCCGGAAGCTGCTCCAGCGGTGCCCAACTTGTTGAACCGAAGAGCGTGGGGATCAGACCAGGACCATCTCCCCAAGCCAACTCCCACCAGGCTCCTCCAGATCCACAGGGACCATTTATGCGCATAAAAGTTGGTCTGCCTCTTGCTGCTTTCAAACCATTCGCACTGTTACCAGTTGTTTGTTACAGCTCGGTACATATGTATACAGTTATTATTAGCATATGTACTATTGCGCGCTGACTGCCACCGGCCATCGTGATTTACTATCCGAGGCTAATGTAGGTATATGAACAACTACCTTCATTTCAATATTTGTAATCATACCGAGATGTGGAACCAGGAAAAGGGGTTACCTGAGGCTTGGCTCAAATTACGGTCTGGTTCCAATATGAAAATTTCGCTTTCCACGACCCAAAATTCAAATTGTCACACCGCTTAGCGGCGTCACATCGGTAGACATCGTCATAACGAAGCCATCGTCATCGTCTTCGGTTCGTCGTAACGCTGAATTCGATGAATAACATTTTTACCTTCGTATCCTCTACAAGGCCCACCGCCTATATTTCTGGGTTTTATCAGGCAAACCCGTACAAAAATCGCGCGGCTTGGCGGCGCTAAATAACAATTACCTACTATAATATTGAAATCAACATTAAAATTGCAGCAAAGGCTTAAATAAGGTGCTTTTATGTATGTGTCTATTTTTAGGCTTTTGCCTGTATCAGCGCTTTATTTAAACGTTTGTTCTTACTATTACTGGCGCTTTGAATCACCTTTTATGTAACTATTGTATGCTGCTGTGTTTATTATACAGTATAGTTTTGTGTTTTCTCTTATTGTACCATGTGCACTTATGTAATTTGTGAATCTTTTAATTTATTGCTGCATGACTTCAACCGTAAGTGGGCCTGTGGTTGTTTATTCAATAAATATAAATACAAATACAAATACACGCAGACAAAAATGGGGGTTATTTTTTTCCCATTTCAGCTGACCCCACTAAAAAATTATCGGCGACGCCCCTGCGAGTTGGTATGAGATAAACGTTATATTACTTATATGTGTATATGCTACGGAATATCGCGTTTTTGATGTGTTTTTTTCTCCGAAAAAAAAGAATTTCTTAAGCTCGAATACCAAAATAAGGGGATCGGCCTAAATCCGCGGATGAAAAAATGGGGGTACTTTTTTACACAAAAGATCCCCCCACGGAGACAAGCTGGATCTGTCAGTGGTCTCATAGTGATTATGGGGATGCAGGCATTATTTTTCAGTACTACAGGAGATTACAGGTATGTACATACATACATACACTACATCTAAAAAATGACAGATTTGTGATATTGCGATTTTTGGCGATGGCGCCCCCCTTGAGCGATGGCGCCCCCAACGCCAATTTGTCCGTGCCACTTTTTTGGACGTGGTTGCGCCGTTGTTCTATCGCCTTGGCTGCGCACCTGTATATGGAGCAGTAGCAGAACTGGGCTCTGACCTCTGCGTTGCTTATCATCTTTGCGTAGCTGAGCATCTCACCAGTCCTCGGGACTAAGTCACGATTTGGAGTCCATCCCTTAAAAACGGCCATTTGACTGCCTTTGTCAGTGTACTGTATTGTTGTGTAACGTGCCGTTGCCAGTATGTGGTTGTATATTAATTCATATTTACTGCGGATACAGGGGGGCAGGTGAGGTCAATCTCAGGAATTAAAAAAGAAGAAAAAAAATGGGGCACCCTCGAAATAAAGTGGCCCAAATCCAGGAGTTTTAACATTTTGGGGTAGGTAGGGGGCCTCCGATTTGTAATAGCCCCCTCCTTGGATAATTTCTGGATCCACCCCTGAATCACGGGATTATATCCAAACATCCTTGCACACATTGTGAAGAGGCCTTGCTATGTCGTGTCGTGTGTGAATCACATGATGCTTGTGCGTATAGATGATAAAATGTCAATCCGGATCGGTATGCACCGCAATGATGCACACGGCGTGCATGACTCACTATCACAGCACGCACGGAGTTGCTGTCTGGAATGGACCACACATAGCAGCTGACATCCGATGTGTTATCAGCGCGCTCAACTGTCTGGCTTTGCTGAGGATGAGCACCATGCGGCGCCTCAGCCTAGTCTTGCCGCCTATATTGACTCGTAAATAAAGCGAGTTAGCGGCAAGATCGACATTGTCATTACCATCGCCTTGAAGAAAAGCCGTCTCTGCTTTGTGTTCGGTTCGCTACTGCCGACTCCTCGATACACTCTGGAGGATCGGTGGTGACCATATTATCTCTGTGAGCCAGCCCAATCGTTACATTCGACGGAGTGTTTACAGCCCGCGGCGGTGAGAGGTCACTGCCGGGGTCAGGGTACCGCCCGCTCAGCGGGTCAGTCTAACTACCAGGGGCCGCCGGTCCATCGGCCTCGAGCAGCGGGTCCGAACACAGCAGCTAAGGCGATCAGTGCTCGTCATGTCCGCAGGAATCGCACGAATTAATGCAGGTAAGGAATTATTACGTTTTTGTAAGCTGTGAATTCCGATCAAAACAAACGTTCAAGAAGTTGTAGACTTATTTGGAGGCTTCCTAACAAATTTAAACGGTCAGATTTCATGAACATTTATCGTTGTACAGGTATATACTCCGGGCCAGACTTGTATTCAACTCAATCAATCGACTCAAGTTACACCCGTCTTGTCGTCAGCCCTTCGGGTCTTGATAACGGTCAGGGTTCGCTGGCACACCGTACACTAGCTGTGATGCAAATTGTATACGTAGACTGGGTATGCTAACACGCATGTCTAGACACTAAACTTGCATCTCAGCTAGCGTACGGTCTGGTGGCGAACCCTAATCCTTATCAGTACCCGAAGGTTTGACCACACGACGGGAGTAACTTGAGGCGATTGATTGAATTGAATACAAGTCTGCTCCGGGCAAGCAATGTTTCCAACTGAATGTAGGCTGAAAGTGATTCTTATCATACTAAAACCAGTCACTCTAAATCACTTGAGAGCGACGTTTAAATGTTTAAATGTTATTGTTACACAAGCTTAGCCTCTGAGAAGGTAAAATCGACCTCAGCGTAGTAGGAATTTCTCTGAGCAAAAGTATCTAAAGAGGCTATCGAACGAAGGATCGATCGCTGGCGATGACCGACCAGGCAAACAGCCGTGGTATTTGACCTCTGTCGCCCATGTTTTCTTGACCGGCCACAATGTCCTTGACGGTATATATCTCCATACGCTCCCCAGTCATACGGCGGTCACACGGTGGCAGGACTGGGATGCAGCTCAGCTGTGTAGGCGACTGAAGAAGCTCAGCTGTAGGCGACAGTCAGCTCAGCTGTAGGCGACTGAGAAAGCTCAGCTGTAGGCGGCTGAGGAAGCTCAGCTGTAGGCGACATTCAGCTCAGCTGTAGGCGACAGCCAGCTCAGCTGTAGGCGAGTCAGCTCAGCTGTGTAGGCGACAGTCAGCTCAGCTGTAGGCGACTGAGGAAGCTCAGCTGTAGGCGACTGAGGAAGCTCAGCTGTAGGCGACAGTCAGCTCAGCTGTAGGCGACATTCAGCTCAGCTGTAGGCGACAGTCAGCTCAGCTGTAGGCAACAGTCAGCTCAGCTGTGTAGGCGACTGAGTCAGCTCAGCTGTAGGCGACTGAGGAAGCTCAGCTGTAGGCGACAGTCAGCTCAGCTGTAGGCAACATTCAGCTCAGCTGTAGGCGACAGTCAGCTCAGCTGTAGGCGACATTCAGCTCAGCTGTAGGCGACATTCAGCTCAGCTGTAGGCGACAGTCAGCTCAGCTGTAGGCAACAGTCAGCTCAGCTGTGTAGGCGACTGAGTCAGCTCAGCTGTAGGCGACTGAGTCACGTGTCTGAAGGACCGCAGCTCGGCGATGGATCACGTGGATGAGTCACGGTCATAGTACACAGCTCAGCCGGTGGTCACGTGACCCAGCTATGTGACGCACCGTCGGGTCACGTGGTCAGGAAATGCCGGTCACTTCCCGTCTGATTGTCAGGTCGGAGGTGAGGGGAGGGCTGGAACACGGCTGGACGGATATCTGAGACCGGCGGTGAGGAGCTGCAGCCCTGGAAAGTTTATATCCGGCATGTGCACTTGCAGTGTTAGCGCTGACGTTTTACCAAATATGCGAAGTTCGAACCGATATCCCATGACCTTACCCATATTTTGTTGTTCGAACCTTGCTTTTCATTAATCGACTTTTCGTGTCGGGATTCACACATTGCGTAACTTAAATATCTTCCCACAAACAAAGTAAACCTCAGTCTTCAGCACTGCAGTCTGCACAATGCACATTGCACGCCCATGCCAGGGCTCCGTCTATTTTTATCGGCCGAGCTTGGGGCACTTTCAAACCGGTTGTAGCGGTGTTTGCGCTGACATCACCCGTCACGACGGAAAAATGTAACCACTCCGGGGCAGCTTCCTGGTAGGTCGGTCAGTGATGGCTCAGCCCCGCTCCGAGCCGCTCGCGCTGTGGTGGGGACTCGGCAGTGGCGCACGCAGGGGGGGGGGGGATCAAAGGGGTCAGCTGACCCCCCCCCCCCCGAAATTTCTGAGGGGCCCGTATTTCTGAGGGGCCCGTTTCTGGTAGGGGCCCGGTCTTGGTCAGGCCCGATCGAGGTAGGGGCCCGGTGCTGGCAAAGGCGTGCCATGGGATGATGGGGCCCGGTCACAACAGGGCCCGGTCCTCGCATATTCTTGACACGGGCCCGTTTCTGGTAGGGGCCCGGTCTTGGTCAGGCCTGATCGAGGCAGGGGCCCGGTGCTGTCAAAGGCGTGATATGGGGCCCGGTCACAACAGGGCCCGGTACTTGAACATTATTGATGCGGGCTCGTTTCTGGTAGGGGCCCGGTCTTGGTCAGGCCCGATCGAGGCAGGGACCTGGTGCTGGCAAAGGCGTGATATGGGGCCCGGTCAGAACGAGGGCTCGGTCACAACAGGGCCTGGTCCTCGCATATTCTTGATACCGGCCCGTTTCTGGTAGGGGCCCGGTCTTGGTCAGGCCTGATCGAGACAAGGGCCCGGTGCTGGCAAAGGCGTGATATGGGGCCCGGTCACAACAGGGCCCGGGCCTTGCATATTCTTGATACGGGCCCGTTTCTGGTAGGGGCCCGGTCTTGGTCAGGCTTGATCGAGGCAGGGGCCGGTGCTGGGAAAGGCGTGGCATGGGGCCCGGTCAGGACGAGGGCCCGGTCCTCGCATATTCTTGATACGGGCCCGTTTTGGCAGGGGCCCGGTCTTGGTCAGGCTCGATCGAGGCAGGGGCCCGGTGCTGACAAAGGTGTGATATGGGCCCGGTCACGACAGGGCCCGGTCCTTGCATATTCTTGATGCGGGCCCGTTTCTGGTAGGGGCCGGTCTTGGTCAGGCCCGATCGAGGCAGGGGCCCGGTGCTGGGCAAGACGTGATATAGGGCCCGGTCAAAACGAAGGCCCAGTCACAACAGGGCCCGATCCTTGCAAATTCTTGATACGGGCGTAGTTGATATTGATACGTATTGTTTACATTATCCATTGTTGCTTCAGGAAATGGTGTATGGCAACTTGTGGCAACATGATGGTGGGCGCGAATGACGTAGTCGAGGCGCACTAAAACCCCACCGATGATGATGATGACATAACTACCGGGGATCGGACTGCCTAACCTGCCTAACCTGTAAAATATAATTGTTGTTGTCATGTACCTGCCTAATTTGTAAAATATAATTTTTGTTGTCATTTACATCATTTCGTCAAATTTACTCTCGACAGTTGTACCGCACATCAGTAGCACACGCACCTAAAATTCGCACATCAGTAGCACACGCAGTCACCTTACACGACATTGACAGAACATTATAGTGTCTCAGGTCCCATGCTGTAGGGGCCCCCCTCAAAAACAAGTGACCGAAATCCGCGAAGTTTTCTAAAAACGGGTGGGGGCCCGCTCACAAGGGGGCCCGCTTTTAGGGCTCTGACCCCCCCGAAATGGAATCCTGCGAGCGCCACTGGGACTCGGTGAGTGGCAGCAGGCCAATCCACACCCGCACAGTCCGCGATTCAGCGCAGCTCAGCGCCGTTCGCTCGTATGTGAACGGTTAATCACGGTGTGATGGAAAGGTGGCGCCCGTTGGTATGATGGGCGCATTTCAAATGTCCGTGAAGTTAGCGTCATCGTCATCACACAACTCCAGCGTCAACTTTTTATTTTCCCCAAACTTCGTGCGTAGGTCAATCAGACCATGCTGATTCCAAAAATCAAGTCCATTTTGCGATAGCGATTGACCTAGGTCAAATTTGAGGTAAAACGAAGGGGAACGCGCTGGATGCCTAAAGTTACCGTCCGATTTGCTTTAAAATGGTCTCAAACGATTCCTTGGGTCAACATCTAGCGTAAGCGAGACTTTCAGGTCCTGACCTTAAAGGAAATAGTCCACCTTCAACATTAGTTTTAAACTGAGATAGCAGTTTTGTAGCCCGTGTTGAGAAATCCTTATCTTGACCGTTTTCTTGACTGAAAAGACTCTCCAGCCGAAGATATTTGACTTTTTGGCGAAGGAATGCGGCGCATATATGATATACCGTACCGTCTGAATTGTGCCAGCACTGCATGGCGCATGCGCAGACCAATAACGCACACGATACAATTAATAATTTACAACCTTCTGTCCTGAATTGGCGCGGTGTAGGACCATTTAAAAAAAACTGTAATAAAAATATAATAAAATCGTGTTCTGAAATTTTTGCGAAGGCGAACTATTTCCTTTAAGGTCAAATTTCAGGTCAAAGGACAGGGAACAGCGTTAACGGTTGATTTCCCCCAAACTTCGTGTGTAGGTCAATCAGAACATGCTGATTCCAAAAATCAAGTCCATTTTTGCGATAGCGATTGACCTTTTAGGTCAAATTTGAGGTCAAACGAAGGGCAACGCGCTGGAGCATAAAGTTAACGTCTGATTTGCTTTAAAATGGTCTCAAACGATCCTTTGGGTCAAAATCTAGCGTGAGCGAGACTTTCAGATCCTGACCTTTAAGGTCAAATTTCAGGTCAAAGGACAGGGAGCAGCGTTAACGGTTAATTTTCCCCAAACTTCCTGTATATGTTAATAAACCATGGTGATTCCAAAAATCAAGTCCAGTTTGCGATAGCTATTGACCTTCTAGGTCAAATTTGAGGTCAAACGAAGGGGAACGCGCTGCAGCCTAAAATTACCGTCCGATTTCCTTTAACATGGTCTCAAACGATTCCTTGGGCCAAATCTAGCGTGAGCGGACCTTCAGGTCCTGACCTTTAAGGTCAAATTTAATGTCAAAGGATAGGGAGCAGCGTTAAAGGGACTATCCCACCTTAACATTATATTTGAGTTGAGATAGCCATTGTGATGGCTTGGCATTGAAATTAAGTATGGTAGCAGTTAAAACAAACACAATGATCGAAGCAAAAAGATATTCGAGTTTGATTTTGACATCTGCAAAAAAATAAGGTCCATGTGTAATTGAATAAGGCCTCTAAACCGACATCGTCGTCTCTCCTTACCCAACTGGTAGTGATAGTTGACTTGTTTTAAGGTCAGCCTTGGAATATTTTCGTCTTTCATTTTCCGATCCCCGGGTGGTTTGGAATCTAGAGACTAGCACTATCAGCTGGAGTTGTTGCAGCAGTTGGCCGCCAGGGACCGTTAGTGAGCCAGGGTGTTATGACGTCGCAAGAAAATGGTACCAGTTATATATTTAACGCTAAATATTTATTTATTTATAAATCAATCAATCAATCAATATTTAGTGGTACCATATGCTTGCAACGTCATAACACCTGGCTCACTAGCGGCCCCTGGCGGCCAACTGCTGCAACAACTCCAGCTGATAGTGCTAGCCAATCTTCTGCGCAATAGATAAAATGTTCTCAAACGATTCCTTGGGCAAATCGGACGGTACCTTTAGGTTGCAGCGCGTTCCCCTTCGTTTTACCTCAAATTTGACCTAGGTCAATCGCTATCGCAAAATGGACTTGATTTTTGGAATCAGCATGGTCTGATTGACCTATACACGAAGTTGGGAGGGGGGAATAAACTTTTAACGCTGCTTGCTCCCTGTCCTGTGACCTGAAATTTGACCTTAAAGGTCAGGACCTGAAAGTCTCGCTCACGCTAGATTTTGCCCAAGGAATCGTTTGAGACCATTTTAAAGCAAATCGGACGGTAACTTTAGGCTGCAGCGCGTTCCCCTTCGTTTGACCTTTAATTTGACCCAGGTCAATCGCTATCGCAAAATGGACTTGATTTTTGGAATCAGCATGGTTTGATTGACCTATACATGAAGTTTGGGGGAAATTAACCGTTAACGCTGCTCCCTGTCTTTTGACCTGAAATTTAACCTTAAAGGGAATAGTTCACCTTTAACATGGGGTTTTGGACTGAGATAGCAGATTTGTAGAGCAGATCTAAAAATGGTTTGTGGCGAAAGAATTACCTCTACGTTAAGTAATTTCGACACAGGACTAGTGGGCCCGATTTCAATCCCGCTGTTCCGGGCCACGATCGGGGAATGAACGCTCGCCGCCGCGCCGCCGGAGGCAGGTACACTCTCTGGCACGTAGTCTCTGGTCACGACGCCTCGTTAATATCCGCTCAGCCGCCCGGGCGGCGCGGCGGCCCCTTGTCAGCGACTGTACTTGGCGTCAGGCGGAGCGGGGCGGAGCCAGAATGCCAGCTGCTATCGTACGATTTCTCGTGAAATAGAAAGAGAAACTTACTTCTTTCTCCACATATATCCATCAGTTGTCCAAACCAAAGTCATATTCATAGTTTTGAGCTCAAGATGCACCTAATGGTTGAACTTCAAGACAACTTTCAAGGTGACCTATTCCCTTTAAAGGAAATAGTTCACCTTCAACATTAGTTTTAAACTGAGATAGCCGTTTTGTAGCCCGTGTTGAGAAACCCCTATCTGCAAGTTTTCTTGACGGAAAAGACTCTCCAGCCGAATATATTTGAGTTTTTGGCGAAGGAATGCGGTGCTGGCGAAAGAATGTTGTACTGGTTCTAGCCCGGGCAGAGGCTATACCATCAGCCAATCAGCCTGCAGCTGCTGCTAGCGAACGATCGCCGGCCGCCGGTTGGCACATCTCCAATGCGAGTCTATCTTTACGCGACTACTTTCGAATCTGATTGGCTGAACCATTTTTTACATTCGCGTGACGTCAGGATTCTGATTCAGAGAGTATGCATATAGTTTTGATAAACAATAAGAATGTACGGCCTTCTGCCCTGAATCGGCGCGATATAAGGCCATTTTTGACAATATAAAAAGAAATTGTATTAAAAAATATAATAAAATCGTGTTGGGGAAAAAAAATCCAAGGTGAACTATTTCCTTTAAATGTCAGGACCTAAAAGTCTCGCTCACGCTAGATTTTGACCCAAAGAATCGTTTGAGACCATTTTAAAGCAAATCAAACGGTAACTTTAGGCTCTAGCGCGCTCCCCTTCGTTTGACCTCAAATTTGACCTAGAAAGTCAACCGCTACCGCAAAATGAACTTGATTTTTGGAATCAACATGGCCTGATTGACCTATACACGAAGTTTTGGGGAAATCAACCGTTAAAGGAAATAGTTAACTTTGGAAAAATTTTACCCAACACGATTTGATTATTATTTTTATTTTTATTTTATATCGTCAAAAATGGCCTTATATCGCGCCGATTCAGGACAGAAGGCCGTACATTTGTATTGTTGATCAAAACTATATGCATACTCTCTGAGTCAGAGTCCTGACGTCACGCGAATGTAAAAAATGGTTCAGCCGTTTTTTAAATAGCACCATTCGAAAGAGCGCCTCAAAATGAAGGTGGGGTTCTCCTCGGAATTTCGATTAAGGTCACCCAAGGTCACCCATCAAGGTCAAACTATCAAAATCAACCCAAATCGACCTTCTGTACCTTTTTACGGACAAACGGTGCTTTGTACGTTTATTAAATGGCACCATTCGAAAGAGCGCCTCAAAATGAAGGTGGGGTTTTCCTCGGAATTTCGATGTAGGTCACCCAAGTTCACCCATCAAGGTCAAACTATCAAAATCAATCAAAACCGACCTTCTGTACCTTTTTACGGACAAACAGTGCTTTGCACGGTTTTTTAAATGGCACCATTCGAAAAAGCGCCTCAAAATGAAGGTGGGGTTTTCCTCTGAATTTCGATTTAAGTCACCCAAGGTCCCCATCAAGGTCAAACTATCAAAATCAACCAAAATCGACCTTATGTACCTTTTTACGGACAAACGGTGCTTTGCACGCTTTTTTTAATGGTACCATTCGAAAGAGCGCCTCAAAATGAAGGTGGGGTTTTCCTCGGAATTTCGATTAAGGTCACCCAAGGTCACCCATCAAGGTCAAACTATCAAAATCAATCAAAATCGACCTTATGTACCTTAGTACGGACAAACAGTACTTTGCACGGTTTTTTAAATGGCACCATTCGAAAGAGCGCCTCAAAATGAAGGTGGGGTTTTCCTCGGAATTTATATTTAGGACACCCGAGGTCACCCATCAAGGTCAAACTATCAAAATTCATCAAAATCTGACTGTTGGCTAACTTCACGGCCAACAGCCGTGAAGTTAGCCAACAAGAAGGAAAAAATGATGTCCGTGAAGTTAGCCAACAGCCAACAAAACAGAAATTTGCAACGGCCGAATTTTTCGCCGAAAATACGCATGTAGGTCAAGTCGCATACGAGGATCAAGAATCTGATGTTATTTGTAATGCCTAGGCCATAGGTCAAGGCCAAATGCGTAAAGAAGGTTGTGTACCCTTATGTACCTTTTTACGGACAAACGGTGCTTTGCACGTTTTTTACATGGCACCATTCGAAAGAGCGCCTTAAAATGAAGGTGGGGTTTTCCTCGGGATTTCGATTTAGGTCACCCATGGTCACCCATCAAGGTCAAACTATCAAAATCAATCAAAATCGACCTTATGTACCTTTTTACGGATAAACTTCACCGTACGGCCTCGCAATGGCCACCATTCGAAAGAGCGGCACAAAATGAAGGTGAGATTTTCCTCGGAATTTCGATTAAGGTCACCCAAGGTCACCCATCAAGGTCAAACTATCAAAATCAACCCAAATCGACCTTCTGTACCTTTTTACGGACAAACGATGCTGTGTACGTTTTTTAAATGGCACCATTCGAAAGAGCGCCTCAAAATGAAGGTGGGGTTTTCCTCGGAATTTCGATTTAAGTCACCCAAGGTCACCCATCAAGGTCAAATTATTAAAATAAATAAAAATCGACCTTATGTACCTTTTTACGGATAAACGGTACACCGTACGGCCTCGCAATGGCCACCATTCGAAAAACGGCTCAAAATTAAGGTGGGGTTTTCCTCGGAATTTTGATTTAGGTCACCCAAGGTCACCCATCAAGGCTAAACTATCAAAATCAATCAAAATTGACCTTATGTACCCTTTTACGGACAAACGGTGCTTTGCACGTTTTTTTATATGGCACCATTCGAAAGAGCGCCTCAAAATGAAGGTGGAATTTTCCTCGGAATTTCGATTAGTCACCCAAGATCACCCATCAAGGTCAAACTATCAAAATCAACCAAAATCGACCTTATGTACCTTTTTACGGACAAACGGTGCTGTGCACGTTTTTTAATGGCACCATTCGAAAGAGCGCCTCAAAATGAAGGTGGGGTTTTCCTCGGAATTTCGACTAAGGTCACCCAAGGTCACCCATCAAGGTCAAACTATCAAAATCAATCAAAATCGACCTTATGTACCTTAGAACGGACAAACGGTACTTTGCACGTTTTTGTAAATGGCACTATTCGAAAGAGCGCCTCAAAATGAAGGTGGAGGTTTCCTCGGAATTTCTATTTAGGACACCCAAGGTCACCAATCAAGGTCAAACTATCAAAATTCATCAACATCTGGCTGTTGGCTAACTTCACGGCCAACAGCCGTGAAGTTAGCCAACAAGAAGGGAAAAAAATGATGTCCGTGAAGTTAGCCAACAGCCAACAAAACAGAAATTTGCAACGGCCGAATTTTTCGCCGAAAATACGCATGTAGGTCAAGTCGCATACGAGGATCACGAATCTGATGTTATTTGTAATGCCTAGGTCATAGGTCAGGGTCACATGCGTAAAGAAGGTTGTGTACCCTTATGTACCTTTTTACGGACAAACGGTGCTTTGCACGTTTTTTTGAAATGGCACCAATCGAAAGAGTGCCTCAACATGAAGGTGGGGTTTTCCTCGGAATTTCTATTTAGGTCACCCAAGGTCACCCATCAAGGTCAAACTATCAAAATCAATCAAAATCGACCTTATGTACCTCTTTACGGACAAACGGTGCTTTGCACGTTTTTTTTTTAATGGCACCAATCGAAAGAGTGCCTCAACATGAAGGTGGGGTTTTCCTCGGAATTTCTATTTAGGTCACCCAAGGTCACCCATCAAGGTCAAACTATCCAAATCAATCAAAATCGACCTTATGTACCTCTTTACGGATAAACGGTGCTTTGCACGTTTTTTTTTAATGGCACCAATCGAAAGAGTGTCTCAACATGAAGGTGGGGTTTTCCTCGGAATTTCTATTTAGGTCACCCAAGGTCACCCATCAAGGTCAAACTATCAAAATCAATCAAAATCGACCTTATGTACCTCTTTACGGACAAACGGTGCTTTGCACGTTTTTTTTAAATGGCACCATTCGAAAGAGCGCCTCAAAATGAAGATGGAGGTTTCCTCGGAAATTCTATTTAGGACACCCAAGGTCACCCATCAAGGTCAAACTATCAAAATTCATCAACATCTGGCTGTTGGCTAACTTCACGGCCAACAGCCGTGAAGTTAGCCAACAAGAAGGAAAAAAAATGATGTCCGTGAAGTTAGCCAACAGCCAACAAAACAGAAATTTGCAACGGCCGAATTTTTCGCCGAAAATACGCATGTAAGTCAAGTCGCATACGAGGATCACGAATCTGATGTTATTTGTAATGCCTAGGTCATAGGTCAGGGTCACATGCGTAAAGAAGGTTGTGTACCCTTATGTACCTTTTTACGGACCAACGGTGCTTTGCACGTTTTTTACATGGCACCATTCGAAAGAGCGCCTTAAAATGAAGGTGGGGTTTTCCTCGGGATTTCGATTTAGGTCACCCATGGTCACCCATCACGGTCAAACTATCAAAATCAATAAAAATCGACCTTATGTACCTTTTACGGACAAACGGTTTTTTGCAAGTTTTTTTTTAAATGACACCATTCGAAAGAGCACCTCAAAATAAAGGTGAGGTTTTCCTCGGAATTTCGATTTAGGTCACCCAAGGTCACCCATCAAGGTCAAACTATCAAAATCAACCAAAATCGACCTTATGTACCTTTTTACGGACAAACGGTGCTTTGCACGTTTTTGTTAATGACACCAATCGAAAGAGTGCCTCAACATGAAGGTGGGGTTTTCCTCGGAATTTCTATTTAGGTCACTCAAGGTCACCCATCAAGGTCAAACTATCAAAATCAATCAAAATCGACCTTATGTACCTCTTTACGGACAAACGGTGCTTTGCACGTTTTTTTTTAAATGGCACCAATCGAAAGAGTGCCTCAACATGAAGGTGGGGTTTTCCTCGGAATTTCTATTTAGGTCACCCAAGGTCACCCATCAAGGTCAAACTATCAAAATCAATCAAAATCGACCTTATGTACCTCTTTACGGACAAACGGTGCTTTGCACGTTTTTTTTTAAATGGCACCAATCGAAAGAGTGCCTCAACATGAAGGTGGGGTTTTCCTCGGAATTTCTATTTAGGTCACCCAAGGTCACCCATCAAGGTCAAACTATCAAAATCAATCAAAATCGACCTTATGTACCTCTTTACGGACAAACGGTGCTTTGCACGTTTTTTTTAAATGGCACCAATCGAAAGAGTGCCTCAACATGAAGGTGGGGTTTTCCTCGGAATTTCTATTTAGGTCACTCAAGGTCACCCATCAAGGTCAAACTATCAAAATCAATCAAAATCGACCTTATGTACCTCTTTACGGACAAACGGTGCTTTGCACGTTTTTTTTTTAAATGGCACCAATCGAAAGAGTGCCTCAACATGAAGGTGGGTTTTCCTCGGAATTTCTATTTAGGTCACCCAGGGGCACCCATCAAGGTCAAACTATCCCAATCAATCAAAATCGACCTTATGTACCTCTTTACGGACAAACGGTGCTTTGCACGTTTTTTTTAAATGGCACCAATCGAAAGAGTGCCTCAACATGAAGGTGGGGTTTTCCTCGGAATTTCTATTTAGGTCACCCAAGGTCACCCATCAAGGTCAAACTATCAAAATCAACCAAAATCGACCTTATGTACCTTTTTACGGACAAACGGTGCTTTGCACGTTTTTTTAAATGGCACCAATCGAAAGAATGCCTCAACATGAAGGTGGGGTTTTCCTCGGAATTTCTATTTAGGTCACCCAAGGTCACCCATCAAGGTCAAACTATCAAAATCAATCAAAATCGACCTTATGTACCTCTTTACGGACAAACGGTGCTTTGCACGTTTTTTTTTAAAATGGCACCAATCGAAAGAGTGCCTCAACATGAAGGTGGGGTTTTCCTCGGAATTTCTATTTAGGTCACCCAAGGTCACCCATCAAGGTCAAACTATCAAAATCAATCAAAATCGACCTTATGTACCTCTTTACGGACAAACGGTGCTTTGCACGTTTTTTTTAAATGGCACCAATCGAAAGAGTGCCTCAACATGAAGGTGGAGTTTTCCTCGGAATTTCTATTTAGGTCACCCAAGGTGACCCATCAAGATCAAACTATCCAAATCAATCAAAATCGACCTTATGTACCTATTTACGGACAAACGGTGCTTTGCACGTTTTTTTTTAAAATGGCATTAATCGAAAGAGTGCCTCAACATAAAGGTGGGGTTTTCCTCGGAATTTCTATTTAGGTCACCCAAGGTCACCCATCAAGGTCAAACTATCAAAATCAATCAAAATCGACCTTATGTACCTCTTTACGGACAAACGGTGCTTTGCACGTTTTTTTTTAAAATGGCACCAATCGAAAGAGTGCCTCAACATGAAGGTGGGGTTTTCCTCGGAATTTCTATTTAGGTCACCCAAGGTCACCCATCAAGGTCAAACTATCAAAATCAATCAAAATCGACCTTATGTACCTCTTTACGGACAAACGGTGTTTTGCACGTTTTTTTTTAAATGACACTATTCGAAAGAGCGGGTCAAGCACCGGTGCAACGGTGCAAAGCACCGTTTGTCCGTAAAAAGGTACATAAGGTCGATTTTGGTTGATTTTGATAGTTTGACCTTGATGCGTGACCTTGGGTGACCTAAATCGAAATTCCGACGAAAACCCCACCTTCATGTTGAGGCGATCTTTCGAATGGTGCCATTAAAAAACGTACAAAGCACCGTCTGTCCGTAAAAAGGTACATAAGGTCGATTTTGGTTGATTTTGATAGTTTGACCTTGATGGGTGAACTTGGGTGACCTTAATATAAATTCTGTGGAAAGCCTCACCTTCATTTTGAGGCGCTCTTTCGAATGGTGCCATATACAAAACCGTGCAAAGCACCGTCTGTCCGTAAAAAAATATACATAAGGTCAATTTTGGTTGATTTGGATAATTTGACCTTGATGGTTGACCTTGGGTGACTTAAATCGAAATTCCGAGGAAAACCCCACCTTCATTTTGTGCCGCTCTTTCGAATGGTGGTAATTGCGAGGCCGTGCGATGTACTGTTGATCTGTAAAAAGGTACATAAGGGTATACAACCTTCTTTACTCATTTGACCTTGACATATGACCTCACGGTCATAGGTCAAGGTCAAATGAGTAAAGAAGGTTGTATATCCTTATGGACCTTTTTATAGATCAACAGTACATCGCACGGCCTCGCAATGACCACCATTCGAAAGAGCGGCACAAAATGAAGGTGGGGTTTTCCTATAAAAATAACATCAATTCCATTCAAAATAACATCAAATTCGTGATCCTCGTATGCGACTTGACCTACATTCGTAGTTTAGGCAAACATCGCAAACATTAGCGCGCAAATCGCAAACATTGCGCGCCACGCCGTCAGTTGATTTTTCGCGTCCACGAAGAATGCAACCTATATCGTTCGACCACATATTATTGTTTTGTTTTACAAAGTAAATACAAGGCTATTGTTTAAAAAAATGGCATAATAATCTTCCTACTTAAGAAACAGTAGGAAGATTATGCCATTTGTTCCTACTTGTTCGCCAACTTCACGGCTGTTGGCCGTGAAGTTAGCCAACAGCCAGATTTTGATGAATTTTGATAGTTTGACCTTCATGGGTCACCTTGGGTGACCTAAGTCGAAATTCCGAGGAAAACCCCACCTGCATTTTGAGCCGCTCTTTCGAATGGTGGCCATGGCGAGGCCGTGCGGTGTACCGTTTGTCCGTAGAAAGGTACATAAGGTCGATTTTGATTCATTTTGATAGTTTGACCTAAATAGAAATTTCGAGGAAAACCCCACCTTCATTTTGAGGCGCCCTTTCGAATGGTGCTATTAAAAAAAACGTGCAAAGCACCGTTGGTCCGTAAAGAGGTGCATAAGGTCGATTTTGATTGATTTTGATAGTTTGACCTTGATGGGTGACCTTGGTTGACCTAAATCGAAATTCAGAGGAAAACGCCATTTTTATTTTGAGGCGCTCTTTCGAATGGTGCCATTTAAAAAACCGTGCAAAGCACCGTTTGTCCGTAAAAAGGTACATAAGGTCGATTTTGATTGATTTTCATAGTTTGACCTTGATGGGTGACCTTGGGTGACCTAAATCGAAATTCAGAGGAAAACCCCACCTTTATTTTGAGGCGCTCTTTCGAATGGTGTCATTTATAAAACCGTGCAAAGCACGGTTTGTACGTAAAAAGGTACATAAGGTCGATTTATATTGATTTTGATAGTTTGACCGTGATGGGTGACCTTGGGTGACCTAAATTTAAATCCCGAGGAAAACCCCACCTTCATTTTAAGGCGATCTTTCGAATGGTGTCATGTAAAAAAACGTCAAAAGCACCGTTTGTCCGTAAAAAGGTACATAAGGTCGATTTTGGTTGATTTTGATAGTTTGACCTTGATGGGTGACCTTGGGTGACATACATCGAAATTCCGAGTAAAACCCCACCTTCATTGAGGAGCTCTTTCGAATGGTGCCATTTAATTAAAAAAAAACGTACAAAGCTGAAAGCACCGTCTGTCTGTAAAAAGGTACATAAGGTCGATTTTGATTGATTTTGATAGTTTGACCTTGATGGGTGACCTTGGGTGATCTACATCGAAATTCAGAGGAAAACACCACCTTCATTTTGAGGCTCTCTTTCGAATGGTGACATTTAAAACCGTGCAAAGCACTGTTTGTCCGTAAAAAGGTACACAAGTTTGATTTTGATTTATTTTGATAGTTTGGCCTTGATGGGTGACCATGGGTGACCTAAATCGAAATTCTGAGGGAAACCCCACCTTCATTTTGAGGAGCTCTTTCGAATGGTGTCATTTAAAAACGTGCAAAGTATCGTTTGTCCGTAAAAAGGTTCATAAGATCGATTTTGGTTGATTTTGATTGTTTGACCTTGATGGGTGACCTTGGGTGACCTTAATCGAAATTCTGAGGAAAATCCCACCTTGATTTTGTGCCGCTCTTTCGAATGCTGGCCATTGCAAGGTCGTACGGTGTACCAGTTTCTGTAAAAAGGTACATAAGGGTTCACAACTTGCTTTACTCATTTGACCTTGACCTATGACCTTGACATTACAAATAACATAAAATGCGTGATCCCCGTGTGCGACTTGACCTACATGCGTATTTTAGGCAAACATCGCAAACATTGGCGCGCAAATCACAAACATTGCGCGCCACGCAGTCGGCTGTTTTTTCGCGTCTACGAAGAATGCAACCTATATCGTTCGACCACATATTATTGGTTTATTTTACAAAGTAAATACCAGACAATTGTTTAAAAAAATGGCATAATAATCTTCCTACTTAGGAACCGTAGGAAGATTATGCCATTTTTCCATACTTGTTGGCTAACTTCACGGCTGTTGGCCGTGAAGTTAGCCAACAGCCAGATTTTGATGAATTTTGATAGTTTGACATTGATGGATCACCCTGGGTGACCTTAATCGAAATTCCGAGGAAAACCCACCTTGATTTTGAGCCGCTCTTTCGAATGGTGGCCATTGGGTGGCCGTGCGGTGTACCGTTTGTCCGTAAAAAGGTGCATAAGGTAGATTTTGATTGATTTTGATAGTTTAACCTTGATGGGTGACCTTGGGTGACCTAAACAGAAATTCAGAGGAAAAATCCACCTTCATTTTGAGGCGCTCTTTCGAATGGTGCCATTAAAAAAACGTGTAAAGCACCGTTTGTCCTTAAAAGGGTACATAAGGTCGATTTTGATTGATTTGGATAGTTTGACCTTGACGTGTGACCTTGGGTGACCTAAATCGAAATTCCGAGGAAAACCCCCACCTTCATTTTGAGCCGCTCTTTCGAATGGTGGCCATTGCGAGGCCGTACAGTGTAGCGTTTATCCGTGAAAAGGTACATAAGGTCGATGTTGATTGATTTTGATAGTTTGACCTTGATGGGTGACCTTGGGTGACCTAAATCGAAATTCCGATGAAAACTTCACATTCATTTGGAGGCGTTTTTTCTCGAATGGTGCCTGTAACGCTCTTCGCCCCAACTGGTGAAGTGGCTACCCACAAGGTAGGCGCGGAGCTGCCTCATGCCCCAGGACTTGGCAAGCGATTCCCACTCGATCTGCGACTGCCACGCTTGTTCTGCGGCGGACAGAGCCCTGTCCACGTGGTCCACTGGAACCAGAGTCCCGTCCTCCTCCTCCTGGTACACCGAGGCGGCGATTCCCTTGGGGGACGCGTCTGAGATGAAGTGTTTTGGCCTATCTCGTCGGAATGGTCGAAGAGTCGCCTTGTCCGACAGGATGTTGATAAGGGTCTGGTAGACCTTGCCTTGCGACCTTGCGCGTGTCGAAGCACATGGCGAGAAGGACGCTCACACACGGCACAATTCGGTTATACCAAACGAATACTAAAATCCCGAACGCGCATACAGAATTACATGAAACGAAATAAGACGAGTAGTGCGCGAAATATGAAGTAAGAAAACGAACGACAGGTAAATAGAATTAGCAATATATAAGTTAGATCATTAGATAATATGTATTCGTTTGTTCTAGAAGTTATTCTACCGAACTGGCGGAATGCGGCCGCCGGTTGACAACTGTAGCGCGCTTGAAAGCTATGGAAGGTGAAAGGAAGATACGTGGCAGTTAAATAATACAAGGCACTTAATAATACAGACATAAGACATCAAGCCGCGGCGTGACGTCCGCTGCACCACGCGGCGTGACGTCCGCTACAGGACTCTGACTTTCCCCCCGAAATGGAATCCTGCGTGCGCCACTGCCCGAGGTCAAACGATTGACCTTCGCGAAACATGCTTTCAGGTTTCGAATACACTCATAGACACCAACATTTCGTATAAGTTTGAACACATCTGTACCACTCTAACCATGGATAAGAGACTACCTGGATGGGTGACTCTCCGCGGCATCCTTTGATCCTTGCGACACCGCATTTGGGTGGTGGCTGTTGCACCCCTGACCGTGCGCCTGAGCGCGCCCCTGTGACCCCGGTCCGGTCCGAGCGAGGTCGGCCGGCCGGGGTCAGTCTGTACCGTTGGCTGGTCGCCAATACACGTAACATGGCGCGGTCGCGTGAGCGCAGTGAACCGTTCGCGTGAACCAGAAGTCCGATCAGTGGCGAGCAACACAGTGAACATTTGAACAGTGACAATGGCTGTGGCGGATTCAACGGTGGACCAGCTCAGTGCCCTGCTGTCCCAGCAGCTGCAGGCGATGGCGGAGGAGCGTCAGGACGCCCGAGATCGTGAGGCCCGACTTACGGAGCGACTTCTGCAGCTGACGCCGGCCACCACACAGCAGGAAGCACCACTCAGCCGCCCAGCCAACCGACTGCCGTCAGCGGCGACGCCGGCGCCCCGTCTCTTCTCCGGGGCATCGCTTCGCGAGTTCTCGGCATGGAAAGATAAGTACGAGGGGTACTGTCTGCTGACCGGCATGAACGCTATGCCGCCAGATGAGAAGAAAGCAGCACTGTTCGCCCTGTTGGACGATGAATGGCTCAAAATCGTGAAGTATACCTTGAACATTGATGTTGGCAACAACGCAATCACCACTGATGAGATTGTAGCAGAAATGGAGAAACACCTTCGGAAACAACGTAACGTCATTCTGGATAGAAGAGAGTTTTATACGCGGTCACAAGAACACGGCGAGTCTTTCAATGACTTCATGATCGCTGTGAAGGAGATCTATCAATTTTGCGATTTTTGTACCCAATGTCAAGACGAACAAATCCGTGACAAAATCGTTACAGGGATCCGTGATAGCGCTACACTCGAGGAGTTATTGGCTACGGAATCTCTCACACTGGCTCGAACTGTCAGAATATGTCAGGCACGCGAGAACGCACAGAGTGGGCGTGAAAAGCTGCACGGCCCGTACCACGGTCTCGAGCCGCCGGGTCCGGCGGCCATCGCCCGTGTGTCCCCTCGGCAGCGCGGTAGTGGCCGGCCAGGCCGGCTGGCCACTGGCCGGCGGTGCGCCTTCTGTGGGGGCCCATGGCACATTCGTCTGAGGGACTGTCCCGCTCGAAACAGCGTATGTGAGCTCTGCTCAAAACGCGGTCATCTGGCGGTGGTATGCAGAGCCGACCGCTTAGATCAGCCCCGGGTGTCCGACCCGGTCCGCCCTTGCAGCATGCCAGCCGGCGGCTCTGGTCAGGATTACAGATACCATAGGCGGTCCCAGGGAGATCACCTGCGGGGTATCGTGGTTGCTGACGTCACCACCCGGGACAGCGAGTCACACAAAGCCCCTGAAATACAGATCCCTGTCAGGCACCGCAACGGTAGCGGCGTGCTATCGTGGATACCAGACACCGGCGCAGAATCGACCGTGATCGGGCCGGACCTGGTCGAGGCAGTCGGTGGAAACCTCCAAAATCTGGCACCAACTAACCACACGCTCTTCTCGGCAGATGGCACGGAGCTCCAGTGCCTGGGCACTATACAGGCAGTGCTCCGCCTCGGCCCCAGCGAGGTCAGGACACCGATCTTCGTGGTTGACGGTGTCCGTTCTGCTCTCCTCTCCTGGTTTCATGCGAGAGATCTGGGCATACTACCCGCCTGCTTCCCACAGCCGGTGCTGCCACCACCACCAGGTACGGCTGATTCCTGTGACACGAAAGTGTCGGTGGCGCCCACCACCAAACGGCAACACCAAGAAGGAACACCGGCACAGGTGGCGCCATCTCCAGCGCACCGCAGCGTCGGCAGCGCCACCGTGCGGCGTAGCGGCGAAACTCACCCGAAGACAGCGATGCCTGCACGGGCGCCCAGTGGCGCCACTCAACGGGAGAACCAAGACGCTCTGCTTCAAGCCACGCCGACTGAAAATAAACCAGCGTGGAATGCAGCGATGGGTGAACCCTCCGACCAACAACGAGCCACCCACCTGCAACAGCTAATGGAGGCGTTCCCACGGGTCTTCGACACATCGAGACTCAGAGAGATAGACGGAGGCCCCATGAAAATTCATCTGACTGAGGACGCCAAGCCATTCGCTATCACCGCTGCACGTAAGATACCGTTCGCGTGGCAGGAACAAGTAAAGAAGGAGCTGGACGAGTTAGAACGCAAGGGCATCATCAAAGAAGTAGAGAAGCCGACCGAATGGTGCCATCCGATGGTCGTCGTGCCGAAGAAGGACTCCAACGATCCCCGCGTCTGCGTGAACCTGACAAAGCTGAATCAGCACGTGAGACGGGGACCACATCCTGTCTCGACACCTCATGACGTCATCACGGGGATCGGTAAGAACAGCCGTTACTTCACCAAGTTGGACGCGAAGAGTGGCTATTTTCAGATAGCGATCACTGAAGAGGACCAACCACTGACGACGTTTATCACCCCATGGAAGAGGTACATGTTCTGCAGGGCGCCGATGGGACTGGTGTCTTCTGGAGACGAGTACCTGAGACGAGGAGACCAGGCACTGGACGGCATCCCCAGAACATGCAAAGTCGTCGATGATATACTGGCCCACGACGAAGACTACGCGTCCCACCTGGACCACGTCTGGACGATCCTGGAACGCTGTGACAAGTACGGCATCACACTCAACCCGGCCAAGACGGCGTTCGCGGAATCAGAAGTCGGCTACTGCGGGTACACGCTGAGTCCATCTGGGTACACCCCCGATGGCCGTAAAGTGAAAGCCATCGCTGAGTTCCCGAAGCCTGCCAACATCAGCGATCTCCGCAGCTTCATGGGTCTGGTGGGTCAGCTCAGCGAGTTTTCACCGTGGATCTATGACGCCGCTGATCCACTGAGAGACCTGCTGAAGCCGAAGAATGAATGGCGATGGACAGCTCAACACGACGATGCCTTCGCCGCCGTGAAAAATGCGCTGACCTCCCCACCAGTGCTCGCCTACTTCTCACCAGCACTTCCAACGATGCTGCAAACTGACGCCTCCCGACGGCACGGCCTGGGGTACGCGCTGCTGCAGCAGCACGGCGAGGACTGGAGACTCGTCCAATGTGGATCCCGCTTTCTCTCGGACACCGAAAGCAGGTATTCCGTCATCGAACTTGAGCTGCTAGCTGTCGTGTGGGCCACCACAAAATGTCGTATGTACCTGGCTGGCTGTCCCAAGTACACCCTTCTCACAGACCACAAACCTCTCATTCCGATACTGAACTCATGCTCAATCTGTGATATCGATAGCCCCAGATTGCTGCGACTTCGAGAGAAACTGTTGATGTACCAGTTCACTACGGAATGGAGAAGTGGGGCCAAGCACTCGATTCCCGATGCACTTTCCAGAGCTCCAGTCGAGCAGCCATCTACCGAGGACACAGAGGAGGAGGAGGAGCTGAACCGCCACCTCAGGCGGACGGTGATGTCCGCCATCAACGCCGTGACGAGGGACGGCACCCGCTTCACACCGCTGCCAGACAGTCCGCTGTCTCAAGTACGCGCCGCCGCTCAAAATGACGAGTATCAAAAACTGAAACAAACGATCATCACCGGCTTCCCCGGCACTAAAGGAGAAGTCGATGGCGCTGTGAGACCGTACTGGGCAATGCGTGACCGCCTGACCATCGATGATGACTTGATCGTGTGCGGCCCTCGTCTGGTCATTCCTCGTCAAATGAGGAGCGACGTTTTGAAACGCCTACATGAGAGCCACCAAGGCATCCAACGGACCAAAATGCGTGCTCGGCAGACAGTATATTGGCCAAACATCGAAAACAACATCGCTAACATCGTCCGTTCCTGTCGTCTTTGCAGAGAGCACCTCCCGAGTCTTCAGAAGGAGCCGATGATGACGGACCCTCCACCGAGTCGCGTCTTTGAATCAGTGTCAACTGACTACTTCCATCACGCAGGAAGAACATACCTCGTGTATGTAGACCGGCTATCTGGATGGCCGATCGTGCGTGACTGTGCGGGAGACGCGTCGTCACGACACCTGATCAGCGCACTCAGAGACACGTTCTCGTCCACGGGTGTTCCATCCGTGCTACGTTCCGACGGCGGCCCACAATTTGCAGCGAAGCGGACCAGGGACTTTCTGGCCAGGTGGGGTGTGACCCACGTACTGTCATCCCCACACTACCCGCAGAGCAACGGGCATGCAGAAGCCGCCGTTAAATCCATCAAGCGCCTCATCGAAAAGACGACTGAACGGGGCGAGCTGGACGACGACGCCTTCGCCCGCGGCCTGCTCGAGTTACGCAACTCGCCGCGTGCCGACGGCCGCTCCCCGGCGCAGGTTCTCTTCGGCCACCCACTGCAGTCGCCTGTACCCGCTCATCACCGGGCGTTCGCCGCCGAATGGCAGACTGCTGCCGAAGTGTGCGACGAGCGAGCCGCCGCGCTGCGTGAGCGAGTGCGTGATCATTACGATCAGACGGCCCGACCGCTCAAGGGTATCCGTCTCGGTGCGACTGTAGACGTGCAGGACCCTCGCACCGGTTTGTGGGACCGTACTGGGACGATTGTTGGTGTCGGTGACAGACGCGACTATTTAGTGAAAATGTCAAGTGGTCGTGTGTATTGGAGGAATAGGCGTTTTCTCCGTCCGCATCATTTTCTGTTACCGTCCTCCGTGTATGAACCCGATGCTACTGTCGTGCTGGCGCCGCCCAAACCATTGACAGCAACTGGGAAAGATTCCGTACTTCGTGACAGGAGCCCTGTGTCCGTACGAACGGAACCGCGTAGGAGCGGGCGGCTTAGAAAACCACCGGAGAGGCTGGTTATAGACCCGCAGCTCAAGTCGTATTTCTAGCGGACTATCGGTAGGTTGTGACTACTGGCGAGAGGAATGTGTTGGCGATGAATGTTGTTTTGCAAAGTGCAAATTTTTGTTTGTTAACATTTCAAATGACATTTTCCGTAAATGTCATTTTGGGGGAGATGTTGCACCCCTGACCGACCGTGCGCCTGAGCGCGCCCCTGTGACCCCGGTCCGGTCCGAGCGAGGTCGGCCGGCCGGGGTCAGTCTGTACCGTTGGCTGGTCGCCAATACACGTAACAGTGGCCACCTTGCGGCGAAACTGCGAACTAAAAACGTACACGACGCGCCGTCCGCTAATGCACGCGCTGCGATGTCCGTGAAGTTAGCAACAGCCAACAAAACGGAAATTTGCGACCGCCGAATTTTTCGCCTAAAATACGCACATAGGTCAAGTCGCATACGAGGATCACGCATCTGATGTTATTTGTAATGCCAAGGTCAAGGTCAAATGCGTAAAGAAGGTTGTGTACCCTTATGTACCTTTGTACGGACAAACAGTAGACCGCACGGCCTCGCAATGGCCACCATTCGAAAGAGCGGCACAAAATGAAGGTGTGGTTTTCCTCGGAATTTCGATTTAGGCCACCCAAGGTCACCCATCAAGGTCAAACAATCAAAATCAACCAAAATCGATCTTATGAACCTTTTTACGGACAAACGATGCTTTGCACGTTTTTAAATGACACCATTCGAAAGAGCTCCTCAAAATGAAGGTGGGGTTTCCCTCAGAATTTCTATTTAGGTCACCCATGGTCACCCATCAAGGCCAAACTATCAAAATAAATCAAAATCAAACTTATGTACCTTTTTACGGACAAACGGTGCTTTGCACGGTTTTAAATGTCACCATTCGAAAGAGAGCCTCAAAATGAAGGTGGTGTTTTCCTCTGAATTTCGATGTAGGTCACCCATCAAGGTCAAACTATCAAAATCAATCAAAATCGAACTTAGTACCTTTTTACGGATAAACGGTACACCGTACAGCCTCGCAATGGCCACCATTCGAAACAGCGTCTCAAAATGAAGGTGGGGGTTTCCTCGGAATTTCCATTTAGGTCACCCAAGGTCACCCATCAAGGTCAAACTATCGAAATCAATCAAAATCGACCTTATGTACCTTTTTACGGACAAACGGTGCTTTGCACGTTTGTTTTAAATGACACTATTCGAAAGAGCGCCTTCAAATGAAGGTGGCGGTTTTCCTCAGAATTTCGATTAAGGTCACCCAAGGTCACCCATCAAGGTCAAACTATGAAAATCAACCAAAATCGACCTTATGTACCTTTTTACAGACAGACGGTGCTTTCAGCTTTGTACGTTTTTTTAATTAAATGGCACCATTCGAAAGAGCTCCTCAATGAAGGTGGGGTTTTACTCGGAATTTCGATGTATGCCACCCAAGGTCACCCATCAAGGTCAAACCATCAAAATCAACCAAAAACGACCTTATGTACCTTTTTACGGACAAACGGTGCTTTTGACTTTTTTTACATGACACCATTCGAAAGATCGCCTTAAAATGAAGGTGGGGTTTTCCTCGGGATTTCAATTTAGGTCACCCAAGGTCACCCATCACGGTCAAACTATCAAAATCAATATAAATCGACCTTATGTACCTTTTTACGTACAAACCGTGCTTTGCACGGTTTTATAAATGACACCATTCGAAAGAGCGCCTCAAAATAAAGGTGGGGTTTTCCTCTGAATTTCGATTTAGGTCACCCAAGGTCACCCATCAAGGTCAAACTATGAAAATCAATCAAAATCGACCTTATGTACCTTTTTACGGACAAACGGTGCTTTGCACGGTTTTTTAAATGGCACCATTCGAAAGAGCGCCTCAAAATAAAAATGGCGTTTTCCTCTGAATTTCGATTTAGGTCAACCAAGGTCACCCATCAAGGTCAAACTATCAAAATCAATCAAAATCGACCTTATGCACCTATTTACGGACCAACGGTGCTTTGCACGTTTTTTTAATAGCACCATTCGGAAGAGCGCCTCAAAATGAAGGTGGGGTTTTCCTCGAAATATCGATTTAGGTCAAACTATCAAAATGAATCAAAATCGACCTTATGTACCTTTCTACAGACAAACGGTACACCGCACGGCCTCGCCATGGCCACCATTCGAAAGAGCGGCTCAAAATGCAGGTGGGGTTTTCCTCGGAATTTCGACTTAGGTCACCCAAGGTGACCCATGAAGGTAAACTATCAAAATTCATCAAAATCTGGCTGTTGGCTAACTTCACGGCCAACAGCCGTGAAGTTGGCGAACAAGTAGGAACAAATGGCATAATCTTACTGTTTCTTAAGTAGGAAGATTATTATGCCATTTTTTTAAAACAATAGCCTGGTATTTACTTTGTAAAACAAAACAATAATATGTGGTCAAACGATATAGGTTGCATTCTTCGTGGACGCGAAAAATTAACTGACGGCGTGGCGCGCAATGTTTGCGATTTGCGCGCTAATGTTTGCGATGTTTGCCTAAACTACGAATGTAGGTCAAGTCGCATACGAGGATCACGAATTTGATGTTATTTTGAATGGAATTGATGCTATTTTTATAGGAAACCCCCACCTTCATTTTGTGCCGCTCTTTCGAATGGTGGTCATTGCGAGGCCGTGCGATGTACTGTTGATCTGTAAAAAGGTCCATAAGGATATACAACCTTCTTTACTCATTTGACCTTGACCTATGACCGTGAGGTCATATGTCAAGGTCAAATGAGTAAAGAAGGTTGTATACCCTTATGTACCTTTTTACAGATCAACAGTACATCGCACGGCCTCGCAATTACCACCATTCGAAAGAGCGGCACAAAATGAAGGTGGGGTTTTCCTCGGAATTTCGATTTAAGTCACCCAAGGTCAACCATCAAGGTCAAATTATCCAAATCAACCAAAATTGACCTTATGTAGATTTTTTACGGACAGACGGTGCTTTGCACGGTTTTGTATATGGCACCATTCGAAAGAGCGCCTCAAAATGAAGGTGAGGTTTTCCACAAAATTTATATTAAGGTCACCCAAGTTCACCCATCAAGGTCAAACTATCAAAATCAACCAAAATCGACCTTATGTACCTTTTTACGGACAGACGGTGCTTTGTACGTTTTTTTAATGGCACCATTCGAAAGATCGCCTCAACATGAAGGTGGAGTTTTCCTCGGAATTTCTATTTAGGTCACCCAAGGTCACCCATCAAGGTCAAACTATCAAAATCAAACAAAATCGACCTTATGTACCTTTTTACGGACAAACGGTGCTTTGCACCGTTGCACCGGTGCTTGACCCGCTCTTTCGAATAGTGTCATTTAAAAAAAACGTGCAAAACACCGTTTGTCCGTAAAGAGGTACATAAGGTCGATTTTGATTGATTTTGATAGTTTGACCTTGATGGGTGACCTTGGGTGACCTAAATAGAAATTCAGAGGAAACCCCCACCTTCATTCTGAGGCGCTCTTTCGAATGGTGTCATTAAAATAAACGTGCAAATCACCGTTTGTCAGTAAAAAGGTACATAAGGTCGATTTTGATTCATTTTGATAGTTTGACCTTGATCGGTGACCTTGGGTGCCCTAAATAGAAATTCAGAGGAAAACCCCACCTTCATGTTGAGGCACTCTTTCGATTGGTGTCATTAACAAAAACGTGCAAAGCACCGTTTGTCCGTAAAGAGGTACATAAGGTCGATTTTGGTTGATTTTGATAGTTTGACCTTGATGGGTGACCTTGGGTGACCTAAATAGAAATTCCGAGGAAAACCCCACCTTCATGTTGAGGCACTCTTTCGATTGGTGTCATTAACAAAAACGTGCAAAGCACCGTTTGTCCGTAAAAAGGTACATAAGGTCGATTTTGGTTGATTTTGATAGTTTGACCTTGATGGGTGACCTTGGGTGATCTAAATCGAAATTCCGAGGAAAACCCCACCTTTATTTTGAGGTGCTCTTTCGAATGGTGTCATTTAAAAAAACGTGCAAAGCACCGTTTGTCCGTAAAAAGGTACATAAGGGTACACAACCTTCTTTACGCATTTGACCTTGACATATGACCTAGGCATTACAATTAACATCAGATTCGTGATCCTCGTATGCGACTTGACCTACATGCGTATTTTCGACGAAAAATTCGGCCGTTGCAAATTTCTGTTTTGTTGGCTGTTGGCTAACTTCACGGACATCATTTTTTCCTTCTTGTTGGCTAACTTCACGGCTGTTGGCCGTGAAGTTAGCCAACAGTCAGATTTTGATGAATTTTGATAGTTTGACCTTGATGGGTGACCTTGGGTGTCCTAAATAGAAATTCCGAGGAAAACCCCACCTTCATTTTGAGGCGCTCTTTCGAATGGTGCCATTTAAAAAACTGTGCAAAGTACTGTTTGTCCGTACTAAGGTACATAAGGTCGATTTTGATTGATTTTGATAGTTTGATCTTGATGGGTGACCTTGGGTGACCTTAATCGAAATTCCGAGGAAAACCCCACCTTCATTTTGAGGCGCTCTTTCGAATGGTGCCATTAAAGAAGCGTGCAAAGCACTGTTTGTCCGTAAAAAGGTACATAAGGTCGATTTTGGTTGATTTTGATAGTTTGACCTTGATGGGTGACCTTGGGTGACCTACATCGAAATTCAGAGTGATACCCCACCTTCATTTTTTGCCGCTCTTTCGAATGGTGGCCATTGCGAGGCCGTGCGGTGTACTGTTTGTCCGTAAAAAGGTACATAAGGGTACACAACCTTCTTTACGCATTTGACCTTGACCTATGACCTTGGCATTCAAGATAACATCAGATTCGTGACCCTCGTATGCGACTTGACCTACATGCGTATTTTAGGCGAAAAAATTCGGCCGTTGCAAATTTCGGTTTTGTTGGCTGTTGGCTAACTTCACGGCGCCGAGCAACTGTCGTGTACGTTTCTTTGCGCATGCGCAGAACGGACATGTGTTTCGCGGAGCGGCCGAGTGACCTATCCAGTCGTTCTCTCATCCATGCTCTAACCTCTTCAAAACGTCGCCGTAAACAATGCGCCCTTCACTCTTGAGTCTTGACGCACAGCCCAAGATTACTTTACTAATACAGAGCCGCCGCGCTATGATATATGTACTCTGGCCGCGCTGGTCCGCTTGGTAGCAGTTAGCGCCATCTACAATGGCTTCAATTGTGGTGCCCCATTGCCCATTTTTCCCAACCGTAGATCCGCCACTGGGATCACCGTCCTTTCTAAATAAAATTTAGAAATGATGAGATAAATGTACCTCTTATACAGTGTGACGGAAATTCTTGTTAGCCGATATGTTCACCTACTCTCAAAATAGACGGCATTTAATGATAATTTCCTAAGGCGTCTTTTTGCCATTTCTTGCCGAAATGGGTCAATTTTCGCATTTTACTGGCCCTAATAAATTTTAAATAAATAAATGCCTCAGATTACTAAAAAGTTCTTGATAAGATTCAGGTGGCTCAGCTGATTTTATCAAGTGAGACGTCTGCGCCGTTTATGTACCGGCATTTGACCCAGGTAGATCTCCTTGTTGTGTTCAAAAGTTGGCTATCTGTAATTGCGGCGTTGGTGGGTGGTGGCCAGACTGGAAAAAATCCATGCACTACGCTGGATGCCCCAGCGAACCCTCAAGCGCCGAAGTTCGGCGCACGAAAATATGCGCCGAAATTTTGCCACAATTACGCCGAAATTTTGCACTATGCGCCGAAATTTAAAGTCAAATTAATGTTTGATATTCAACGTACGCCTTCCTGGTCGCTTCTCAGCAAGTGCAGGGCCAATTATTACCCATCTCTATTGCCTTTATTATTACCAAGGCAATATAAATACTAGGCAAGCAGAAACGGGACCTTAAGCGGAAATGGGACCTTATTGGGTGGCCTTCAACAGCTGACGCTTTAGACTATGATTCGTTAACTAAATAATTGGTTGATTTTACTATAACAATGATTTTTCTTTCGTAAATTTGTATACACAAACATAAATTTGTTAATATTTATTTAATGTGATTCACTCAATTTGAAATATCAACGGCAATGCATTTGCTATTGACAAACGCATTGCCGCGGCCGGACGCTGCGCCGAAATTTCGCCACAATCGCCGAGTTACGCTGGATTTATCGACGAAAACAGGTTTTTTCCAGTTTGGGGTGGTGGTGCTGTCGGACCATTCCATAGAGCCTAGGGATTAAAAGGTTTGTATTTTCTATTGTTTTAATTGATCAAATATTGTGTGCTTGTTTGAACAGTTAGGATATTCAGTGGTTATAAGCTGAAACTAGTGAAGGTGCATCTGATCATGTTAATGAAATTGACGCTCCCCTCGACTATGTTTCGGTTAAATTCCGTTGGAGACTCAGTAGGGAAATACTAAAATAGAGCACTCTAATTTTAGATTTTGATGCATTATAAGCAGTCGCGAAAATACGGTATTTTTTAAACTGCAATTGCGTAGCACTTTGACCTCTTGACGACCCATGGAGGGCATGTATGTCAAGACAAACTTCAAACTTTGCTTAAAGGGAGATAATTACCTTTTCCCACAACAATGGAGTTAGCACCTGAAATCAATAGACAAGGCCAAAATATGATGTAAATTCCATCACATTTTGCATATAAACATTCCTACCACAAGATATTGGCAGTTTCCTACTGATAAGCTATCCACGCTTATATCGGTCGGCACTCAGCAAGTACTCAATAACAAATTAAGTAGATTAGCCTGCCTACACATTGTTATTTATCATGAAGGTATGCAATATGTTTCCTACACTATCTTTTGCTAATGTGCCAATTTTTTATGAATAATCAATCATTTTAGTGCATTGAAATTGGCAGTACCAAGCTAAACTATGGCAACCTTTTTAGTGTCAGCGATTTTTTACAAGTGCCCATTCAACAACGTTGAACAGATTGATGCAAAAGTAGATGTTGCGCTTTCAAATAGTGGAGGGAAAATACTGATCATTCATTTTCCCAAACTTCCAACTTTGAATTAGGGAATAATTTTATTTTATTCTTAAATTTTGATCACAACATTTTAATACCATAATGGTAGCCAAATAAGTTGTTGCTAACAAAATCAAAAGGTGATTATCTCCCTTTAAAGATGAGTCACTTTAAATTTATGAATATGTCACTGGCAGGAAACAGTCTACATCCTTACTCTATGGTATTACTAGTGCAAGCCTTGCACAAGCCGCCATATGTAACCAATGAAATATCTAAATACAATTACCAAGATGCCATTTCTCACCGCAGAGATTTCCTGATTATTTAAGATATTTATCTACATTCATGGGACAGAGGCCAGAGGCATCTTCAGGCAATGATGGGGGGCAGCAGCGTTCTCAGGATAATGATGGTGCGATAATCTTCAAGCGAATCTTAGGCCGACCCGATCAGACTTAATGGCATAGGCCAGTAGGCCGACCCAATCAGACTTAATGATGTAATGGTGTATACTTAATGGTGTGGGGAGGCTGAACAAGTGATGACGGTGCTGCTGACTTGATGACGTCATTGGGAGGGTATACTTAATGGCGTAGGCCTATCTATACATAACATAACATAACACCACCATTAAGTTTGATCAAGACAACCTAAGATTTGCTTATAGCCATTAAGTCTGAAAAGGACAAAACCTAAGATTTGTTCATAGCCATTAAGTCTGATTGGGACGCAAAACAAGCGAATCTTAGGTTTCATCCCGATCATACTTAATGGCTACAAGTGAATCTTAGGTTTTGTCCTGATCAGACTTAATGATGGGGTTAGGTGAATTACTGAACTATTACTGGTTATGGTACCTAAACTAACCTAACCCCACCAACCTAGGTTAGGTTAGGTTATGGTACCTAAACTAACCTAACCTAACCCCGCCATTGAGTTAGATCACATAGTAAACAGGCCTACACCATTAAGTCTGATTGGGTCGGCCTACACCATTAAGTCTGATCGGGTCGGCCTAAGATTCGCTTGAAGATTACCCCACCATCATCATCCCCTGAGAACGCCGCTGCCCCCATCATTACCTGAAGACGCCTCTGGCCTCTGTCCCATGAATGGAGAGAAATATCTGAAATCATCCAGAAATCTCAGTGGTGAGAAATGGCATCTTGAGAATTTTATTTAGATATATTTTATCGGTTACATATGGCAGCTTGTGTGACGCCTGCACTAGTAATACTTTTGTATTACCTACCATTGTCTGGTACTAAAAACGATCAATAAATAGAGCTGATAATAATACAAAATTAGAGCACTGGCCAGGATGCATACTCATAATTAGAGCGGAGTGGGCCAAGCATGCATGGATGTTCCCATCACTTTTTGAAAGTTTGCAATTCGAAACACATTTTCAATATGCATCTGGATTTTTTAAGATTTGCACAGGAAAAAACATGATCGTTGATCATTTTTGTATCCTATATGGCTTCCATGTTTTCTGACATTTTGCTACAATTTGTTGCAAGTGGTTTTTGTAAAAAGTGTTCATAAAGGTACTCAAATTTTAGATCATTTACATGCATGTCTATGGCGGGCTCTGATGTCACCAGCTTTATTTTTGGATCGCTCTATTTTTTAAAAGTATTTCCCTACTGTGTCTCCAACGGAATTGACATTAAATTGGCTATCATTAAAAAGCTGGAATATGTTGCATACTGTTTGCTAAATATATTCTCCTCACACCTTGAAGTTAACTGACCTAAAAAGTTTTTATCCCAATTCTCAGGAAGTTTCTTGCTTACATTAAGCTGTGAATCAGCATGGAACAGTGTGATGGCTGCAAATAGTATTTTTGGCATACCTGAGAAACATTAACCAGAACATGTTATTTGTGATGGATCCACACTTCTTACAGCATACAAACCATATCCATTCAGCATTTCAATCAGCTGTAAAGAGTAAAGACCCACAACAATACAGCATTGCAATAAATCAAAATAGGGTAGTACTCATTGGTTTTAAATATGTTTAGATGCTTCAAATTTTAAGGTCAAACAATTCTCAATTAGAGTAAGTACCGTAAAACGGGGTTACTTTTAAGAGAATTCGAGGTTTTTGGCCCATAACTTTTGAACCATTTATCATATTTCCTTGATTCTTATGACATTGAAGTATAGGGGAATGATTGTGCACAATTTTGTTGACCTATGGGGAATTGAGTCATATTTTTTTAAAGTTTGGTGCTGATAAAAGTTACCCTGGGTGGGGGTTACTTTCAAAAGTGTGCATTTTGCAATGATAATTGCACACAAGGCACAGCAGGAGAAACATTAATCAATTTTGAGGGTTTACAAATTTATTTATTTACACTCATGACATGGACACTCAAGGTAACTTTAACATATGGGCATCGCCTATTACAAAATGTGATTTTTTAAGGTTGTGGTCTAAAACTGATTCTGACAGGCTAGGATGGTTGAATATCTCAGGAACAAGGGCCAAAAGACAGAAAATGCTCACATGGTACAAAATTAGCACAATAATTGTTTTTGTAAAGTCAGCCATTTGTAATGTTTAGTCATTGGGCGATCAATCTTGCCCCGCCCTATCAAAGTTACCCCATTTTACGGTACAAGTAACTTAGCTACAAAGTGTCTGTTATACATTGTAACTTAAAACAAAAGGAAGGGGGATGGCATGGTGTTAATTAGTGGTAGTGTTTGTATGTGTGAGTGTGTGTTTGAGTGGGATTTGTTTGTTTTCTCACTTAGTGATTGCAAAATGAGTTATTTTATACAAGTGGCGGATGAAGAGAATGAGGAACCTATTGAGATTCCAGTTGAGGAAGATGAGACGCTGCTGCTGTCGACACTGGCGGCGCAGTTCCCGGGTGCCTGTGGGCTAAAATATCGGTCTGAAACAAGAAGTTTGAGAGGTGTGCGACTGTTGGACGGAATACTTCGTCCCCCAAATGATGGATGGGGAACATCTGTGTATCTGTGTGTATTCCCAAAAGAAACTCCGGAAGAGAACAAGCGAAAGAACGATGACCAGCTGGAGGTGAGTCTGGCGAAGACGAGGCGGCTGGAGCTGAAGCAGAAATGCTCTGACCTCATCGTGCTCGGGCTGCCCTGGAAGACCACCGAGCAAGAGCTGCGCGAGTACTTTGAGCCATTCGGCGAGGTCCTGATGGCACAGGTGAAGAAGGACCTGAAGTCGGGTCAGAGCAAGGGCTTCGGCTTTATCCGCTTCGGCACGTTCGATGCTCAGCTGCGCGTGCTGAGCAAGCGGCACATGATCGACGGCCGCTATTGTGACGTCAAGAACCCCAACTCGAAGGGCGGCGAGGCACAGCAGCAGGTGTCCTCCAAGGTGTTCGTCGGTCGTTGCTCGGACGACATCACGCCGGAGGACCTGCGAGACTACTTCTCGAAGTTCGGAGAGGTCACGGACGTCTTCATCCCGAAGCCGTTCCGCGCCTTCTCGTTCGTCACGTTCCTGGACCCGAACGTCGCGCAGAGCATGTGCGGCGAGGACCACATCATCAAGAACACGTCCGTACACGTCAGCAAGGCGGCGCCCAAGACGGACCACGCCAGCCATGGCGGCTTCGGTCGCGGCAACCCGCCGAACGCCGGCCGGCCGGGCATGGGCAGCTACGGGCCGGCGCAGCACGGCTACAGCGGACGGGGCACCAACGGCAGCTGGGGTGGGCAGCACCAGAGCGGCCGCGGCAGTGAAGTACAGAACCTCGCCGCGCTCGGCATCGGCGGTCAGGACGGCCAGCAGCACCCCAACAACCAGTGCCCGAACCTGGGCATGAACCCGCTGGCGGCGGTGGCGGCGGCGCTGAACCAGGCCGGCTGGGGGCCGCTGAGCAACATGCCGGGTCAGTCGCCCGGCACGGCCAACCAGGCGCAGGGCCCGCCCCCGATGGGGGCCAGCGGACAGCCGGGCGGCGGTCAGGCCGGCGGCGGCTTCCGTAACTAAACGAACCAGGGCGACGGCAGCGCGATGCCGCAGCCGCCGGCGGGCGCCGCCGCCGGATGGCCGCAGCGCTCCGACCAGAAACAGTCGACCGGCGCCGGGCCCGGCTACGGCCGCAACCCCGACTACGTCTGAGCGCGCCGCTCGCCGGCCGGCCCCGTTCATACCGGCCGCGGCGGCCGCGCGCGCGCGCAAACACACTAACTCTCCATTTGGGCGCAGCCTCGGTGTTGTAGCTGTCTCGGCTTTTGGTATTGTTACTGGTGTGCTGGATGGCGTGGGTCGTGGTTGCGCGCCGCTTGCTGGGCGCCGTGTGAGCTCCGGTCAGCACTGCGCTCACCGGCTCGCTGCTCCGTTTCCGTTGTCGCTTTTAGAGTTTTCATGTCATGTTCGACGCACGGAACGGCGCGCGCGGCCATCCACTCGGAGCGTCCGCGTCCGGTCGCCGCATATCGGGTAGCGCCTCAGGGCGTTAGCAGTGACTCGTCTCTTATTTTTGGTGTGCGATGGCGTATACAACCCGGTTGTAGGCCTCTGGAGCGCGGTGTTTGACGAGCGCGGCCACTGACGCGCGGGCGGTGTCTCCGGTAGTCGTGTCTGTCCTCGGTTGTCTAGGTAAGCGCCGCCGCCGTGGGCGATCGTAGCTCTCTCCCTCCTCTCTATCTCTCCGCTGTCGGCGACTGCGTCGTTTCTTCTATGCGATTGTGTGTGTGTGTGTGTGTGTGTGTGTGTGTGTGTGTGTGTGTGTGTCTGTGTCTGTGTCTGTGTCTGTGTCTGTGTCTGTGTCTGTGTCTGTGTCTGTGTCTGTGTCTGTGTCTGTGTCTGTGTCTGTGTCTGTGTCTGTGTCTGTGTCTGTGTCTGTGTCTGTGTCTGTGTCTGTGTCTGTGTCTGTGTCTGTGTCTGTGTCTGTGTCTGTGTCTGTGTGTGTGTGTGTGTGTGTTTCTCTCTCTCTCTGTGTGTGTGTGTGTGTGTGTGTGTGTGTGTGTGTGTGTGTGTGTGTGTGTGTGTGTGTGTGTGTGTGTGTGTGTGTGTGTGTGTGTGTGTGTGTGTGTGTGTGTGTGTGTGTGTGTGTGTGTGTGTGTGTGTGTGTGTGTGTGTGTGTGTGTGTGTGTGTGTGTGTGTGTGTGTGTGTGTGTGTGTGTGTGTGTGTGTGTGTGTGTGTGTGTGTGTGTGTGTGTGTGTGTGTGTGTGTGTGTGTGTGTGTGTGTGTGTGTGTGTGTGTGTGTGTGTGTGTGTGTGTGTGTGTGTGTGTGTGTGTGTGTGTGTGTGTGTGTGTGTGTGTGTGTGTGTGTGTGTGTGTGTGTGTGTGTGTGTGTGTGTGTGTGTGTGTGTGTGTGTGTGTGTGTGTGTGTGTGTGTGTGTGTGTGTGTGTGTGTGTGTGTGTGTGTGTGTGTGTGTGTGTGTGTGTGTGTGTGTGTGTGTGTGTGTGTGTGTGTGTGTGTGTGTGTGTGTGTGTGTGTGTGTGTGTGTGTGTGTGTGTGTGTGTGTGTGTGTGTGTGTGTGTGTGTGTGTGTGTGTGTGTGTGTGTGTGTGTGTGTGTGTGTGTGTGTGTGTGTGTGTGTGTGTGTGTGTGTGTGTGTGTGTGTGTGTGTGTGTGTGTGTGTGTGTGTGTGTGTGTGTGTGTGTGTGTGTGTGTGTGTGTGTGTGTGTGTGTGTGTGTGTGTGTGTGTGTGTGTGTGTGTGTGTGTGTGTGTGTGTGTGTGTGTGTGTGTTTCGTGGCGGGTCTGCGGCCGGCGAAACCCGTTGCCCTCGTCGAGGGCAGACGCGCCGGCCTCCGACCGGCCGGCCTTTCCCCTGTCTGCGTGTATTATTAGTCTGTGTGCGCGTGTGCCTGTGTGCGTGTGCCTAGTGGCGGCGGCGGCGCCCGACCGGCCGCGGCTGCCGTGCGAGTATCTCCCGGCTCGGCTATCTCCGGGACAGGGGTCCGGGAGACAGTCAAGCTGACCTGCATTCTGCTTGGGGCGCTGGAAGCGGCTGCGGCGACGGTCGGGCGCCGCCATGCCTTTCTTGCGTAAATATGGTCTGCGTGGTGAGTGTTCTGGAGTAGATTTTGCTTGGAAAGTCCCTAGGCCGAGTGCGAACTGCTGTATGTATAAACCCTCTCGGGAGGCTGCGGCGTCGGCCGCATGGAATTTGAGACGCGGAATACCTGCACGGGAATGTCTGTGGGTGGCATCGGCGGCGCGCGGTGGCAGACCGACGGCTCCTCAGTCATCGGATTTTACATGTTCGGACCAAGTACAAAGCGAGAAAATTGGGCAGGGCTGAGCGTGGTGCGCGTGCGTCTAATGGAAGGGAAAGCGGAGTGCCAGGCTGCGACCCGGCCGGCCGACCGGCAGCGAAAGGACACAGTGTGATGACCGAAAACGTGATGCTAATCTGTTGAACGTTTGGGCTTGACCCAATGTCCGAGAAGCTGGCACCAAGTTGCTGTCAGCACGTTTATAAAAAGGATCCAATGTATCTCCCATGCAGAAAAAAAAAGAGAAAAAGGAAGGTGTGGCCGTGGTCTAGTGGGTAGAGCGCTTGTCTGGTGATCAGAAGGTCCCGGGTTCAACCCTTCCCACTTCCTCGGCCGCAACCCGTGTATGGATGTATTGTGTCCGAATGCCTGAATAAATGAGAGCGGTGTCACGTAAAGTTCCGATAATTATTTTAAACAAAAGGAGACAATTTGTTCCTTTTGCAGCAAAAGGAAATCAATAGTGATATTGTGACTTAAAATAGTTACAGCTTTGAGTGTTCTTACATGAAAAGGTATGCTTGAGCTGGTTTTCTGCTTCCATGGTTCCAGTAAGAGCCTCTCAAGTGGGTGATAATTCCATATTAATTATATCATAGTTCAGAAGTTTGACTCACTACTTCTTGAATTATGGCATGGTAGAAATTGGTCACTATTCTCAGTCTTGTGGTGTTGTCATGTAGGGTTAAGATCTAATCTTCGATCACTTCCAAACCTCAGACTTTCGTGCTACCAAGGTGTAGGTGATCCCAACGCACCAATATGCCGATAAACTATTGGTGCTTTAGTGCGTCAGTATTGTCTACACTCTGGCAGCATGAAAAGTCTGATGTTTTGACGTACCCAAGGTTACAGTCATTAACCCTATTGAATGGTCTTACCCTGTTCAGCCTTCTTAAGGCTTAAGAACTGTGCTTAAGACTTAAGCCGCAAGTGTAGAAATTGGCAGTGACGTGCTGCATCTTTGCTGAGAATGTGTAAATGTTGAAAGTGAGGTATGACCACTAGGAACAAGAAGATGAATAAGGCAAAGCCTGCCAGTATAAAATAGTTATGAGATGGTATCTGGAGAGTCATACCACTTTCCCTTTCCTTAACATGTTTGATATTTGTATTTGTTGGCTAGAAATGTTATGGAAGCATATGTAGAATGTCTGCTCATTCAGACGTTATATTATTTTGCATTTTACCAATTAGTGCAAATTAATTTACGATCATGCCAGTTTATTGAGAGCGTTTGTTGTTTGTTTATTGGGGCTTTAGGACATGATATCTACTTCAGTCATTTTTAGCCCACATAACCTTTACTTTGCGGCAGTGGCGTGCGCAGAAATTCACAAAGGACCAGGTCATTGCATTGCCACCCGATCGACAGGGGCGCCACCAATATGGACGATAATTGTGCAGGGGGCCTCTCCTTCCGCACCGTGCGGAAGGAGAGGCGCCACCCCCCCCCCCCCCCGTCACTAGCCGGAGGGGCGCCGTCACGAGCCGGAGAGGGGCAGTCACTAGTCGGAGGGGCGCCGTCATTCGCCGGAGGGGCGCGGTCACTGGCTGGAGGGGCGCCGTCACTGGCCGGAGGGGCGCCGTCACTGGCCGGAGAGGCGCCTTCACTGGCCGCAAGAGCGCCGTCACTGGCCGGGGGAGCGTCCTCACTGGCCGGAGTGGCGCCGTCACTGGCGGAGGGGCGTCGTCACTGATCGGAGGTGCGCCAGCTTTGCATGGGCGCCTCGGGTCCAAAGGACCAGGTTATGCCCTGCATGACCGTATACTCGGTACGCCACTGCTTTGAGGTAACACAAGCCTGATACTTTCACCGAATATGATATGGTCCCAATACTTTGTCTGTGAGTTGCTGAAGTGGGATGCATGCCCCATTTTGCTTCCCTGACCAAAGTTCGTAAACAAGGTTCGTAACGGAAGAAGTTCGTAAGCAAAGGTTCGTATCGGATAAAGTTCGTGTGGGATAAAGTTCGTAACGGCTAAAGTTCGTGATTGAAAAGGTTCGTATCGGATAAAGTTCGTATTCAAGAAGTTCGTAACGGATAAAGTTTGATGCAAATGGTTCGTATGCTGAAGTTCGTAAAGGGAAAAGTTCGTAAGCAAAGGTTCGTATGCAAAGGTTCGTATGGGATAAAGTTCGTAACGGCTAAAGTTCGTAATGAAAAAGGTTCGTATCGGATAAAGTTCGTATTCAAAAAGTTCGTAACGGATAAAGTTCGTATGCAAAAGGTTGGTATGCTGAAGTTCGTAAAGAAAAAAGTTCGTAAGCAAAGATTCGTATGCAAAGGTTCGTATCGGATATAAGGTTCCGAACCTTTGTTTACGAACTTTTTCCGCTACGAACCATATGTTTACGAACTTGTGTCCGGTTACCGTTACCTTTCCAAACGGAGAGAGATAGAGAGATACCGTAAACAGTAACGACTTTTTTAATACGAACTTTATCCAATACGAACCTATTGTCCTTATGACAGGCAAGTGTAACACGTTACTGTTTACGGTATCTCTCTATCTCTCTCCGTTCGGTAGGGTAACGGTAACCGGACAAAAGTTCGTAAACATAAGGTTCGTAACAGAAAAAGTTCGTAAGCAAAGTTTCGGAACCTTATCCGATACGAACCTTTGCATACGAACCTTTGCTTACGAACTTTTTCCATTACGAACTTTTTCCATTACGAACTTTTTCCTTTACGAACTTCAGCATACGAACCTTTTGCATACGAACTTTATCTCTTCCGAACTTTTTTTAATACGAACTTTATCCGATACGAACTTTTTCCATTACGAACTTTAGCCGTTACGAACTTTATCCCATACGAACCTTATCCGATACGAACCTTTGCTTACGAACTTTTTTAATTACGAACTTTTATCATTACGAACTTTTTTCATTACGAACTTTTTCCTTTACGAACTTCAGCATACGCACCTCATGCATATGAACTTTATCAGTTACATATTTTGTTAATACGAACTTTATCCCATACGAACCTTATCCCATACGATCCTTTGCATACGAACTTTTTCAGTTACGAACCTTATGTTTACGGACTTTTGTCCGGTTACCCTCTATTATTACTGTGAAAACTGCAAACCCAATGTGTAAATTGTTCGCTTGCAGTGTTGCAGATTTCTGTGCTGTAAATATCTACAATATATTTATGCTGTTCCAATTCATCAATCAATTTAGCTATAATAAGCAAGAAATGAACTTAGAATGCAATGGATTTAGTGAAAAGCATTGGTGAGGATCACATATAATGTTACGTATCTTCAAAATACAAATTACAAAAACTGTTCATGTGTTACAAAATTGGTAAACAAATATGATCAATTCTATGATATGTCAATATGTCTGATCAATATGTATGATGCCATCAATTCTATGATGCCTTAGAGCTGTTGTATTGGTGATCATTCTGACTGTGCCTGTGGTATTTTTGTCAGGTGTTACTTGACAGTTGACCTGCTATGGACCTAGGACATCCGCAGCGACCCCCACCAAGCTATAACCAGACTGTGGCCCTCCACCCACCAGGTAATCAACCAAGCCAGACTAGATAATTGGTTAGGTTATATTTGGATAAATTGAGTTAAAGGGAAAACGATGGGAACGTTTTAATTATGCATATCAAAATTGGCTGCACATGTGTTTCGAGAGTAAGTTATCATGGTCACGCCATGTTAATTCAAACCTGAAGAACAAGGAAGGTCAATAGAGGTCACAAACACAGACTAGTAATTCTCGTGTGATGATAACAGGCTGTTTTTCACTAAGGACTTCTAGCTTTTAAAACACTTCTTCACAATTAGCTGTGATGTAAATTTGCTGAGCTTTACCTTTCCTGCATTGCCATTTAACCCTATTTGTAACAGAGGGGGGGGGGGAAGAGGGAGAGGGAGAGGGAGAGGGAGAGGGGGGGGGGGGGTCCCCCCCCCCCTCCTCAGGTTTTTCGCAGATATCTCCGGAACGGCTGGGAGCAGTCCCATGACATTTTTAGACTTTCCCCAAATATATTTCCACATATGGAGTTAAAATTTCGAGTTCTTAACCTGAACAGTGGCGGTTCCAGGGCCCGTTTTTTGGAGGGTTCGTCGTTGGCGATAATATTTTTGGCGATACATTTGGCGATAATACGGAAATGCGATCTTCACGGCTTCTTCCTAACTGCCTCAAGAATGAAGGAGTTACATCGGTTTACGGTGATTGAAATAAGTGCAAAATCAAAAGTTGATGAACTATCATAAAAATTGCACGGCAAAGGCGGTGTCAGGGACTTGAAAAGGGGAGGTTTCCAGGAAGTATGCAACGCTTGGCGGGCAGTCGCGATGTAAGGGGCATTTGTAACTATCAAGATGTAAAAGGTAGCTTCTCCTTCAATTATTTGCCTAATTTATTACATATAGAGTTGCAGGGGCGTGTTCAGGCACAGGACAAGGGGGTGTCTGGCATGGCGATGACGATATGCCAGCGAATATGGCGCAATAGACGGCTAGTTTATAATTATATATGCACATATGAGGCCAGGAGAGGAAATGAAGTCATTTTTTTTTGCTGAGGCGCGCTCAGGAATGGAAGAAAAGGGGTCATATTATTGCAAGGAAACTAAGATGCATGGGCCTACAATGACATAGCATACTGCAGTTTTCGGATGAAACACGCACCAGAGGGTACTCTACGAAATTATAAGATAATAGGCGAGTTCAGGTAGGGTAAACAAGGGGGTAGCCAATGTGAATTGAAATGGTAAGTGAAATAGTCGCTGTTGACTAGTTAGTATCATAATAGCAGATAATGTACCTATCAAAAGGTCTTGCGCCTCCTCAGTTTGGATCCTGGATACGCCTATGATGAAGTACAACATGAAAAAAGGAACTATCTACGATCAGTAACTTATTTATATTGCTGGGTAGCAACTTGCCTGCGGTTAATATTTTATCTATTTGGCCTCCCTTTTCACTAACCTGGCGCCGCCTATGGCGAAAAATATGTTTTATAACTGTTTTGTCTAATGTCACAATAACGCACCATTTCATTTATACAAAACAAAATCAAAAAACGGTTTTATTACGCATTTACTTCACCCACGGAACAAAGTTTTCGCCAGCGGCGGAACACATTTGTTAAAGGGAAATAATGACCTTTTCCCACAAAAATGGAGTTAGCAATTGAAATCGCCAGACGAGACCAAAATATATTGTAAATTTATCACATTTTGCATGAAAACTTACCTACCAAAAGATATTTCAAGTTATAGTTGATAAACGTTCCACACTTTTAACGATCGGTACTTGCAAGTACTTTTCTGGGCATACTACCCGCCTGCTTCCCACAGCCGGTGCTGCCACCACCACCAGGTACGGCTGATTCCTGTGACACGAAAGTGTCGGTGGCGCCCACCACCAAACGGCAACACCAAGAAGGAACACCGGCACAGGTGGCGCCATCTCCAGCGCACCGCAGCGTCGGCAGCGCTACCGTGCGGCGTAGCGGCGAAACTCACCCGAAGACAGCGATGCCTGCACGGGCGCCCAGTGGCGCCACTCAACGGGAGAACCAAGACGCTCTGCTTCAAGCCACGCCGACTGAAAATAAACCAGCGTGGAATGCAGCGATGGGTGAACCCTCCGACCAACAACGAGCCACCCACCTGCAACAGCTAATGGAGGCGTTCCCACGGGTCTTCGACACATCGAGACTCAGAGAGATGGACGGAGGCCCCATGAAAATTCATCTGACTGAGGACGCCAAGCCATTCGCTATCACCGCTGCACGTAAGATACCGTTCGCGTGGCAGGAACAAGTAAAGAAGGAGCTGGACGAGTTAGAACGCAAGGGCATCATCAAAGAAGTAGAGAAGCCGACCGAATGGTGCCATCCGATGGTCGTCGTGCCGAAGAAGGACTCCAACGATCCCCGCGTCTGCGTGGACCTGACAAAGCTGAATCAGCACGTGAGACGGGGACCACATCCTGTCTCGACACCTCATGACGTCATCACGGGGATCGGTAAGAACAGCCGTTACTTCACCAAGTTTGACGCGAAGAGTGGCTATTTTCAGATAGCGATCACTGAAGAGGACCAACCACTGACGACGTTTATCACCCCATGGAAGAGGTACATGTTCTGCAGGGCGCCGATGGGACTGGTGTCTTCTGGAGACGAGTACCTGAGACGAGGAGACCAGGCACTGGACGGCATCCCCAGAACATGCAAAGTCGTCGATGATATACTGGCCCACGACGAAGACTACGCGTCCCACCTGGACCACGTCTGGACGATCCTGGAACGCTGTGACAAGTACGGCATCACACTCAACCCGGCCAAGACGGCGTTCGCGGAATCAGAAGTCGGCTACTGCGGGTACACGCTGAGTCCATCTGGGTACACCCCCGATGGCCGTAAAGTGAAAGCCATCGCTGAGTTCCCGAAGCCTGCCAACATCAGCGATCTCCGCAGCTTCATGGGTCTGGTGGGTCAGCTCAGCGAGTTTTCACCGTGGATCTATGACGCCGCTGATCCACTGAGAGACCTGCTGAAGCCGAAGAATGAATGGCGATGGACAGCTCAACACGACGATGCCTTCGCCGCCGTGAAAAACGCGCTGACCTCCCCACCAGTGCTCGCCTACTTCTCACCAGCACTTCCAACGATGCTGCAAACTGACGCCTCCCGACGGCACGGCCTGGGGTACGCGCTGCTGCAGCAGCACGGCGAGGACTGGAGACTCGTCCAATGTGGATCCCGCTTTCTCTCGGACACCGAAAGCAGGTATTCCGTCATCGAACTTGAGCTGCTAGCTGTCGTGTGGGCCACCACAAAATGTCGTATGTACCTGGCTGGCTGTCCCAAGTACACCCTTCTCACAGACCACAAACCTCTCATTCCGATACTGAACTCATGCTCAATCTGTGATATCGATAGCCCCAGATTGCTGCGACTTCGAGAGAAACTGTTGATGTACCAGTTCACTACGGAATGGAGAAGTGGGGCCAAGCACTCGATTCCCGATGCACTTTCCAGAGCTCCAGTCGAGCAGCCATCTACCGAGGACACAGAGGAGGAGAAGGAGCTGAACCGCCACCTCAGGCGGACGGTGATGTCCGCCATCAACGCCGTGACGAGGGACGGCACCCGCTTCACACCGCTGCCAGACAGTCCGCTGTCTCAAGTACGCGCCGCCGCTCAACATGACGATGAGTATCAAAAACTGAAACAAACGATCATCACCGGCTTCCCCGGCACTAAAGGAGAAGTCGATGGCGCTGTGAGACCGTACTGGGCAATGCGTGACCGCCTGACCATCGATGATGACTTGATCGTGTGCGGCCCTCGTCTGGTCATTCCTCGTCAAATGAGGAGCGACGTTTTGAAACGCCTACATGAGAGCCACCAAGGCATCCAACGGACCAAAATGCGTGCTCGGCAGACAGTATATTGGCCAAACATCGAAAACGACATCGCTAACATCGTCCGTTCCTGTCGTCTTTGCAGAGAGCACCTCCCGAGTCTTCAGAAGGAGCCGATGATGACGGACCCTCCACCGAGTCGCGTCTTTGAATCAGTGTCAACTGACTACTTCCATCACGCAGGAAGAACATACCTCGTGTATGTAGACCGGCTATCTGGATGGCCGATCGTGCGTGACTGTGCGGGAGACGCGTCGTCACGACACCTGATCAGCGCACTCAGAGACACGTTCTCGTCCACGGGTCTTCCACGGGAACGTCCACATCCGTGCTACGTTCCGACGGCGGCCCACAATTTGCAGCGAAGCGGACCAGGGACTTTCTGGCCAGGTGGGGTGTGACCCACGTACTGTCATCCCCACACTACCCGCAGAGCAACGGGCATGCAGAAGCCGCCGTTAAATCCATCAAGCGCCTCATCGAAAAGACGACTGAACGGGGCGAGCTGGACGACGACGCCTTCGCCCGCGGCCTGCTCGAGTTACGCAACTCGCCGCGTGCCGACGGCCGCTCCCCGGCGCAGGTTCTCTTCGGCCACCCACTGCAGTCGCCTGTACCCGCTCATCACCGGGCGTTCGCCGCCGAATGGCAGACTGCTGCCGAAGTGTGCGACGAGCGAGCCGCCGCGCTGCGTGAGCGAGTGCGTGATCATTACGATCAGACGGCCCGACCGCTCAAGGGTATCCGTCTCGGTGCGGCTGTAGACGTGCAGGACCCTCGCACCGGTTTGTGGGACCGTACTGGGACGATTGTTGGTGTCGGTGACAGACGCGACTATTTAGTGAAAATGTCAAGTGGTCGTGTGTATTGGAGGAATAGGCGTTTTCTCCGTCCGCATCATTTTCTGTTACCGTCCTCCGTGTATGAACCCGATGCTACTGTCGTGCTGGCGCCGCCCAAACCATTGACAGCAACTGGGAAAGATTCCGTACGTCGTGACAGGAGCCCTGTGTCCGTACGAACGGAACCGCGTAGGAGCGGGCGGCTTAGAAAACCACCGGAGAGGCTGGTTGTAGACCCGCAGCTCAAGTCGTATTTCTAGCGGACTATCGGTAGGTTGTGACTACTGGCGAGAGGAATGTGTTGGCGATGAATGTTGTTTTGCAAAGTGCAAATTTTTGTTTGTTAACATTTCAAATGACATTTTCCGTAAATGTCATTTTGGGGGAGATGTTGCACCCCTGACCGACCGTGCGCCTGAGCGCGCCCCTGTGACCCCGGTCCGGTCCGAGCGAGGTCGGCCGGCCGGGGTCAGTCTGTACCGTTGGCTGGTCGCCAATACACGTAACAGTGGCCACCTTGCGGCGAAACTGCGAACTAAAAACGTACACGACGCGCCGTCCGCTAATGCACGCGCTGCGATGTCCGTGAAGTTAGCAACAGCCAACAAAACGGAAATTTGCGACGGCCGAATTTTTCGCCTAAAATACGCACGTAGGTCAAGTCGCATACGAGGATCACGCATCTGATGTTATTTGTAATGCCAAGGTCAAGGTCAAATGCGTAAAGAAGGTTGTGTACCTTATGTACCTTTGTACGGACAAACAGTACACCGCACGGCCTCGCAATGGCCACCATTCGAAAGAGCGGCACAAAATGAAGGTGTGGTTTTCCTCGGAATTTCGATTTAGGCCACCCAAGGTCACCCATCAAGGTCAAACAATCAAAATCAACCAAAATCGATCTTATGAACCTTTTTACGGACAAACGATGCTTTGCACGTTTTTAAATGACACCATTCGAAAGAGCTCCTCAAAATGAAGGTGGGGTTTCCCTCAGAATTTCTATTTAGGTCACCCATGGTCACCCATCAAGGCCAAACTATCAAAATAAATCAAAATCAAACTTATGTACCTTTTTACGGACAAACGGTGCTTTGCACGGTTTTAAATGTCACCATTCGAAAGAGAGCCTCAAAATGAAGGTGGTGTTTTCCTCTGAATTTCGATGTAGGTCACCCATCAAGGTCAAACTATCAAAATCAATCAAAATCGAACTTATGTACCTTTTTACGGATAAACGGTACACCGTACAGCCTCGCAATGGCCACCATTCGAAACAGCGTCTCAAAATGAAGGTGGGGGTTTCCTCGGAATTTCCATTTAGGTCACCCAAGGTCACCCATCAAGGTCAAACTATCGAAATCAATCAAAATCGACCTTATGTACCTTTTTACGGACAAACGGTGCTTTGCACGTTTGTTTTAAATGACACTATTCGAAAGAGCGCCTTCAAATGAAGGTGGCGGTTTTCCTCAGAATTTCGATTAAGGTCACCCAAGGTCACCCATCAAGGTCAAACTATGAAAATCAACCAAAATCGACCTTATGTACCTTTTTACAGACAGACGGTGCTTTCAGCTTTGTACGTTTTTTTTAAATTAAATGGCACCATTCGAAAGAGCTTTTCAATGAAGGTGGGGTTTTACTCGGAATTTCGATGTATGTCACCCAAGGTCACCCATCAAGGTCAAACTATCAAAATCAACCAAAATCGACCTTATGTACCTTTTTACGGACAAACGGTGCTTTTGACGTTTTTTTACATGACACTATTCGAAAGAGCGCCTCAAAATAAAAATGGCGTTTTCCTCTGAATTTCGATTTAGGTCAACCAAGGTCACCCATCAAGGTCAAACTATCAAAATCAATCAAAATCGACCTTATGCACCTATTTACGGACCAACGGTGCTTTGCACGTTTTTTTAATAGCACCATTCGAAAGAGCGCCTCAAAATGAAGGTGGGGTTTTCCTCGAAATTTCGATTTAGGTCAAACTATCAAAATGAATCAAAATCGACCTTATGTACCTTTCTACGGACAAACGGTACACCGCACGGCCTCGCCATGGCCACCATTCGAAAGAGCGGCTCAAAATGCAGGTGGGGTTTTCCTCGGAATTTCGACTTAGGTCACCCAAGGTGACCCATGAAGGTCAAACTATCAAAATTCATCGAAATCTGGCTGTTGGCTAACTTCACGGCCAACAGCCGTGAAGTTGGGGAAACAAGTAGGAACAAATGGCATAATCTTCCTATTGTTTCTTAAGTAGGAAGATTATTATGCCATTTTTTTAAAACAATAGCCTGGTATTTACTTTGTAAAACAAAACAATAATATGTGGTCGAACGATATAGGTTGCATTCTTCGTGGACGCGAAAAATCAACTGACGGCGTGGCGCGCAATGTTTGCGATTTGCGCGCTAATGTTTGCGATGTTTGCCTAAACTACGAATGTAGGTCAAGTCGCATACGAGGATCACGAATTTGATGTTCTTTTGAATGGAATTGATGCTATTTTTATAGGAAACTCCCACCTTCATTTTGTGCCGCTCTTTCGAATGGTGGTCATTGCGAGGCCGTGCGATGTACTGTTGATCTGTAAAAAGGTCCATAAGGATATACAACCTTCTTTACTCATTTTACCTTGACCTATGACCGTGAGGTCATATGTCAAGGTCAAATGAGTAAAGAAGGTTGTATACCCTTATGTACCTTTTTACAGATCAACAGTACATCGCACGGCCTCGCAATTACCACCATTCGAAAGAGCGGCACAAAATGAAGGTGGGGTTTTCCTCGGAATTTCGATTTAAGTCACCCAAGGTCACCCATCAAGGTCAAACTATCCAAATCAACCAAAATCGACCTTATGTACCTCTTTACGGACAAACGGTGCTTTGTACGTTTTTTTTTAAATGGCACCATTCGAAAGATCGCCTCAACATGAAGGTGGAGTTTTCCTCGGAATTTCGATTTAGGTCACCCAAGGTCACCCATCAAGGTCAAACTATCAAAATCAAACAAAATCGACCTTATGTACCTTTTTACGGACAAACGGTGCTTTGCACCGTTGCACCGGTGCTTGACCCGCTCTTTCGAATAGTGTCATTAAAAAAAACGTGCAAAACACCGTTTGTCCGTAAAGAGGTACATAAGGTCGATTTTGATTGATTTTGATAGTTTGACCTTGATGGGTGACCTTGGGTGACTTAAATAGAAATTCAGAGGAAACCCCCACCTTCATTCTGAGGCGCTCTTTCGAATGGTGTCATTAAAATAAACGTGCAAATCACTGTTTGTCAGTAAAAAGGTACATAAGGTCGATTTTGATTCATTTTGATAGTTTGACCTTGATCGGTGACCTTGGGTGCCCTAAATAGAAATTCAGAGGAAAACCCCACCTTCATGTTGAGGCACTCTTTCGATTGGTGTCATTAACAAAAACGTGCAAAGCACCGTTTGTCCGTAAAGAGGTACATAAGGTCGATTTTGGTTGATTTTGATAGTTTGACCTTGATGGGTGACCTTGGGTGACCTAAATAGAAATTCCGAAGAAAACCCCACCTTCATGTTGAGGCACTCTTTCGATTGGTGTCATTAACAAAAACGTGCAAAGCACCGTTTGTCCGTAAAAAGGTACATAAGGTCGATTTTGGTTGATTTTGATAGTTTGACCTTGATGGGTGACCTTGGGTGATCTAAATCGAAATTCCGAGGAAAACCCCACCTTTATTTTGAGGTGCTCTTTCGAATGGTGTCATTTAAAAAAAACGTGCAAAACACCGTTTGTCCGTAAAAAGGTACATAAGGTCGATTTTGATTGATTTTGATAGTTTGACCTTGATGGGTGACCATGGGTGACCTAAATCGAAATCCCGAGGAAAACCCCACCTTCATTTTAAGGCGCTCTTTCGAATGGTGCCATGTAAAAAACGTGCAAAGCACCGTTTGTCCGTAAAAAGGTACATAAGGGTACACAACCTTCTTTACGCATTTGACCTTGACCTATGACCTAGGCATTACAAATAACATCAGATTCGTGATCCTCGTATGCGACTTGACCTACATGCGTATTTTCGACGAAAAATTCGGCCGTTGCAAATTTCTGTTTTGTTGGCTGTTGGCTAACTTCACGGGCATCATTTTTCCTTCTTGTTGGCTAACTACACGGCTGTTGGCCGTGAAGTTAGCCAACAGTCAGATTTTGATGAATTTTGATAGTTTGACCTTGATGGGTGACCTTGGGTGTCCTAAATAGAAATTCCGAGGAAAACCCCACCTTCATTTTGAGGCGCTCTTTCGAATGGTGCCATTTAAAAAACCGTGCAAAGTACTGTTTGTCCGTACTAAGGTACATAAGGTCGATTTTGATTGATTTTGATAGTTTGACCTTGATGGGTGACCTTGGGTGACCTTAATCGAAATTCCGAGGAAAACCCCACCTTCATTTTGAGGCGCTCTTTCGAATGGTGCCATTAAAAAAGCGTGCAAAGCACTGTTTGTCCGTAAAAAGGTACATAAGGTCGATTTTGGTTGATTTTGATAGTTTGACCTTGATGGGTGACCTTGGGTGACCTACATCGAAATTCAGAGTGATACCCCACCTTCATTTTTTGCCGCTCTTTCGAATGGTGGCCATTGCGAGGCCGTGCGGTGTACTGTTTGTCCGTAAACAGGTACATAAGGGTACACAACCTTCTTTACGCATTTGACCTTGACCTATGACCTTGGCATTCAAAATAACATCAGATTCGTGACCCTCGTATGCGACTTGACCTACATGCGTATTTTAGGCGAAAAAATTCGGCCGTTGTAAATTTCGGTTTTGTTGGTTGTTGGCTAACTTCACGGCGCCGAGCAACTGTTGTGTACGTTTCTTTGCGCATGCGCAGAACGGACATGTGTTTCGCGGAGCGGCCGAGTGACCTATCCAGTCGTTCTCTCATCCATGCTCTAACCTCTTCAAAACGTCGCCGTAACAATGCGCCCTTCACTCTTGAGTCTTGACGCACAGCCCAAGATTACTTTACTAATACAGAGCCGCCGCGCTATGATATATGTACTCTGGCCGCGCTGGTCCGCTTGGTAGCAGTTAGCGCCATCTACAATGGCTTCAATTGTGGTGCCCCATTGCCCATTTTTCCCAACCGTAGATCCGCCACTGGGATCACCGTCCTTTCTAAATAAAATTTAGAAATGATGAGATAAATGTACCTCTTATACAGTGTGACGGAAATTCTTGTTAGCCGATATGTTCACCTACTCTCAAAATAGACGGCATTTAATGATAATTTCCTAAGGCGTCTTTTTGCCATTTCTTGCCGAAATGGGTCAATTTTCGCATTTTACTGGCCCCAATAAATTTTAAATAAATAAATGCCTCAGATTACTAAAAAGTTCTTGATAAGATTCAGGTGGCTCAGCTGATTTTATCAAGTGAGACGTCTGCGCCGTTTATGTACCGGCATTTGACCCAGGTAGATCTCTTTGTTGTGTTCAAAAGTTGGCTATCTGTAATTGCGGCGTTGGTGGGTGGTGGTGCTGTCGGACCATTCCATAGAGCCTAGGGATTAAAAGGTTTGTATTTTCTATTGTTTTAACTGATCAAATATTGTGTGCTTGTTTGAACAGTTAGGATATTCAGTGGTTATAAGCTGAAACTAGTGAAGGTGCATCTGATCATGTTAATGAAATTGACGCTCCCCTCGACTATGTTTCGGTTAAATTCCGTTGGAGACGCGGTAGGGAAATACTAAAATAGAGCACTCTAATTTTAGATTTTGATGCATTATAAGCAGTCGCGAAAATACGGTATTTTTTAAACTGCAATTGCGTAGCACTTTGACCTCTTGACGACCCATGGAGGGCATGTATGTCGAGAAAAACTTCAAACTTTGCTTAAAGGGAGATAATTACCTTTTCCCACAACAATGGAGTTAGCACCTGAAATCAATAGACAAGGCCAAAATATGATGTAAATTCCATCACATTTTGCATATAAACATTCCTACCGCAAGATATTGGCAGTTTCCTACTGATAAGCTATCCACGCTTATATCGGTCGGCACTCAGCAAGTACTCAATAACAAATTAAGTAAATTAGCCTGCCTACACATTGTTATTTATCATGAAGGTATGCAATATGTTTCCTACACTATCTTTTGCTAATGTGCCAATTTTTTATGAATAATCAATCATTTTAGTGCATTGAAATTGACAGTACCAAGCTAAACTACGGAAACCTTTTTAGTGTCAGCGATTTTTTACAAGTGCCCATTCAACAACGTTGAACAGATTGATGCAAAAGTAGATGTTGCGCTTTCAAATAGTGGAGGGAAAATACTGATCATTCATTTTCCCAAACTTCCAACTTTGAATTAGTGAATAATTTTATTTTATTCTTAAATTTTGATCACAACATTTTAATACCATAATGGTAGCCAAATAAGTTGTTGCTAACAAAATCAAAAGGTGATTATCTCCCTTTAAAGATGAGTCACTTTAAATTTATGAATATGTCACTGGCAGGAAACAGTCTACATCCTTACTCTATGGTATTACTAGTGCAAGCCTTGCACAAGCCGCCATATGTAACCACTGAAATATCTAAATACAATTACCAAGATGCCATTTCTCACCGCAGAGATTTCCTGATTATTTAAGATATTTATCTACATTCATGGGACAGAGGCCAGAGGCGTCTTCAGGCAATGATGGGGGGCAGCGGCGTTCTCAGGATAATGATGGTGCGATAATCTTCAAGCAAATCTTAGGCCGACCCGATCAGACTTAATGGCATAGGCCAGTAGGCCGACCCAATCAGACTTAATGACGTAATGGTGTATACTTAATGGTGTGGGGAGGCTGAACAAGTGCTGACTTGATTGAACAAGTGATGACAGTGCTGCTGACTTGATGACGTCATTGGGAGGGTATACTTAATGGCGTAGGCCTATCTATACATAACATAACATAACACCACCATTAAGTTTGATCAAGACAGAACCTAAGATTTGCTTATAGCCATTAAGTCTGAAAAGGACAAAACCTAAGATTTGTTCATAGCCATTAAGTCTGATTGGGACGCAAAACAAGCGAATCTTAGGTTTCGTCCCGATCATACTTAATGGCTACAAGTGAATCTTAGGTTTTGTCCTGATCAGACTTAATGATGGGGTTAGGTGAATTACTGAACTATTACTGGTTATGGTACCTAAACTAACCTAACCCCACCAACCTAGGTTAGGTTAGGTTATGGTACCTAAACTAACCTAACCTAACCCCGCCATTGGAGTTAGATCACATAGTAAACAGGCCTACACCATTAAGTCTGATTGGGTCGGCCTACACCATTAAGTCTGATCGGGTCGGCCTAAGATTCGCTTGAAGATTATCCCACCATCATCATCCCCTGAGAACGCCGATGCCCCCCATCATTACCTGAAGACGCCTCTGGCCTCTGTCCCATGAATGGAGAGAAATATCTGAAATCATCCAGAAATCTCAGTGGTGAGAAATGGCATCTTGAGAATTTTATTTAGATATATTTTATCGGTTACATATGGCAGCTTGTGTGACGCCTGCACTAGTAATACTTTTGTATTACCTACCATTGTCTGGTACTAAAAACGATCAATAAATAGAGCTGATAATAATACAAAATTAGAGTACTGGCCAGGATGCATACTCATAATTAGAGCGGAGTGGGCCAAGCATGCATGGATGTTCCCATCACTTTTTGAAAGTTTGCAATTCGAAACACATTTTCAATATGCATCTGGATTTTTTAAGACTTGTACAGGAAAAAACATGATCGTTGATCATTTTTGTATCCTATATGGCTTCCATGTTTTTTTTGACATTTTGCTACAATTTGTTGCAAGTGGTTTTTGTAAAAAGTGTTCATAAAGGTACTCAAATTTTAGATCATTTACATGCATGTCTATGGCGGGCTCTGATGTCACCAGCTTTATTTTTGGATCGCTCTATTTTTTAAAAGTATTTCCCTACTGTGTCTCCAACGGAATTGACATTAAATTGGCTATCATTAAAAAGCTGGAATATGTTGCATACTGTTTGTTAAATATATTCTCCTCACACCTTGAAGTTAACTGACCTAAAAAGTTTTTTATCCCAATTCTCAGGAAGTTTCTTGCTTACATTAAGCTGTGAATCAGCATGGAACAGTGTGATGGCTGCAAATAGTATTTTTGGCATACCTGAGAAACATTAACCAGAACATGTTATTTGTGATGGATCCACACTTCCTACAGCATACAAACCATATCCATTCAGCATTTCAATCAGCTGTAAAGAGTAAAGACCCACAACAATACAGCATTGCAATAAATCAAAATAGGGTAGTACTCATTGGTTTTAAATATGTTTAGATGCTTCAAATTTTAAGGTCAAACAATTCTCAATTAGAGTAAGTACCGTAAAACGGGGTTACTTTTAAGAGAATTCGAGGTTTTTGGCCCATAAATTTTGAACCATTTATCATATTTCCTTGATTCTTATGACATTGAAGTATAGGGGAATGATTGTGCAAAATTTTGTTGACCTATGGGGAATTGAGTCATATTTTTTTAAAGTTTGGTGCTGATAAAAGTTACCCTGGGTGGGGTTTACTTTCAAAAGTGTGCATTTTGCAATGATAATTGCACACAAGGCACAGCAGGAGAAACATTAATCAATTTTGAGGGTTTACAAATTTATTTATTTACACTCATGACATGGACACTCAAGGTAACTTTAACATATGGGCATCGCCTATTACAAAATGTGATTTTTTAAGGTTGTGGTTTAAAACTGATTCTGACAGGCTAGGATGGTTGAATATCTCAGGAACAAGGGCCAAAAGACAGAAAATGCTCACATGGTACAAAATTAGCACAATAATTGTTTTTGTAAAGTCAGCCATTTGTAATGTTTAGTCATTGGGCGATCAATCTTGCCCCGCCCTATCAAAGTTACCCCATTTTACGGTACAAGTAACTTAGCTACAAAGTGTCTGTTATACATTGTAACTTAAAACAAAAGGAAGGGGGATGGCATGGTGTTAATTAGTGGTAGTGTTTGTATGTGTGAGTGTGTGTTTGAGTGGGATTTGTTTGTTTTCTCACTTAGTGATTGAAAAATGAGTTATTTTATACAAGTGGCGGATGAAGAGAATGAGGAACCTATTGAGATTCCAGTTGAGGAAGATGAGACGCTGCTGCTGTCGACACTGGCGGCGCAGTTCCCGGGTGCCTGTGGGCTAAAATATCGGTCTGAAACAAGAAGTTTGAGAGGTGTGCGACTGTTGGACGGAATACTTCGTCCCCCAAATGATGGATGGGGAACATCTGTGTATCTGTGTGTATTCCCAAAAGAAACTCCGGAAGAGAACAAGCGAAAGAACGATGACCAGCTGGAGGTGAGTCTGGCGAAGACGAGGCGGCTGGAGCTGAAGCAGAAATGCTCTGACCTCATCGTGCTCGGGCTGCCCTGGAAGACCACCGAGCAAGAGCTGCGCGAGTACTTTGAGCCATTCGGCGAGGTCCTGATGGCACAGGTGAAGAAGGACCTGAAGTCGGGTCAGAGCAAGGGCTTCGGCTTTATCCGCTTCGGCACGTTCGATGCTCAGCTGCGCGTGCTGAGCAAGCGGCACATGATCGACGGCCGCTATTGTGACGTCAAGAACCCCAACTCGAAGGGCGGCGAGGCACAGCAGCAGGTGTCCTCCAAGGTGTTCGTCGGTCGTTGCTCGGACGACATCACGCCGGAGGACCTGCGAGACTACTTCTCGAAGTTCGGAGAGGTCACGGACGTCTTCATCCCGAAGCCGTTCCGCGCCTTCTCGTTCGTCACGTTCCTGGACCCGAACGTCGCGCAGAGCATGTGCGGCGAGGACCACATCATCAAGAACACGTCCGTACACGTCAGCAAGGCGGCGCCCAAGACGGACTACGCCGGCCGTGGCGGCTTCGGTCGCGGCAACCCGCCGAACGCCGGCCGGCCGGGCATGGGCAGCTACGGGCCGGCGCAGCACGGCTACAGCGGACGGGGCACCAACGGCAGCTGGGGTGGGCAGCACCAGAGCGGCCGCGGCAGTGAAGTACAGAACCTCGCCGCGCTCGGCATCGGCGGTCAGGACGGCCAGCAGCACCCCAACAACCAGTGCCCGAACCTGGGCATGAACCCGCTGGCGGCGGTGGCGGCGGCGCTGAACCAGGCCGGCTGGGGGCCGCTGAGCAACATGCCGGGTCAGTCGCCCGGCACGGCCAACCAGGCGCAGGGCCCGCCCCCGATGGGGGCCAGCGGACAGCCGGGCGGCGGTCAGGCCGGCGGCGGCTTCCGTAACTAAACGAACCAGGGCGACGGCAGCGCGATGCCGCAGCCGCCGGCGGGCCGCAGCGCTCCGACCAGAAACAGTCGACCGGCGCCGGGCCCGGCTACGGCCGCAACCCCGACTACGTCTGAGCGCGCCGCTCGCCGGCCGGCCCCGTTCATACCGGCCGCGGCGGCCGCGCGCGCGCGCAAACACACACTAACTCTCCATTTGGGCGCAGCCTCGGTGTTGTAGCTGTCTCGGCTTTTGGTATTGTTACTGGTGTGCTGGATGGCGTGGGTCGTGGTTGCGCGCCGCTTGCTGGGCGCCGTGTGAGCTCCGGTCAGCACTGCGCTCACCGGCTCGCTGCTCCGTTTCCGTTGTCGCTTTTAGAGTTTTCATGTCATGTTCGACGCACGGAACGGCGCGCGCGGCCATCCACTCGGAGCGTCCGCGTCCGGTCGCCGCATATCGGGTAGCGCCTCAGGGCGTTAGCAGTGACTCGTCTCTTATTTTTGGTGTGCGATGGCGTATACAACCCGGTTGTAGGCCTCTGGAGCGCGGTGTTTGACGAGCGCGGCCACTGACGCGCGGGCGGTGTCTCCGGTAGTCGTGTCTGTCCTCGGTTGTCTAGGTAAGCGCCGCCGCCGTGGGCGATCGTAGCTCTCTCCCTCCTCTCTATCTCTCCGCTGTCGGCGACTGCGTCGTTTCTTCTATGCGATTGTGTGTGTGTGTGTGTGTGTGTGTGTGTGTGTGTGTGTGTGTGTGTGTGTGTGTGTGTGTGTGTGTGTGTGTGTGTGTGTGTGTGTGTCTGTGTCTGTGTCTGTGTCTGTGTCTGTGTCTGTGTCTGTGTCTGTGTCTGTGTCTGTGTCTGTGTCTGTGTCTGTGTCTGTGTCTGTGTCTGTGTCTGTGTCTGTGTGTGTGTGTGTGTGTGTGTGTGTGTGTGTGTGTGTTTCTCTGTGTGTGTGTGTGTGTGTGTGTGTGTTTCGTGGCGGGTCTGCGGCCGGCGAAACCCGTTGCCCTCGTCGAGGGCAGACGCGCCGGCCTCCGACCGGCCGCCCTTTCCCCTGTCTGCGTGTATTATTAGTCGGTGTGCGAGTGTGCCTGTGTGCGTGTGCCTAGCTAGAATAGTGGGGCGGCGGCGCCCGACCGCCGCGGCTGCCGTGCGAGTATCTCCCGGCTCGGCTATCTCCGGGACAGGGGTCCGGGAGACAGTCAAGCTGACCTGCATTCTGCTTGGGGCGCTGGAAGCGGCTGCGGCGACGGTCGGGCGCCGCCATGCCTTTCTTGCGTAAATATGGTCTGCTTGGCGAGTGTTCTGGAGTAGATTTTGCTTGGAAAGTCCCTATGCCGAGTGCGAACTGCTGTATGTATAAACCCTCTCGGGGAGGCTGCGGCGTCGGCCGCATGGAATTTGAGACGCGGAATACCTGCACGGGAATGTCTGTGGGTGGCATCGGCGGCGCGCGGTGGCAGACCGACGGCTCCTCAGCCATCGGATTTTACATGTTCGGACCAAGTACAAAGCGAGAAAATTGGGCAGGGCTGAGCGTGGTGCGCGTGCGTCTAATGGAAGGGAAAGCGGAGTGCCAGGCTGCGACCCGGCCGGCCGACCGGCAGCGAAAGGACACAGTGTGATGACCGAAAACGTGACGCTAATCTGTTGAACGTTTGGGCTTGACCCAATGTCCGAGAAGCTGGCACCAAGTTGCTGTCAGCACGTTTATAAAAAGGATCCAATGTATCTCCCATGCAGAAAAAAAAGAGAAAAAGGAAGGTGTGGCCGTGGTCTAGCGCTTGTCTGGTGATCAGAAGGTCCCGGGTTCAACCCTTCCCACTTCCTCGGCCGCAACCCGTGTATGGATGTATTGTGTCCGAATGCCTGAATAAATGAGAGCGGTGTCACGTAAAGTTCCGATAATTATTTTAAACAAAAGGAGACAATTTGTTCCTTTTGCAGCAAAAGGAAATCAATAGTGATATTGTGACTTAAAATAGTTACAGCTTTGAGTGTTCTTACATGAAATGGTATGCTTGAGCTGGTTTTCTGCTTCCATGGTTCCAGTAAGAGCCTCTCAAGTGGGTGATAATTCCATATTAATTATATCATAGTTCAGAAGTTTGACTCACTACTTCTTGAATTATGGCATGGTAGAAATTGGTCACTATTCTCAGTCTTGTGGTGTTGTCATGTAGGGTTAAGATCTAATCTTCGATCACTTCCAAACCTCAGACTTTCGTGCTACCAAGGTGTAGGTGATCCCAACGCACCAATATGCCGGTAGACTATTGGTGCTTTAGTGCGTCAGTATTGTCTACACTCTGGCAGCATGAAAAGTCTGATGTTTTGACGTATTCAAGGTTACAGTCATTAACCCTATTGAATGGTCTTACCCTGTTCAGCCTTCTTAAGGCTTAAGAACTGTGCTTAAGACTTAAGCCGCAAGTGTAGAAATTGGCAGTGACGTGCTGCATCTTTGCTGAGAATGTGTAAATGTTGAAAGTGAGGTATGCCCACTAGGAACAAGAAGATGAATAAGGCAAAGCCTGCCAGTATAAAATAGTTATGAGATGGTATCTGGAGAGTCATACCACTTTCCCTTTCCTTAACATGTTTGATATTTGTATTTGTTGGCTAGAAATGTTATGGAAGCATATGTAGAATGTCTGCTCATTCAGACGTGTTATATTATTTTTCATTTTACCAATTAGTGCAAATTAATTTACGATCATGCCAGTTTATTGAGAGCGTTTGTTGTTTGTTTATTGGGGCTTTAAGACATGATATTTACTTCAGTCATTTTTAGCCCACATAACCTTTACTTTGCGGCAGTGGCGTGCGCAGAAATTCACAAAGGACCAGGTCATTGCATTGCCACCCGATCGACAGGGGCGCCACCAATATGGACGATAATTGTGCAGGGGGCCTCTCCTTCCGCACCGTGCGGAAGGAGAGGCGCCACCCCCCCCCCCCCGTCACTAGCCGGAGGGGCGCCGTCACGAGCCGGAGAGGGGCAGTCACTAGTCGGAGGGGCGCCGTCATTCGCCGGAGGGGCGCGGTCACTGGCTGGAGGGGCGCCGTCACTGGCCGGAGGGGCGCCGTCACTGGCCGGAGAGGCGCCTTCACTGGCCGCAAGAGCGCCGTCACTGGCCGGGGGAGCGTCCTCACTGGCCGGAGTGGCGCCGTCACTGGCGGAGGGGCGTCGTCACTGATCGGAGGTGCGCCAGCTTTGCATGGGCGCCTCGGGTCCAAAGGACCAGGTCATGCCCTGCATGACCGTATACTCGGTACGCCACTGCTTTGAGGTAACACAAGCCTGATACTTTCACCGAATATGATATGGTCCCAATACTTTGTCTGTGAGTTGCTGAAGTGGGATGCATGCCCCATTTTGCTTCCCGGACCAAAGTTCGTAAACAAGGTTCGTAACGGAAGAAGTTCGTAAGCAAAGGTTCGTATCGGATAAAGTTCGTGTGGGATAAAGTTCGTAACGGCTAAAGTTCGTGATTGAAAAGGTTCGTATCGGATAAAGTTCGTATTCAAGAAGTTCGTAACGGATAAAGTTTGATGCAAATGGTTCGTATGCTGAAGTTCGTAAAGGGAAAAGTTCGTAAGCAAAGGTTCGTATGCAAAGGTTCGTATGGGATAAAGTTCGTAACGGCTAAAGTTCGTAATGAAAAAGGTTCGTATCGGATAAAGTTCGTATTCAAAAAGTTCGTAACGGATAAAGTTCGTATGCAAAAGGTTGGTATGCTGAAGTTCGTAAAGAAAAAAGTTCGTAAGCAAAGATTCGTATGCAAAGGTTCGTATCGGATATAAGGTTCCGAACCTTTGTTTACGAACTTTTTCCGCTACGAACCATATGTTTACGAACTTGTGTCCGGTTACCGTTACCTTTCCAAACGGAGAGAGATAGAGAGATACCGTAAACAGTAACGACTTTTTGAATACGAACTTTATCCAATACGAACCTATTGTCCTTATGACAGGCAAGTGTAACACGTTACTGTTTACGGTATCTCTCTATCCCTCTCCGTTCGGTAGGGTAACGGTAACCGGACAAAAGTTCGTAAACATAAGGTTCGTAACAGAAAAAGTTCGTAAGCAAAGTTTCGGAACCTTATCCGATACGAACCTTTGCATACGAACCTTTGCTTACGAACTTTTTCCATTACGAACTTTTTCCTTTACGAACTTCAGCATACGAACCTTTTGCATACGAACTTTATCTCTTCCGAACTTTTTTTAATACGAACTTTATCCGATACGAACTTTTTCCATTACGAACTTTAGCCGTTACGAACTTTATCCCATACGAACCTTATCCGATACGAACCTTTGCTTACGAACTTTTTTAATTACGAACTTTTATCATTACGAACTTTTTTCATTACGAACTTTTTCCTTTACGAACTTCAGCATACGCACCTCATGCATATGAACTTGATCAGTTACGTATTTTGTTAATACGAACTTTATCCCATACGAACCTTATCCCGTACGATCCTTTGCATACGAACTTTTTCAGTTACGAACCTTATGTTTACGGACTTTTGTCCGGTTACCCTCTATTATTACTGTGAAAACTGCAAACCCAATGTGTAAATTGTTCGCTTGCAGTGTTGCAGATTTCTGTGCTGTAAATATCTACAATATATTTATGCTGTTCCAATTCATCAATCAATTTAGCTATAATAAGCAAGAAATGAACTTAGAATGCAATGGATTTAGTGAAAAGCATTGGTGAGGATCACATATAATGTTACGTATCTTCAAAATACAAATTACAAAAACTGTTCATGTGTTACAAAATTGGTAAACAAATATGATCAATTCTATGATATGTCAATATGTCTGATCAATATGTATGATGCCATCAATTCTATGATGCCTTAGAGCTGTTGTATTGGTGATCATTCTGACTGTGCCTGTGGTATTTTTTTCAGGTGTTACTTGACAGTTGACCTGCTATGGACCTAGGACATCCGCAGCGACCCCCACCAAGCTATAACCAGGCTGTGGCCCTCCACCCACCAGGTAATCAACCAAGCCAGACTAGATAATTGGTTAGGTTATATTTGGATAAATTGAGTTAAAGGGAAAACGATGGGAACGTTTTAATTATGCATATCAAAATTGGCTGCACATGTGTTTCGAGAGTAAGTTATCATGGTCACGCCATGTTAATTCAAACCTGAAGAACAAGGAAGGTCAATAGAGGTCACAAACACAGACTAGTAATTCTCGTGTGATGATAACAGGCTGTTTTTCACTAAGGACTTCTAGCTTTTAAAACACTTCTTCACAATTAGCTGTGATGTAAATTTGCTGAGCTTTACCTTTCCTGCATTGCCATTTAACCCTATTTGTAACAGAGGGGGAGGGGGGGGGGGGAGAAGAGAGGGAGGGGGGTCCGCCCCCCCCTCCTCAGGTTTTTCGCAGATATCTCCGGAACGGCTGGGAGCAGTCCCATGACATTTTTAGACTTTTCCCCAAATATATTTCCACATATGGAGTTAAAATTTCGAGTTCTTAACCTGAACAGTGGCGGTTCCAGGGCCCGTTTTTTGGAGGGTTCGTCGTTGGCGATAATATTTTTGGCGATACATTTGGCGATAATACGGAAATGCGATCTTCACGGCTTCTTCCTAACTGCCTCAAGAATGAAGGAGTTACATCGGTTTATGGTGATTGAAATAAGTGCAAAATCAAAAGTTGATGAACTATCATAAAAATTGCATGGCAAAGGCGGTTTCAGGGACTTGAAAAGGGGAGGTTTCCAGGAAGTATGCAACGCTTGGCGGGCAGTCGCGATGTAAGGGGCATTTATAACTATCAAGATGTAAAAGATAGCTTCTCCTTCAATTATTTGCCTAATTTATTACATATAGAGTTGCAGGGGCGTGTTCAGGCACAGGAAAAGAGGGTGTCTGGCATGGTGATGACGATATGCCAGCGAATATGGCGCAATAGACGGCTAGTTTATAATATATATATATATATATATATATATATATATATATATATATATATACATATATATATATATATATATATATATATATATATATGTATATATATGATATATATGCACATATGAGGCCAGGAGAGGAAATGAAGTCACTTTTTTTTGCTGAGGCGCGCTCAGGAATGGAAGAAAAGGGGTCATATTATTGCAAGGAAACTAAGATGCATGGGCCTACAATGACATAGCATACTGCAGTTTTCGGATGAAACACGCACCAGAGGGTACTCTACGAAATTATAAGATAATAGGCGAGTTCAGGTAGGGTAAACAAGGGGGTAGCCAATGTGAATTGAAATGGTAAGTGAAATAGTCGCTGTTGACTAGTTAGTATCATAATAGCAGATAATGTACCTATCAAAAGGTCTTGCGCCTCCCCAGTTTGGATCCTGGATACGCCTATGATGAAGTACAACATGCAAAAAGGAACTATCTACGATCAGTAACCTATTTATATTGCTGGGTAGCAACTTGACTGCGGTTAATATTTTATCTATTTGGCCTCCCTTTTCACTAACCTGGCGCCGCCTATGGCGAAAAATATGTTTTATAACTGTTTTGTCTAATGTCACAATAACGCACCATTTCATTTATACAAAACAAAATAAAAAAAACGGTTTTATTACGCATTTACTTCACCCACGGAACAAAGTTTTCGCCAGCGGCGGAACACATTTGTTAAAGGGAAATAATGACCTTTTCCCACAAAAATGGAGTTAGCAATTGAAATCGCCAGACGAGACCAAAATATATTGTAAATTTATCACATTTTGCATGAAAACTTACCTACCAAAAGATATTTCAAGTTATAGTTGATAAACGTTCCACACTTTTAACGATCGGTACTTGCAAGTACTTTTGGTCCTCATCAAACTGCGGGCTTTTCCCGTATTGCTTTTTTACGCAATGGAGTGGAAAATATATTGTGCATTCTGCTTGTTTTGATTATATGCCCGGCGATCTTATAAAACTAACAGCGATTGGACAAAGTGGCAATAAAATCGGAAGCTCATCGATGCACATCAACGGCGGCATAGTTAGTGGTTGCGACCCTCAATTTTTGAAAATCGATTCATTTGTTTTCAACATTAGGAGTTTTGTATAATTTGTCTGTGGCTGTATATAACACTATGCTTTATATTATCATTAAAAAAATCAAAAAAAATCCCAAAAAACTACAAAAAATAACAAAACTGGCAATTAAATCGGAAGCTCATCGATGCACATCGACGGCGACCTATTTAGCGTCGGCGATTTGTTTACAAAGTCATTGTCATGCTTCTCGGCGCACTTAACCATTGTGGCGAGTTGTTTCTGATTAGTATACCCAAGTTCCGTAGCAGCTTTGTTAATGACGTCACTGGTGCTATTTTTGTGTAGCATTGCAAAATATATCTGATTTTGAGTTGAAAGCTAATTAACGACTTATTCAAATGATTGTTTTTAAGGTTGAATTTTCTTGTTAATCATTATTAAAGGTATTGTATCACTGTATGTCATAGTAGTTGACATTTCAGAAACTTATGACGTAATAATATTGTATCCAATATGCATTTCCCTCGCCTTTTGCTATTGTGGCGCAGTGCCGAGTGCTTTGCGAATACTTGCTTGCCTGGGGTTCAAATCATTCCGCCCTTATTTCATTCGAGTTGGCATAGTTTGCATGTTGTTGTTATTCATGACTTATACTGATAGTCAGTCATGCATCACGGATGCTTCACGGATTGCTTCACGGATCAGTTTGATCGGAAACGTCACAGAGCCTCCAAAAATGCCGCACTCGATGTAAACAATGGTAGGGAAGGACGAATTTGTCAATGACCTTCATGAAGTACACAAGGTACTTGTTTTGTATTTTTTCCAAACTTACAACTTTGAATTTGGGAATCATTTTATTTAATTCTTAAATTTAAATAAAATAATTTTTAAACCATAACGGTAGCCTAAGAAATTGTTGCTAACAAAATAAAAAGGTCATTATTTCCCTTTAATGCGTACACCAGTAATTTTGGGGTATTTTTATACGCGTTTCTACACAACCTATTTTCATATATGCCAATATGTGCATATATTATGATGTGGATAGTTGATGAATCGTCAGTCGTATTTCCTGTACGAATATGGTCTTGGCGTCAGTCGGGGACCGAGACTCCCGGGTCATATGTTAAAAAGGTGCCTTGTATCGTGGGAAACTGGGCTCAAGTCTCAGTCTAAAGTACTGCCGTCTTTTGCATAACGTGTTTTTAGTGTCCCAGGGTTATCCATGGCCCCGATGACGATGGTATCGGTGACGGGGTTGTAACGCAAACACTTTTGGAGATGTTTCAAAAAGTTTTGGGTTTAATTTTTGGAAAAGTACCAGTTTTCCTTCCCTAAATCACTGCAGAAATTTTGAACGTTGGGAATTTGGAGGTTCCACCTCACGATTTTTTTTTACAATTTGTGTCGCATCACTGTCACGTTCCGGCCATTGTTCGGAAAGTCAAATCTCAGCCTATGTGTTATGCTCGTCAGCACCCGCAGACTAAAAATAAATAACTATTTACAGTTAAAGTTTTCACGGAATAAAACTTCCAAGTTCAGAAAAATGGAGAAACTGGCCACTTTTCTGACGGGGGGGGGGGGGGGGATCCGCCCCCCTGTTACAAATAGGGTTAAAATATTGATATTGCAAATGTATGCTGCTTCTACTGCCTGCCTACATCGTTTCTGTAGCTTAACGCAAAGAGTTGTCATCGCCGACCAGTTGGGCAGATGTCCTCCTTCGTCTACATGTTGGACAATGGCATTTGTTTGCCGGTGATATCCCGCGCACGGCCGGGGGTATGCGCCAAACACGAACGGCCGGGGGGGTGATTCCAGCCCCCCCCCCCCCCCTAAAATCTCAAAAACCACGCAACGTAGCGACAACCGGAAAACGGCATTAGATAGCTCGAGACAAGCTCTATCGAAAGTATATCGGTCTTTTGTTATGTCAGGTCAATATTGAGGTCACCTGAGGTCATCAGGGGTCAGATTTTCCAGTTTTAAGACTTCGCTCCAGAAACCCCCAGATATCACAGGCATATCATGCATATCCTTGAAATAGGAAGCATTTTAATATTTCCCCATTGACTTATTATGGGGAGGTCACGAAATTGACTTGACCTTAGGTCACCGATATACAAATTCCGAGATATACGAATTGTAAGTACTTATGCCCTCATGACACCCTGTAAGTTGCAAACTGATCGGTGAGAAACTCTGGCTTTGGCACAACTGCAAACGTTTTTGGAGGTGGGGTCACTGGACCTGGTCTGGTGACCTGACCTGAGATGACCCGGGGTCAATTTTTTTCTCTCAAAGTGTGCGCAATTTATGTCCTAATTGGTGTGTCAAAATCCGGCGGCGCTGCCGTTTTTCGCTATCTGAGAAGAAAAAAACGGGAATGGGGGGGGGGGGGGGGGGGTCTGAAATCAACCTCCCTACACTGCGCGGGTTAAAATATTTGTTCCGCCGCTGGCGAAAAATTTGTTCCGTGAACTTAGATTGTGGAACCACTTTTCTGACACTGCCAAGAAGCGTGACAACGTCCCTGATTGGTCAATGAAACAAATCGCATACACTAAATACGTCGCCGTACTTGACCAAGTAAATCCTCGGAATGCATCACGGTTTTCTGAAACGTTTATTGATTGATTATGGATACACGGTTTAGATAAATGTTTCATGTGTGCATTGTAATATATTAAATATCTGTTTGTTGAAAATTGATGGAAAAACATACTTTAAAAAAAGTCGTGAACACTAAATAGTTCGCCGTCCTGGGCCAAGTTAAACTGCCGATTTCAATGCACTTTTTCAAATGCTTGTTGATTGTTCATAGAAGTTTGGTACATACTCGCAAAAGATGCATAGAATGCATGACACATTATATGCCTTAATGATAACTAACAATGCGTAGGCATACTAATTTTCGCTCGGTTCGATATGTTGTTAAAATATTGGAATAAAAAAAATGTACTTACAAAATTGTAATTACAAAATTATTATAACATAATCGAACCTGGCCTAAACTGTACATCAATTACGGCCACAGGGACCCACGTTTAGAACGCTCCGCTCGCATTCGCTCGCTGCGCTGCCACCTGCCGGGGGGGGGGGGGGGGGGGGGGGTCGGGGTCGCCACCCCCGGACCCCCCAGAGTCCAGACCATCTCGTAGATAAAACCTAACCATATGTAGCATCTAGCATTTTAACCGGCCGTGCTACACCTACGGCGTAAATAAGTTGTCCAGTGTATTTACACGGCCCCGCCCCTTGCAATTGTCAAAAATACGGAGAAAGAACGTTCCAGCAACATGTACGAATACTGCAGAAGAAAAAAAACCGTTCCAACGAGAGAAGAAGAAAAACGTTCCAACGGATCCACGTACGAACGCTGCCAAATGCGGTCCCACCGGCCCTGCCCCTTTCATTGTCAAAATTTACGAAGAAAAGCCGCTCCAACAACACGTACGAAGGCTGAAAAAAACGATCTAACGAAACCGGTCCAACGGATCCAAAAATATACGGATACAAAACGTTCCAACAACACGTACGAACGCTGACAAAAAAAGAAAAGCTCTAACGAAACTATTCCAACGGATCCAATTTTTGTGTTTTTCACAAAGCGCTTGTAACATATTTTATGGTTCATCCTGGCTTTGAAATAGGGATGCGTGAAACGTCACAGAAAATTTGAAGTGGAAAATCAACAAGTGTTTCATAAACTGGATAGAATCGGATGAAACCTTAACTTCGCATGGATATAAACAACCGTTTTGTGTAACGAAAGGAAATTTGTCTTGCCTTGCTGATCATTAAATAATATATGTGTATATAAAGATCCGCCAGGGTTTCAATCGACCTTGCTTCTACCTCACGATTTGCAAGTCTGCTAAATTATGGTCTGTTGAAGTATACGCCTTTGTTTATCAAAGATAAACGTTTGGCATATTGCTTCATCCAAATTAGCACGTATTTTAGTGAACGGATACCATTTCCTTTCAAATGCATGTAAGATGAGGCCATGCAACGGAGAACAGGTGGCCAGAGCGCGCCTCAGACGGCCAAAGAGTCCGCTCAGGCGGCCAGAGCGCCCCCTCAGGCGGCCAGAGCGCCCCTCTCAGGCGCCTAGAGCGCCTCCTCTCAGGCAGCCAGAGCGCCCCCTTTCAGGCTTCCAGAGCGCCCCTCTCAAGCGGCCAGAGCGCCCCCTCTCAAACGGCCAGAGCACCCCATCTCAGGCGACCAGAGCGCCTCCACTCAGGCGGCCAGAGCGCCCCCTCTCAGGCGGCCAGAGCGCCCCCTCTCAGGCGGCCAGCGCGCCCCCTTTCAAGCAGCCAGATCGCCCCCTTTCAAGCAGCCAGAGCGCCCCCTCTCATTCGGCCAGAGCGCCCCCTCTCATGCAGCCAGAGCGCCCCTCATGTGGCCCGAGCGCCCCCTCTCAGACGGCCAGAGCGCCCTCTCAGGTAGCCAGAGCGCACCCTCTCAGGCGACCAGAGCGCCCTCTCTCAGGCGGCCAGAACGCCCCCTCTCAGGCGACCAGAGCGCCCCCTCTCAGGCGGCCAGAGCGCCCCCTCTCAGGCGCCCAGAGCGCCTCCTCTCAGGCTGCCAGAGCGCCTCCTCTCAGGCTGCCAGAGCGCCTCCTCTCAGGCTGCCAGAGCGCCTCCTCTCAGGCGGCCAGAGCGCCCCCTCTCAGGCGGCCAGAGCGCCCCTCTCAAGCGGCCAGAGCGCCCCCTCTCAAGCGGCCAGAGCGCCCCCTCTCAGGCGACCAGAGCGCCTCCACTCAGGCGGCCAGAGCGTCCTCTCTCCGGCGGCCAGAGCGCCCCCTTTCAAGCAGCCAGAGCGCCCCCTTTCAAGCTGCCAGAGCGCCCCCTCTCATGCGGCCAGAGCGCCCCCTCTCATGCAGCCAGAGCGCCCCTCCTGTGGCCAGAGCGCCCCCTCTCAGACGGCCAGAGCGCCCTCTCAGGTAGCCAGAACGCCCCCTCTCAGGTGACCAGAGCGCCCCCTCTCAGGCGGCCAGAGCGCCCCCTCGCAGGTGACCAGAGCGCCCCCTTTCAGGCGCCCAGAGCGCCCCCTCTCAGGCCAGCAGCCCCTGCCAAACAAAGCGCCCCTCAGCTGAGTTGGGGGGGGGGGGGGGCAACTGCCCCCCCCCTTTCCGCCGCCACTGCTCCAGAGGTCATCAAAAGTCAGAAAGGCTATTTTTTGGCAAAGCTGTTTTTCGAAATCACATTTTACCTAAACAAGATAGGGGAATAGTTTTGACGCCATCGTGTTTTCCTCGTCAAGGCGCTTCGAATCATATTCATGTCGACCAGGTTAGGTCATCATACAAATTTGACCTCAGGTAAAGGTCATGTGGTGACCTTGACCTCAGGTCAAGGTCATGTGGTGAACCAAGTAGGTCAAGTTGTAGATTGGGAGACGTGTCGATGAGACAAACACATTAGTACCGGTTTCTCTTATCTATCCTCATTCTGTCGAGAGTTCTGTACAAACAAAGTGTTGGTGACTTTGGATGACCTCGGCTGACCCTGTAGGGGTCACTGAACATAAATTACACCTGGGTCATCATGAATGGCCTATGATAACATGATCCAGAAGGAATTGGGCTGATATGCGTAATGCGTATCCTCGGAATAGGAAGTATTTGAATATTTCCCCATTGACTTATAATGGGGAGGTCAAGAAATTGACCCGACTTAAGGTCTCCGATATCAAAAATCCAAGATAAACGAATTGTAGGTATATATGGCCTTATGAAATCCTGTAAGTTTGAAACCGATCGGCTAACAACTGTGGCTGTGGTATGACCGCACACTTTTTGGAGGTGGGGTCACGTGACCTGGCCTGGTGACCTGACCTGATATGACCCGAGGTAAAAATGCAGACTATGTGGGTAATTGATGCCCAAACAGCTGTGCCAAATTTGGCGGCGCTGCGCGCCGCTGTTTTTCCGCTATTCAGGAAAACCCGGAGGGGGGGGGGGAATCAACCCTCCCCCGGCCGTGCTCGTGATATCGAAGGTGCGTTTTATGTTCCCCCGCTCTTTTGGTCAATCCTCAATATGTTTCACCGATGTAACTTTTATCACAAGCTCCACATGAAATTTTATAGACTGCACTATCTGTATTATTGGATTTATTTCTCCGTCGTACACGATTCCTTATAGTTGAACCAGCTGGGGAAGAAGCGTTTAGTGTTCCCTTGACAAAGTCTCCGATAACTTCAGCTTCTTCTGACATTGGTAGTGACCACGAGAACTTACTCTCGAAACACATGTGTAGCCAATTTTGATATAAATAATTAAAACGTTTCCATTGTTTTCCCTTTAACTCAGACTAGATGATGTATACTTACCACCTTGGTGTATGATTTAACCAGCATTCCAGTCTTTTAACTTCTAGCAACACATATTTTCAATACGTGCATGACAAGAATGGGCCGCTGGTGCCATCTCCATACTATTATGGAGATGGCACCAGCTGTTCATCAGCTCTGCATATCAATGTCCGACTGCCATTGCTGATCCCAGCTCCCCGCCCTCGAGACTACCGTTACAAATGAGATGCGTCCGCGTCCGAGGCTGACCGAACTGGTACCGTGTGTCCGAGATTGCCATCGCCGTATGCCATTATCCGGGAATGGCAGTAGTGCGGGGGGTGGCGCGTGCCGCCTTGTTCCGGTACCGGTACCGCTGCACGGCTGCGTGGTGGTGCGCGGGTGACAGCGGGACGGTGTGTGGCGACAGTGATGTCAGGGTGTCGTGTCGGCCGGTCCCCAGGAGCCCGCACCGTCAGCGGCAGCGACACGGACGTCTCCACATCGGCCGAGAACCTCACGCACGAGGAGAAGTATGTGCTCAGCCACACAGAGCGGCAGGATCCTCAGGTCAGTGGTGGTCGGTGGTCAGTGGTCCTCATCTGGTCCTCATCTGGTCGTCATCAGGTCAGTGGTGGCCGTCTCACATACGAGAAGTGTGTGTGCTTTCTGGGCCGACAGGTGGACTGACAAGAGCATCATATCGGTATGGAATCTCGCACGCGAGAAGTATGTTCTTTCTGTGCAGATTCGTGGAACAGCTCAGGTCTCAGACCAGTGTAATACTGTTCAAACATGTCCAAACAGTTACCGCTCAAATGATAATAACTGTAATACTCGGCCTCAAGTACCGGCAGGATTTCGAGTCATTGACGCATTCTCTGTTGGATTGTTTGTCTGTTCGCCCAGCGTACGGGCAGCTTGTATGCGTGACGTCCCATCTGACTTGCGGCACACACCGGTGGTGATACGTCAGATACGTTATCGAGACGAGAGACGAGCCTGCTGGCACCAATTGACCCCGCCGCGCCGAGAGGGCCGGTCGCCGGGCGGCTCTCTGATCCCGCTCCCCTGATTATGTACGTGAGAATCACCGGCAGCACCGTTTCCTGTCATTGTGGGGCGGCGTTTTACGACGGTGACGTGAGTGGCGGCCGTTTCGCCGTTGTTTTCCTCGGGCTGTGACCGTGGCTCACATTGCAGGGCGAAGAGAACCTAGTGAAGACCGCTCTGACGGGGGCCGACTTCGCCACCCCGGCCGGCGCCATGGAGTGGGCCAAAAGGTGGGCAAGAAGGCGGGGCTCGGCCGCCAATTATCGGTCATCAGTAGTATTCTGTATAATGTTGACGTTAAGGCGCGGTCGGTGGTTACATAATGCAGGCCACTGCGCTAATGGAAGTAACCTTTTGTGGGATGGGTTATGTTCTGTTGGTTCTTGAAAGACTAGGGTTAATGAGTTCTTGTGATTGTGTAAGCCTTCTTTGTACTGGTCTGCTCGTGTTGCTACCGGTATTGTTCAAAACGGGTCACGTAACGCACATATAACTCACGCCAAGGTCGTCTGTCGCTCACGCCATGGTGCGATGTTGTGTGTCGACTCGGGATTGCATTCGTTGTAAACTTTGACCTTTGATCGTCATCATGGGATTTCACAACATATTTCCTCAGGTGTGATTCTCACACTATTACCAACTCCTGTATGAAACCTCGTGAACATCTTACCGTGATGTGTTGCCGTTTGTCAGGAATCCTGGTGTCTGTATTTTCCGACCAACCCGTATGACATGCGTGTATGTCCGGCCGTAACACGTCTTTCTGCCCGGTGTCCTCAGTGTGGAGAAGGCTCTGAAGCGACCGATGGGTCCGCCGACGGGCCGGCCGCCGCCGCAATACCCGCGGCCTGGCTCGGCCGCCGCCGCCGCTGCCGCCGCTGCTGCCGCCACCGGCCAGATGCCCTACAACAGCCTGGAGCGGCTTCTGGGGCAGAGAGATGTCAACGGGCCGACCCAGGTCAACGGCAAGGAGGTGAGGCGTCGCCGCCGCTCGGGCCGCGGGCTGGGTGTGGAGACAGAATATCTTGTTATAATAATAAGTTATAATCGTCGGCTTGCGGCTGAAGACTCCAGCTAATTCACCAGCGGACAGATCTGGTCCCCCGTGGTATGTTGAGGATATAATCCTCTTTGAAGGTAGTCTCTAGGTCACAGCTTCTTTCCTCTTTCCTCCTGCTCCATTCCTGCCTAATTGCATGCCTGCACAGCGGTCAATGTCACCTCCTTATTTGGTATGATCAGTTACTTTGAAGTGTAGTTGGCGTAGCAATTAACATACTACGATTTGAAGAAGTGAAGCGACCTTGCCTTGTTGCGTGTTTCCTTGAAAACGGTGGGAAGTTTGGGTTCAATATCAGTGTTCCCATGCAGAAAACATGGCAATTGTTTATTGTATACGCGTTCACGTCGTACAGTTTGGCTCACTTGGTGCCTTATCAGTTTGTCTGCGGAATCTGAAAGGAAGCTTATTTCCCGGTGCATCGTTTGATTTTATTAGGGCCCGTCTACACGCTGTGCCCGTCCCGAACTGACGGGGCTGGACCCTGTATCCTGCTGTCTACATATTATACCCAGCCCTTACCACCCGTCTAACCAATCTGGTCCCCTCCATCAGATGAAACCTCCGCCCGTCTCACGGGGCTGGACGCTATCCTGCTGTCTACATATTATACCCAGCCCTTACCACCCGTCTAACCAATCTGGTCCCCTCCATCAGATGAAACCTCCGCCCGTCTCACGGGGCTGGACACTATCCTGCTGTCTACATATTATACCCAGCCCTTACCACCCGTCTAACCAATCTGGTCCCCTCCATCAGATGAAACCTCCGCCCGTCTGACGGCGCTGGACACTATCCTGCTGTCTACATATTATACCCAGCCCTTACCACCCGTCTAACCAATCTGGTCCCCTCCATCAGATGAAACCTCCGCCCGTCTCACGGGGCTGGACACTATCCTGCTGTCTACATATTATACCCAGCCCTTACCACCCATATAACCAATCTGGTCCCCTCCATCAGATGAAACCTCCGCCCGTCTGACGGCGCTGGACACTATCCTGCTGTCTACATATTATACCCAGCCCTTACCACCCGTCTAACCAATCTGGTCCCCTCCATCAGATGAAACCTCCGCCCGTCTCACGGGGCTGGACACTATCCTGCTGTCTACATATTATACCCAGCCCTTACCACCCGTCTAACCAATCTGGTCCCCTCCATCAGATGAAACCTCCGCCCGTCTGACGGCGCTGGACACTATCCTGCTGTCTACATATTATACCCAGCCCTTACCACCCATATAACCAATCTGGTCCCCTCCATCAGATGAAACCTCCGCCCGTCTGACGGCGCTGGACACTATCCTGCTGTCTACATATTATACCCAGCCCTTACCACCCGTCTAACCAGTCTGGTGCCCTCCATCAGATGAAACCTCCGCCTGTCGGCGGCAGTGGACCCTGTATCCTGCTGTCTACATATTATACCCAGCCCTTACCACCCATCTAACCAATCTGGTCCCCTCCATCAGATGAAACCTCCGCCCGTCTGACGGCGCTGGACACTATCCTGCTGTCTACATATTATACCCAGCCCTTACCACCCGTCTAACCAATCTGGTGGTGCCCTCCATCAGATGAAACCTCCGCCCGTCTGACGGCGCTGGACCCTGTATCCTGCTGTCTACATATTATACCCAGCCCTAACCACCCATCTAACCAGTCTGGTGCCCTCCATCAGATGAAACCTCCGCCCGTCTGACGGCGCTGGACACTATCCTGCTGTCTACATATTATACCCAGCCCTTACCACCCATCTAACCAATCTGGTCCCCTCCATCAGATGAAACCTCCGCCCGTCTCACGGCGCTGGACACTATCCTGCTGTCTACATATTATACCCAGCCCTTACCACCCGTCTTCATATTATACCCAGCCCTTACCACCCGTCTAACCAATCTGGTCCCCTCCATCAGATGAAACCTCCGCCCGTCTTGACGGCGCTGGACCCTGTATCCTGCTGTCTTCATATTATACCCAGCCCCAGGGCCTATTTTAAGGGAAAGCCACTGGGGGGCAAAAAGGTACCTCATTTTTTGGGGCACCTTTTTTGTGGCAAAAGGTACCCCCATTTTTTCCTCCGCGGATTTGGGCTGGTCACCTTATTTTGGTATTCGAGCTTAAGAAATTCACTTTTCGAATTAACAACAAAAAAAGAAGATTTTGTGGACATTTTTCCGAGCAAAAAAATTGGGGTTCAAAAACCAAACAAATCACAAATCCGATATAGCCATTTGGAAGAGTGTCATTTATTTTCTTTTGACGTTTTGTATTTGCAATTTGCTTTGAAGCTGTATTTTTTACGATTTTTCAAACATGTATTGTTTTTCCACCAAAAAATCGCATGACAATACGTCATTAAAATGTTATTATCTCCCAAAATACTACATTACTTTCATTGATTTTATAAAAAAAAAGACGTAGAATTGATGCAGTATAAGGTACTGCAAATTTATCGTTGATATCTATCACAGTTTTAAAGCTATTGAGAAAATCCGGGAAGGGGCAGAGTGTGCCCCCCCCCCCCTCCCCCAGCGGGGCGCTTGACACCGGGGCTGCTTGAATTGCATCAGGTACGCTGTTTTGTCTATCATTGCAAGCAAGGGATACATACAAACTTCAAATTCAATCACTCGAGAGAAGAAAAACTTCCGTTTTCATGAAGTTTTCTCCTAAGATCATTGTTTTTCATGTTCAGTGCAAGGAACGCGCAGGGGGGAATACTTGTATTGCATGCTCCCCCTCCCCCCCCCCCATATTCCTTGGGGGGGGGGCATTTCCCCTGATGTCCGCTCCCTGGATCCACCAGTGGGGGCGGAGACCCTCCCCCCCCCCCCGAGTTGTTTTTTTAAATAGCGGAAAACGACGCCATTTCGCGACGCCATTTTTGGTACAACTGCTTGCCTTTCAATTGCCCAAATCCTGTTATTTGTTTACTTCGTGCTCCTCAGGTCACGTCACTAAGTCAAGTCTAGTGTCCCACCTCCAAAAATTGTAAGGTCGACACGACCGGCAGCCACATTGTTTGACCGATCAGTTAGATACTCACAGGATTTAATCAGGTCATAACCACCTACAATTCTGCTATTTCGGGTGATTTTTATATCGGTGACCTAAGGTGAAGTCTATTTTTGACCTCCCAATTTTTCCCTCCCCTCCCAGTCATTGGAGAAAAATGAAAATGCATATAAATCCACAGGAAATGGCTAAATTTGCCCAATTTTCACCAGAGTCCCGCATCTTTTGCAAAATACAAAGATCCTGTGGCGGATCTACGGTTGGGCAAAATGGGCAATTGCCCCCCCCCCCCCCGAAAAAAACCGCCTGAAATTGGCACAAGATTGAACATTTCCTAATATAGAAGAAAATCTAAGCAACTTTTACTAAGGAAAGTTAGCAGCTATCAATGCATAAGCAAACCAAATCCAATTCGTTTTCAGAATTGTGCGAGACTTTTTGGAATCCCCCCCCCCAAACCACCCGTTCTGGATCCGCCAATCCATGTGGTATTTTTATCCCGTGACCTCCACGAGGTAAAATCTATTCACCCTGAGGTCAGTCGTCATTTTCCTTCCATAGCTGTTTTACCGAACTGCAGTAAGGCGCCGTAGTTGACAATGAACGAGCGAACTCAAAGGAAATGTATGGTGAATTTCAACTCGAGCAGGGAAGAAGTTTCTGATATACAAATACGTGGTGCACACGTGCGCACGTGCAGAAGCACCCCATCCCTGACTTGTAGGGAAGTGGCGGCTGATAGCTCCCTAACCATACACCAAAATTGAACACAATCGGCTCAGCCGTTGCTCTCAACCACTCCAAATTGTGTGTCGACGTTCCAGATCCAACCCCACCCCCCCCCCATCTCCCCCACACTACCGCTAATGAGCAGTTGTTAAAGGATATTGAAATGCAAGATATTCTGGAAATAATTTAAAGATACTTATTTTGGCTGGGAAATACTAAAACTTGGGAATTTCATGACATTTGCATTGGATTTGTATACATTTATCCACTGGCTGATACCATCTGGGGGGGGGGGGGCGTCAGGACCAAATGCCCCCCCCCCCCTCCACACACAGGAATCTGAGGGGGGGGGGGGGCATTCAATACAAGTCTCCCCCCCGCGCGTTCCCAATTTAGCTTAAGATCGTAACAAATTATCTTTGCAGCAGTCAAAATCCAGCTATCCACAGTAAAAAACGGAAAATTTCGCACCGCTTCGCGGCATCACACAATTTTTGCAATTGCTTATGCAAATTTGGAAAATGGGAAAATGAATTCCACCCCTGGAGGGGGGGGGGGCGAAATCCGCACACCCCTCCGGTTTTTCAAAGATAGCGCAAAAACGGCGGCGCGCAGCGCCGCCGTTTTTTGCACACCTGTTTAGAAAGAAACTTCCCACATTATGTAAAATTCTTGGCTTCGGGTCATCTCAGGTCAGGTCACCAGACCAGGTCACGTGATGACAACTCCAAAACGTTTGCAGTAGTACCACAGCCACAGATTTACGCCGATCGGTTTCAATCTTGCAGGACTTCATAAGGTCATAGATACCAACAATTTGTTTATCTCGGATTTATAATATCTGTGACCTAAGGTCTGGTCAATTGTGTGACCGCCAACACTATTTTGTCAATAACTATCGACATAATGAAGATAGAGAAGAGAAAATGGTACCAATGTGTTGGTCTCGTCGAGACACGTCTCCCAATATGCAACATGACCAACTTGGGTTAACACTTGACTTTGACCTGAGGTCAAATTTCTCAGTTAACTTAACCCGGTCACTATGAATATTATTCGAAGCACCTTGACAAGAAAATTCGATGGCGTAAACATTATTGCTTTATCTTTATTAGTTAAAAAGTTATTTGTGAAAAACAATTTGGCAAAAAATCATCTTTTTGACATTTGATGACCTCTAGGGCCTAAACATTTGACCTGAGCTCAAATCTGAGGACATTTATGTGGATTGCATGTTTCAAGGGCTTTCGATTTTTTTCGTTTCGTTTGCTGCTAACTATCATAGTTCTCAATAAATCATGCTTTTATACTTTTTTTCTATTTTTACTGATGACAATTGTATCGCTATCCACGCAAGGTACGCACGTGACATCTTATACTTATACAAGTACGCATCCTCACTCTGCCCCACCTCTTCAATCTTATTACGGGACAAAAACAAGTCATTTCCAGTACGTTCTGATATCACCTGTTCTACTTTTCCCAGACACTCTTTCCTGGATTCTGGCCCCTTCTCCTAATCCCCCGGACTGGATCGCAAATACAGTTGGTTGGGATCTCAGTTCAGCGCCCTCTTCATCCCCCCTTCCCTCGGCCGGCGATAGATGTCGCGCTTTACCCAGGTCGGCGTGCGCTCCACCACCGCTCCTCTGTCCTGGCGGAAGGCTGGAGGTCCGCCTCCCCACTCTACCCCGACCGGGAGATCCACCAGTTCCCGTCCCCTTCCCCGCCCCACTTCCCCCCACGCCGGCTGTCAGTTCTCGCCCCTTGCGCCGTACCTCGGCTAGAGGCGAGTCCAGGTGCATCGAGCGAGATGTCACCCCGTCCGGCTCCGATGGGCCACTCGTCGCCGTCGCCGTCGCCGTCTCCTGTCGCCTCCTCCCTCCTGCGTCCGCGTTGGCTCTCCTCCTCCAGTCCTCTCGTCCGCCGGCGTCAGTCCGACCAGTCAGCGGCGGCCCCAGGTCGGACGGACCGGCGCACCGATCTGATCCGGGCCTCTCAGCACTCAACCCCGCTGCAGAGGTCTCCATGAATCCCGGCCGAGACTCCCCCGTCACGCCACCACTTCGCCAACCCGCCCGCGGGCCCGAGCCAGGCCGCCCGGGCAGAGGCGGATCCAGCCTAGGAGCCCGGGCGACGTGCCGGCCGAGCGCCGGCCGGTCTCCGCTCCTTATCCCGCCGGGCGCCGGTGCTGGGCTCGCCCCGGCGTCCGTGCTCCCGCCGCAGACCAGCGGGCCAGCGTCTGCCGGCGCGATCGCTGTCCGCCCGGGGTCACGCGACCTCGGCTGGTCAGGCGCAGGGGCGACTCCAGGTACCGCCGAACAGGGAGTCTCTACTGCGACATGAGTTGCACTCCATCGCAGCAGATATCCCGCCTCCTCCCTATTCCTGACTCTCGTGAGCCGATCTTCTCTGCTCACAGCGAAGAGCACCTCTCCTCCTCTCGTCAGCACGGTTGACAACCTCCCCTCTCTGCGCTCGTGGAGGAGCAGATTCAGAACATCTTGCCTGATCGGAGTCAAGTTTTCATTGATGAAGATTTTGTGACCCCTCAGCTTGTGCTTGGATCTGTACACTTGATCTCTCAGCGAGCCTCTTTCGTCCCCTGCAAATTTGACTAGTAAGCGATTTCTAGGCAGACGCTTTACATAGACTATTTGTCCCGGAGCAACTTCTAGCTCGAGCAGTCTATCAATCACAGCTACCACCGCCACTACAAGTCTGTCATCGCTTTCTGGGATATGCAGGTCTCGCCCTGCAAATATCAGATGTGGCCTCCTCCTCAGCTTCTCAGCGTCCTCCCTCTCCTGCTCAAGCTGTGCGACTCTATCTTTCATGCTTCGCCAGCCCTCGTGAATTTCCTTCAGTTCCTTTTCCAGCGCGGTTACTTTTTGCGTTGTTACTGTAATGGTTTCATACGCAAAGTTAAGAGAGTCTTCTATGCCAGCTATTCTTTGATCGAGTGCTTTCTTAATCTCCTTTACAGCCTCACCGGTTTTCTCCTCAATGAATGCCTTCAGTTCCTCCGTCGCTCCATCCTCCTTCTCTGGTGTTCCCGACTCGTGACGTCTTTTCCGTTGTTTTGTCATGCCGAGTCTTCTATGACCACCACTGCACTGAGTACTCGCCTACTCTGTCCCGCTCACTAAACCCGTCTTGACGGCGCCCGTCTTGTCTTGCCCGTCTTACTCCGCCCGTCTTGACGGCGCTGGACCCTGTATCCTGCTGTCTTCATATTATACCCAGCCCCAGGGCCTATTTTAAGGGAAAGCCACTGGGGGGCAAAAAGGTACCTCATTTTTTGGGGCACCTTTTTTGTGGCAAAAGGTACCCCCATTTTTTCCTCCGCGGATTTGGGCTGGTCACCTTATTTTGGTATTCGAGCTTAAGAAATTCACTTTTCGAATTAACAACAAAAAAAGAAGATTTTGTGGACATTTTTCCGAGCAAAAAAATTGGGGTTCAAAAACCAAACAAATCACAAATCCGATATAGCCATTTGGAAGAGTGTCATTTATTTTCTTTTGACGTTTTGTATTTGCAATTTGCTTTGAAGCTGTATTTTTTACGATTTTTCAAACATGTATTGTTTTTCCACCAAAAAATCGCATGACAATACGTCATTAAAATGTTATTATCTCCCAAAATACTACATTACTTTCATTGATTTTATAAAAAAAAAGACGTAGAATTGATGCAGTATAAGGTACTGCAAATTTATCGTTGATATCTATCACAGTTTTAAAGCTATTGAGAAAATCCGGGAAGGGGCAGAGTGTGCCCCCCCCCCCCTCCCCCAGCGGGGCGCTTGACACCGGGGCTGCTTGAATTGCATCAGGTACGCTGTTTTGTCTATCATTGCAAGCAAGGGATACATACAAACTTCAAATTCAATCACTCGAGAGAAGAAAAACTTCCGTTTTCATGAAGTTTTCTCCTAAGATCATTGTTTTTCATGTTCAGTGCAAGGAACGCGCAGGGGGGAATACTTGTATTGCATGCTCCCCCTCCCCCCCCCCCCCCCATATTCCTTGGGGGGGGGGGGGCATTTCCCCTGATGTCCGCTCCCTGGATCCACCAGTGGGGGCGGAGACCCTCCCCCCCCCCGAGTTGTTTTTTTAAATAGCGGAAAACGACGCCATTTCGCGACGCCATTTTTGGTACAACTGCTTGCCTTTCAATTGCCCAAATCCTGTTATTTGTTTACTTCGTGCTCCTCAGGTCACGTCACTAAGTCAAGTCTAGTGTCCCACCTCCAAAAATTGTAAGGTCGACACGACCGGCAGCCACATTGTTTGACCGATCAGTTAGATACTCACAGGATTTAATCAGGTCATAACCACCTACAATTCTGCTATTTCGGGTGATTTTTATATCGGTGACCTAAGGTGAAGTCTATTTTTGACCTCCCAATTTTTCCCTCCCCTCCCAGTCATTGGAGAAAAATGAAAATGCATATAAATCCACAGGAAATGGCTAAATTTGCCCAATTTTCACCAGAGTCCCGCATCTTTTGCAAAATACAAAGATCCTGTGGCGGATCTACGGTTGGGCAAAATGGGCAATTGCCCCCCCCCCCCCCCCCCCGAAAAAAACCGCCTGAAATTGGCACAAGATTGAACATTTCCTAATATAGAAGAAAATCTAAGCAACTTTTACTAAGGAAAGTTAGCAGCTATCAATGCATAAGCAAACCAAATCCAATTCGTTTTCAGAATTGTGCGAGACTTTTTGGAATCCCCCCCCCCCAAACCACCCGTTCTGGATCCGCCAATCCATGTGGTATTTTTATCCCGTGACCTCCACGAGGTAAAATCTATTCACCCTGAGGTCAGTCGTCATTTTCCTTCCATAGCTGTTTTACCGAACTGCAGTAAGGCGCCGTAGTTGACAATGAACGAGCGAACTCAAAGGAAATGTATGGTGAATTTCAACTCGAGCAGGGAAGAAGTTTCTGATATACAAATACGTGGTGCACACGTGCGCACGTGCAGAAGCACCCCATCCCTGACTTGTAGGGAAGTGGCGGCTGATAGCTCCCTAACCATACACCAAAATTGAACACAATCGGCTCAGCCGTTGCTCTCAACCACTCCAAATTGTGTGTCGACGTTCCAGATCCAACCCCCCCCCCCCATCTCCCCCACACTACCGCTAATGAGCAGTTGTTAAAGGATATTGAAATGCAAGATATTCTGGAAATAATTTAAAGATACTTATTTTGGCTGGGAAATACTAAAACTTGGGAATTTCATGACATTTGCATTGGATTTGTATACATTTATCCACTGGCTGATACCATCTGGGGGGGGGGGGGGCGTCAGGACCAAATGCCCCCCCCCCTCCACACACAGGAATCTGAGGGGGGGGGGGGGCATTCAATACAAGTCTCCCCCCCGCGCGTTCCCAATTTAGCTTAAGATCGTAACAAATTATCTTTGCAGCAGTCAAAATCCAGCTATCCACAGTAAAAAACGGAAAATTTCGCACCGCTTCGCGGCATCACACAATTTTTGCAATTGCTTATGCAAATTTGGAAAATGGGAAAATGAATTCCACCCCTGGAGGGGGGGGGGGCGAAATCCGCACACCCCTCCGGTTTTTCAAAGATAGCGCAAAAACGGCGGCGCGCAGCGCCGCCGTTTTTTGCACACCTGTTTAGAAAGAAACTTCCCACATTATGTAAAATTCTTGGCTTCGGGTCATCTCAGGTCAGGTCACCAGACCAGGTCACGTGATGACAACTCCAAAACGTTTGCAGTAGTACCACAGCCACAGATTTACGCCGATCGGTTTCAATCTTGCAGGACTTCATAAGGTCATAGATACCAACAATTTGTTTATCTCGGATTTATAATATCTGTGACCTAAGGTCTGGTCAATTGTGTGACCGCCAACACTATTTTGTCAATAACTATCGACATAATGAAGATAGAGAAGAGAAAATGGTACCAATGTGTTGGTCTCGTCGAGACACGTCTCCCAATATGCAACATGACCAACTTGGGTTAACACTTGACTTTGACCTGAGGTCAAATTTCTCAGTTAACTTAACCCGGTCACTATGAATATTATTCGAAGCACCTTGACAAGAAAATTCGATGGCGTAAACATTATTGCTTTATCTTTATTAGTTAAAAAGTTATTTGTGAAAAACAATTTGGCAAAAAATCATCTTTTTGACATTTGATGACCTCTAGGGCCTAAACATTTGACCTGAGCTCAAATCTGAGGACATTTATGTGGATTGCATGTTTCAAGGGCTTTCGATTTTTTTCGTTTCGTTTGCTGCTAACTATCATAGTTCTCGAGATAATTGGGGGTGTTCGAAGCGAAGTCTTCCCTTGAAAATCTGACCCTTGATGACCTCTGGTGAACTCAATATTGACCTGAGAAAAAAAATTAACGAAATACTTTCGAAAAGCTTGTCTCGAGCTATCTAACGTTGTTTTGCCCTGTCGCTACGTTGCGTGGTATTCGAGATCATAGGGGGGTGGCGAAATCCGCCCCCCCCCCCCCTCCAGGGCGTTTAATTATCAGAGGGCCTCCAGGGCACGTGTTAAGTGTCTGTCAAAGGCTCTCCTTGGCGGTAATTGCTGGCACTGGTGGATCCAGGAGGGGAGGGGGGCATCAGAGACAATGCCCCCCCCCCCCACAGGAATCTGGGAGGGGCATTCAATACAAGTATGCCCCGCGCGTTCCCTGCACTGAGCGTGAAAAACAATAATCTTAGGAGAAAACTTATGAAAAAGTAAGTTTTTTCTCGAATGATTTAATTTGAAGTTTGTATGTATCCCTTTCTTTCAATGATAGACAAAACAGCGCACCTGATGCAATTCAAGCAGCCCCTGTGACACTTAACCCGCGCCACGCTGGGGGGGGGGGGGGGGGGGGGGGGCAGGGGGCAGCAGAATCTGCCCCCCTCCCGGATTTTCTCAATAACTTGAAAACTATGATAGATATCAGCGTCAAACTTTCAGTACCTTATGCTGCATCAATTCTACGTCTTCTCACCACATTTCAATGAAATTGATGTAATGTGGGAGATAATGACGTTTTAATCACGTCATGTCATGCCATTTTTGGTGGAAAAACGATAAATGTTTGAACAATCAAATAGAGTTTTCTAAACAAATAGTTTTGAATCAAACTACAAAAAACGTCAAAAGAAAAGAAATGACATTCTCTTCAAAATGGCTTTCTCGGATTTGAAAATTTTGTGTTTTTGACCCCAAAAAAAAGAGATATTTTTTTCTCGGAAAAAATAAATCCACATTTTTTTAGTGAATTTCTTAAGCTTGAATACCAGAATAAGATGACCGGTCCAAATCCGCGGAGGAAAAAAATGGGGGTTCCTTTTTGCCACAAAAAGATGCTCCCCCCCCCCCACACGGAGAGAGGCTGGATCTGCCAGGGCATTTATCACCAAAAAAATAACCACCACCACCAGGTAAGCATATTTTATTTTAATTGAATACCTACCAAGCGAAAAATGACATGGAAATACTGAAATCAGGGTGGGCAACATTTCTTGACTGGGGGGGGGGGGGGCAAAACGGCTCACTGGGGGGCATTTGCCCCCCCCCCCCAGTTAACATGTTAAAATAGGCCCTGCCCAGCCCTTACCACCCGTCTAACCAATCTGGTCCCCTCCATCAGATGAAACCTCCGCCCGTCTGACGGCGCTGGACCCTGTATCCTGCTGTCTACATATTATACCCAGCCCTTACCACCCGTCTAACCAGTCTGGTCCCCTCCATCAGATGAAACCTCTGCCCGTCTCATGGCGCTGGACGCTATCCTGCTGTCTACATATTATACCCAGCCCTTACCACCCGTCTAACCAATCTGGTCCCCTCCATCAGATGAAACCTCCGCCCGTCTCACGGGGCTAGACACTATCTTGCTGTCTACATATTATACCCAGCCCTTACCACCCGTCTAACCAATCTGGTCCCCTCCATCAGATGAAACCTCCGCCCGTCTGACGGCGCTGGACACTATCCTGCTGTCTACATATTATACCCAGCCCTTACCACCCATATAACCAATCTGGTCCCCTCCATCAGATGAAACCTCCGCCTGTCGGCGGCAGTGGACCCTGTATCCTGCTGTCTACATATTATACCCAGCCCTTACCACCCGTCTAACCAGTCTGGTCCCCTCCATCAGATGAAACCTCCGCCCGTCTCACGGCGCTGGATACTATCCTGCTGTCTACATATTATACCCAGCCCTTACCACCCGTCTAACCAATCTGGTCCCCTCCATCAGATGAAACCTCCGCCCGTCTCACGGGGCTGGACACTATCCTGCTGTCTACATATTATACCCAGCCCTTACCACCCATATAACCAATCTGGTCCCCTCCATCAGATGAAACCTCCGCCCGTCTCACGGGGCTGGACACTATCCTGCTGTCTACATATTATACCCAGCCCTTACCACCCGTCTAACCAGTCTGGTCCCCTCCATCAGATGAAACCTCCGCCCGTCGGCGGCAGTGGCGGTACGATGAGTGACAAGTCAAACTCGTCCTCGTCGAGTCAGCTGGCGCCGGCCGAGGGCTCGTCCACGGGGTACGACGCCGGCGGGGCGTCAGGGGCGCGCTCAGACAAGTCGCCACTGTCCCGCTCCCAGCCGGACCTCAACAGGAACGGCACCGGCGACCCCCCTCTCCGGTGAGGCGGGGGAGGGATGGCCGCTTATTTACGGCACCGGCGACCCTCTCCGGTGAGGCGGGGGGAGGGATGGCCGCTTATTTACGGCACCGGCGACCCTCTCCGGTGAGGCGGGGGAGGGATGGCCGCTTATTTACGGCACCGGCGACCCTCTCCGGTGAGGCGGGGGGAGGGATGGCCGCTTATTTACGGCACCGGCGACCCTCTCCGGTGAGGCGGGGGGAGGGATGGCCGCTTATTTACGGCACCGGCGACCCTCTCCGGTGAGGCGGGGGAGGGATGGCCGCTTATTTACGGCACCGGCGACCCTCTCCGGTGAGGCGGGGGAGGGATGGCCGCTTATTTACGGCACCGGCGACCCTCTCCGGTGAGGCGGGGGGGAGGGTTGGCCGCTTATTTACGGCACCGGCGACCCTCTCCGGTGAGGCGGGGGAGGGATGGCCGCTTATTTACGGCACCGGCGACCCCCCTCTCCGGTGAGGCGGGGGAGGGATGGCCGCTTATTTACGGCACCGGCGACCCTCTCCGGTGAGGCGGGGGGAGGGATGGCCGCTTATTTGATAGGTGGGCGTCAGGGGTGAGGAAGAATGGGGCACGGAAAGGTCAGTGACGATAAAGACAGGAGCGAGTGCTGCTGAAATAAGGGGTCAGATGGATCGTTTAAATTTGTGAGAGTTGCATCTATACTACAGTTGAAAACAGAGCAAATGAAATATCTTTTATCTACATATAACGAGCTACACATAACCAATTAGTTGAATCAGTTTTCATTCGCCTTTTCAACTGCTTCAACTGTGAACTTCAACTGTACTTGAAGTAGTTGAACTGTAGTTGAAGTTTCCGTCCGATGTTCCTGATGTGTTCTGCACGCAGCGTGTGACCGTGTGTGTGTGTGTCTGTGACGGCAGACCACCTGGCCAGTACCGGGAGCCTCCCGACTATGTGGCTGCCAACGCTCACGAAATGATGCAGATTCTTATGCTGGAGAACTCCACACTCAAACAGGAGATCGACATGTGCCAAAGAAAAGTGCAGAAACTCCAGAAGGTTAGTGCTTGCGCAAGTGTTTTGTGTTTGCGCAACGTTGCACAGCTGAAGTATTGCTTAGTTTGAATGTATGATTTTAAGGTGAGGTACAAAGTCATGGCGTTGAAAATGTAGGTATAACTAGGAAGTGCGCGATTTTAGATCATCTCTGTTATTTATATAGATGAAGAGGCTGAAAAGCAAGACACGATTTTGGAGAGCTCATTCGCACAAACAAATGCACGTCGGAGTTCTACTGCTTCTCACTAGCTGCCGTGACTGTCAGAGGGACAACAGAGGGCCGACACCTGACAGGCCTCCTCCCGACACCCCCCCCCCCCCCCCCTGTGTGTCCCCTACCAGTTCGTCCGTGAGGTGGAGAAGCTGCAGTCCGACTATGACGACCTGGTGCGCACGTGCCAGCGGCGCGAACAGCTCGAGTACATGGCGCGCCAGAAGCTGACCTCGGAGGTGCGTCGCGCCACCGACCTCAACAACAGCCTCTCCAGCCAGCTGGACACATCCAAACTGGACGAGGACAAGAAGCAGACCGACAGGAGGGAGCTGCTCATACAGCAGCTGGTCACGCAGAGTACGTGTCCGGGGAGGGAGCTGCTTATGCGGCGGCTGGCCGCCCAACACCCGTGTGTGTGTGTGTGTGTGGGGGGGGGGGGGGGGGGGGGGTCTGCTGATGTGCGGGGAATGGAGCAGTTATTGTTATTGTGTCGCATTGCATTGCATCTGCTGGTTACGAAGAGAAGGAAGGATGTGCAGGTAAATGGCTAAACTGGAAGGAGGGTGCGTTACGTCACATCCCGACCCTACACCCCTGCAGCACAGGAGTAACCAGTACCGTATTTCCCCCAATGGGAGCCTTATGTGCGCGCGCGCCTCTCCGGGGTCTGCCCGTCCGTCTGACGGACCATCTCTGCCTGCTGTCCCCTCAGATAAGGAGCTGCAGGCGGTGAAGGAGCGGCAGGAGATCGAGTTGACTGCTCAGCGCGCCACCCTGCAGGAGCAGCGGCAGTACATCGACATCTTGGACACGGCGCTCACCAAGGCCCAGGAGAACGTCGTCAGGGTCGAGAAGGAGCACTCGGAACGGGTCAGTCGGTCGCGCACGAGTGATGCGTGATGCGTGATGATCCAAGTGCCGCGACTGTCGAGGTTACGTGGTGCACCGATGATGGGTGGAGCTCTCACGTGACACAAATCAGCTCCAGTGCAGCTGGTGCAGCAGATCGGCTGTCATGTGCAGATTGGAATCCTTGCTGAATAGCACTGCTAGTGGTGGCATCCGAGAACCGTCGATCTTGAAGTCTTCTGTGTTGTGTGGCCTAGGGATTTCACTGTGATGCTATTTTGCATTTGCCTATTTGTTATCATTGTGCAAAACATTATGGCTGCCACGTTATGACCATGGTGCATTGACGCATACACCGTTATCCTTCAACCATGAAAAGGTTCTGGAAGCCGCCTGACTTCTCCCATTCCTTCGGCTCTCACAGCTTCAGACTCAGTACGTGGAGCTAGGTACCTTCGTATAGCGGGTGGCGACCTGACTCCCCATCTCCCCTCGGCTCCCACAGCTTCAGACTCAGTACGTGGAGCGCGGTACCTTCGTGGAGCGGGTGGCGCAGCTCCAGCGGGCGCTCACCTCGGGCCAGCTGGCCACCGACCGGCGCGAGGTGGCGCACAAGAAGATCCGGGCGGACCTGGAGCGCGAGCTAGCCGAGCTGAAGGGGGCCGTCGCTGGAAAACAGGTCAGCCACGGAGAGGGACGACGCGGAGATAAGATACCAGGGGACAGGAGAGGTAGTGGGGACACTGAATGACAGCAGATACACTGACATTGGATATCTCGTGTTGGATGTCAGGTCAACTCACTGGCTAGTACTTGGCCATCATTTGGCTGCATTGTATCGAAACTCGCCCGCGTAATCCGATGTCACTGGCTGGCCTACGTGTCTGACGGGGTCGCTCTACGTGTCCTACAGGGCAACGACAGCGGCAGCTCGCGCCAGGCCGAGCTGGCGGACCTGCGGCAGAAGATGCGGGACGCCAACGAGCGCATCCTCCTGCTGGAGACGGAGCTGGCGCACTGCCAGCAAAAGTTCGTCGACAGCGCGCGGGAAAAGTAAGTGGACGGTGGCGGGAGGGGATGGTGGTAGGGTTGGATCAGGCTCAGTAGCCGGTGTTATGAACATGGGATTTTCGCCAGTGAGGACGAAGGTGTGTGTGTGGGGGGGGGGGGGGGGGATAGGTGGCAGGTTGAGGGGTACGAAAGCGATGGAGCTGAGAATGACTGGATGTGCGCTTTCCGAAGTCCCTCAGTTGAGATGTATGTGGTGAGATGCAACTGGCAAAGTAATCTGACACGCTCCTGTGCGGTCGCCGTATCTGTCTCCCCCCGTGTCCCTCTGACCTCCCCGCCGTCTGGTGTCCCTCTGGTGTCCCTCTGTTGTCCCTCTGACCTCCCCGCCGTCTGGTGTCCCTCTAACCTCCCCGCCGTCTGGTGTCCCTCTGACCTCCCCGCCGTCTGGTGTCCCTCTGGTGTCCCTCTGACCACCCCGCCGTCTGGTGTCCCTCTGACCTCCCCGCCGTCTGGTGTCCCTCTGACCTCCCCGCCGTCTGGTGTCCCTCTGACCTCCCCGCCGTCTGGTGTCCCTCTGTTGTCCCTCTGACCGCCCCGCCGTATGTTGTCCCTCTGACCGCCCCGCCGTCTGGTGTCCCTCTGGTGTCCCTCTGTTGTCCCTCTGACCTCCCCGCCGTCTGGTGTCCCTCTGACCGCCCCGCCGTCTGGTGTCCCTCTGATGTCCCTCTGACCTCTCCGCCGTCTGGTGTCCCTCTGTTGTCCCTCTGACCGCTCCGCCGTCTTGTGTCCCTCTGGTGTCCCTCTGACCGCCCCGCCGTCTGGTGCCCCTCTGGTGTCCCTCTGTTGTCCCTCTGACCGCCCGCCGTCTGGTATCCCTCTGTTGTCCCTCTGTTGTCCCTCTGTTGTCCCTCTGTTGTCCCTCTGTTGTCCCTCTGACCTCTCCGCCGTCTGGTGTCCCTCTGGTGTCCCTCTGGTGTCGCTCTGGTGTCGCTCTGGTGTCGCTCTGACCGCCCCGCCGTCTGGTGCCCCTCTGGTGCCCCTCTGGTGTCCCTCTGTTGTCCCTCTGACCGCCCGCCGTCTGGTGTCCCTCTGTTGTCCCTCTGACCGCCCCGCCGTCTGGTGTCCCTCTGACCGCCCCGCCGTCTGGTGCCCCTCTGGTGCCCCTCTGTTGTCCCTCTGTTGTCTCTCTGACCGCCCCGCCGTCTGGTGTCCCTCTGACCGCCCCGCCGTCTGGTGTCCCTCTGGTGTCCCTCTGGTGTCGCTCTGGTGTCGCTCTGGTGTCGCTCTGACCGCCCCGCCGTCTGGTGCCCCTCTGGTGTCCCTCTGTTGTCCCTCTGACCGCCCGCCGTCTGGTGTCCCTCTGTTGTCCCTCTGACCGCCCCGCCGTCTGGTGTCCCTCTGACCGCCCCGCCGTCTGGTGCCCCTCTGACCGCCCGCCGTCTGGTGTCCCTCTGGTGTCCCTCTGGTGTCCTTCTGGTGTCCCTCTGGTGTCCCTCTGGTGTCCCTCTGGTGTCCCTCTGGTGTCCCTCTGGTGTCCCTCTGGTGTCCCTCTGGTGTCCCTCTGGTGTCCCTCTGGTGTCCCTCTGGTGTCCCTCTGGTGTCCCTCTGGTGTCCCTCTGGTGTCCCTCTGGTGTCCCTCTGGTGTCCCTCTGGTGTCCCTCTGGTGTCCCTCTGGTGTCCCTCTGGTGTCCCTCTGGTGTCCCTCTGGTGTCCTTCTGTTGTCCTTCTGACCTTCTGTTGTCCTTCTGACCGCCCCGCCGTCTGGTGCCCCTCTGACCGCCCCGCCGTCTGGTGTCCCTCTGTTGTCCCTCTGTTGTCCCTCTGTTGTCCCTCTGACCTCCCCGCCGTCTGGTGTCCCTCTGGTGTCCCTCTGTTGTCCCTCTGACCGCCCGCCGTCTGGTGTCCCTCTGTTGTCCCTCTGACCGCCCGCCGTCTGGTGTCCCTCTGTTGTCCCTCTGACCGCCCCGCCGTCTGGTGTCCCTCTGGTGTCCCTCTGACCGTCCCGCCGTCTGGTTTCCCTCTGACCTCCCCGCCGTCTGGTGTCCCTCAGACCGTCCCGCCGGCTGGTGTCCCTCTGGTGTCCCTCTGACCTCTCTGCCGTCTGGTGTCCCTCTGACCGTCCCGCTGTCTGGTGTCCCTCTGACCTCCCCGCCGTCTGGTGTCCCTCTGGTGTCCCTCTGACCGTCCCGCCGTCTGTTGTCCCTCTGGTGTCCTTCTGACCTCCCCGCCGTCTGGTGTCCCTCTGACCGTCCCGCCGTCTGGTGTCCCTCTGGTGTCCCTCTGACCTCCCCGCCGTCTGGTGTCCCTCTGACCTCCCCGCCGTCTTGTGTCCCTCTGGTGTCCCTCTGACCGCCCCGCCGTCTGGTGTCCCTCTGGTGTCCCTCTGACGTCCCTCTGACCGCCCCGCCGTCTGGTGTCCCTCTGGTGCCCCTCTGACCGTCCCGCCGTCTGGTGTCCCTCTGGTGTCCCTCTGACCTCCCCGCCGTCTGGTGTCCCTCTGGTGTCCCTCTGACCTCCCCGCCGTCTGGTGTCCCTCTGGTATCCCTCTGATGTCCCTCTGACCTCCCCGCCGTCTGGTGTCCCTCTGGTGCCCCTCTGATGTCCCTCTGACCTCCCCGCCGTCTGGTGTCCCTCTGGTGTCCCTCTGACCGTCCCGCCGTCTGGTGTCCCTCTGACCTCCCCGCCGTCTGGTGTCCCTCTGGTGTCCCTCTGACGTCCCTCTGACCTCCCCGCCGTCTGGTGTCCGTCTGGTGTCCCTCTGGTGTCCCTCTGGTGTCCCTCTGGTGTCCCTCTGACCTCCCCGCCGTCTGGTGTCCCTCTGGTGTCCCTCTGTTGTCCCTCTGACCTCCCCGCCGTCTGGTGTCCCTCTGGTGTCCCTCTGACCGCCCCGCCGTCTGGTGTCCCTCTGTTGTCCCTCTGACCTCCCCGCCGTCTGGTGTCCCTCTGACCGTCCCGCCGTCTGGTGTCCCTCTGGTGTCCCTCTGTTGTCTCTCTGACCTCCCCGCCGTCTGGTGTCCCTCTGACCTCCCCGCCGTCTGGTGTCCCTCTGGTGTCCCTCTGACCGCCCCGCCGTCTGGTGTCCCTCTGTTGTCCCTCTGACCTCCCGCCGTCTGGTGTCCCTCTGGTGTCCCTCTGACCGTCCCGCCGTCTGGTGTCCCTCTGTTGTCCCTCTGACCGCCCCGCCGTATGTTGTCCCTCTGACCGTCCCGCCGTCTGGTGTCCCTCTGGTGGCCCTCTGTTGTCCCTCTGACCGCCCGCCGTCTGGTGTCCCTCTGTTGTCCCTCTGACCGCCCCGCCGTCTGGTATCCCTCTGACCGCCCCGCCGTCTGGTGTCCCTCTGACCACCCCGCCGTCTGGTGTCCGTCTGATGTCCCTCTGACCTCCCCGCCGTCTGGTGCGCCCTCAGTGAGCTGATGATGGAGCGGTCACTGCTGCCACATCTGGAGTCCACTCAGCCGCCGCCGTTCCACCAGATGACCGGCGCCCAGGCACACGCCTCCATGGAGGAGAGGTCAGTCATGATCAGCTGGCAGTCGGACCAGAGTGCGCTTATCGGGTCTGTCTGTTGTTGGGTTTGCTTGGAGTTATGCTGGAACTGTCTGATCCAAATCAGCTTAAAGTAATGATTTGTGTCGATAAGTTCCCTAAATTTTAGATGACGGACATACAATAGTTTAGAACATGGATGACATTATAGCTGTATCTATCACTGTATCTTTGACCCGCTAAACACTGTCCACGGACTTTGTCTGTGTTTTTGTTAACTGGGTATGAAGGCAGACTGATTGACTGTCTGTGTGTTTGCGTCGACAGGGTACTGGGTCTCGAGGCGCGGCTGGTGGAGAAGGACGCCATGATCCGGGCGCTGCAGAAACACGCGCTAGAGGTCCCCGCCTTGATGCGGAACCCTCACAGTCGACAGAGCAGCCTCCAGTCCCTGGCCGGCATGAACTCCAGGTAAGTCGACAGAGCAGCCTCCAGTCCCTGGCCGGCATGAACTCCAGGTAAGTCGACTGAGCAGCCTCCAGTCCCTGGCCGGCATGAACTCCAGGTAAGTCCTGATGCTGAACCCTGCGAGTGTGTCGGAGACTGCCATCTACCGATGACAGGATGCCAGCGCCACCTGGATCCAAGCCTCGGGCAATCAGACAAGCAACTGAGACGAATCATAATGGCCTGGCAACGTTGAGTCCTTACAAGGGAATAGGTCACCTTGAAAGTTGTCTTGAAATTTTGCTATATTGGGTATTTCGAGCTGAAAAAAGCGAATATGGTATTTATTTGGCAGATAAATGGATGTCCGTCGAAAAATGGGCATGTTTCTCTTTTCTCCTTCATGGCCATACAGAACTTAATGACAATTATGACGTCGTGCATATGGTAGCTTGAATATGGAAACTATTGTACTCAACGACGAACTTTAGGCATATATGCGCAGGCTGCTTGTAACGTAAACAGCCGTTGTGAGGACCCGAAACAGGTTTCGGGCGCCCGATTGGGGCACAAAACAACTCTTCTAAAAGGGGCCCACTAGTCCTGTGTTTAAATTACTTAGTGTAGTGGGGTAATTCTTTCACCACAACCCGTTTTTCGATCTGCTCTACAAATTTGCTATCTCAGTTTAAAATCCCATGTTAAAAGTGAACTATTACCATTAAAGGGAAATATTCACCTTTTCCCACAAAATGGAGTTAATTACTTGAAATCGACTGACGAGACCAAAATATATTGTAAATTGGTCACATTTTGCATATAACAATTCCTACCAAGAGATATTTCAAGTCAAAGTTGATAAGCGATCCACTCTTATAACGACCAGTACTTGCAAGTACTTGGTAACGAATTTCGAATGCCGGGCTTGTCTCGTATTTTTGTGTGACAAAATTGTATGGAAATTATGTCTCTGTCACTCTGTCACTGTCTATTGTGATTATGTGCCCTAATATCCTTAACAATCAACAAGCATTGAATAGTAAGGTAACCAAATTAGGAATTTATTTGGGCACGCTACGTGGTCTAGTTAGTGGTTGCGACCCTCAATTTGGGAAAATTGGTTAATTTGTTTTCAACATAGGCGTTTTGTATAGTTTTGTGTCTGGCTGTATATAGCACTATGCTTTAGCCTATCATGACAAATATTATTTTTATCAACAAAAAAATCAAACTACGACAAAACGCTCTGACGCTCTGACGGAATTGCTGTCAGCATGTTGGAAATAATTTGCGCCTTAGTAGGACTTTATCGTCTCCCTAAGCCAAAACTGGCAATTAAATCGGAAGTTCACTTGGGCACGCAACGGTGACCTATTTAGCGTCGGCGATTTGTTTACAAAGACATTGCCATGCTTCTCGTTGCACTTTCGCCATTTGTGGCGAGTTGTGCCTGATTATATCAAGTCCCGTAGCATGCTTCGTTAATGACGTCACTGGTGCCATTCTTGTGTAGCATTGCAAAATATAACTGATTTTGAGTTGATAAGCTAATTAAGGACTTATTCAAAGTTTTGTTTTATTTTCTTGTTAATCATTATTAAAGGCATTGTATAACTGTATTTCATGGAAGTTGACACTTCAGAAACTTATGACGTAATAATATTGTATCCAATATGCATTTCCTCCAAAAATGCCTCACTTGATTAAAACAACAATGGTAGGGAAGGACGACGTTATCTGTGATCTTGATGAAGCACACACATACCTGCTTTCTATTTTTTCCAAACTTACAACTTTGAATTAGAGAATCATTTAATTGTATTCTTAAATGTAAATAACATCATTTTTATACCATAACGGAAGCCTAAGAATTTTTGCTATAAAAAAGGTGAATCTTTTATAGTGTTTGTTTCAGTTATTCCAGTATGAAATGCAACTGCTCTCGCCCAAAGATTCCAACTACAGCTCATGATTTATATACTATTGCCTGTTAGTCTTCGATAGTTCAAGCGGATTCCGAGGGATTGTGGTGTGCCCTAAATCTGAGAGCTGGCTACCAGACATGGGTCATGCCCCCAGGCGTTTTACTATTGTATGCAGATTGTGGCAACGGACAATGCGCTATAGCACTTAAGCGTATTGCAACTTATTACTCCTTACTTCTTCACATGTAAGTTTTTTCCGTTGATCAAAATATCACAACACCGTGAAAATAGCCAAAGATCCTATGAATCCTACAGATCCTAGGATCCATACGATCTTTGGCTATTTTCGCGGTGTTCTGATTCTTTGATCAACGGAACAAACTTACATGTGAAGAAGTAAGTAAGGAGCAATACGTTGCAATGCGCCTAACTGCTATAGCGCATTGTCTGTTGCCACAATCTGCATTCAATGGTAAAACGCCTGGGGGCATGACCCATGTCTGCTGGCTCCCTCCCGTCTGTACACCTGCCTGCTGACTGAACCCCCTGTGTGTCTGTATGTCTGTCTGCTGACTGAACCCCCTGTGTGTCTGTATGGCTGTCGCCTGCTGCAGTTACGGTATGGGCCAGCTGCACGGCTACTCGAGTTCGGCATACAGCAGCAGCAGTCCGGTGCGTCCTCCCGGCTCCACCAACGCCGGCTCCATGATCAACATGAACCGGCTACACACAGGTCAGTACACACTACACACTACACACTACACAATACATACTACACACTACACACTACACACTTCACACTACACACTACACACTACACACTACACACTACACACTACACACTACACACTACACACTACACACTACACACTACACACTACACACTACACACTACACACTACACACTACACAATACATACTACACACTACACACTACACACTGACCGGCTCCACCAACGCCGGCTCCATGATCAACATGAACCGGCTACACACAGGTCCGTACACACTACACACTACATACTACACACTACACACTACACACTACACACTACACACTACACACTACACACTACACACTACACACTACACACTACATACTATACACTACACACTACACACTACATACTACACACTACACAATACACAATACACACTACACACTACATACTACACACTACACACTACACACTGACCGGCTCCACCAACGCCGGCTCCATGATCAACATGAACCGGCTACACACAGGTCAGTACACACTACACACTACACACTACACACTACATACTATACACTACACTACACACTACATACTACACACTACACAATACACACTACACACTACACACTACACACTGACCGGCTCCACCAACGCCGGCTCCATGATCAACATGAACCGGCTACACACAGGTCAGTACACACTACACACTACACACTACACAATACATACTACACACTACACACTACACACTGACCGGCTCCACCAACGCCGGCTCCATGATCAACATGAACCGGCTACACACAGGTCCGTACACACTACACACTACATACTACACACTACACACTACACACTACACACTACACACTACACACTACACACTACACACTACACACTACACACTACACACTACACACTGCACACTACACACTACACACTACACAATACACAATACACACTGACCGGCTCCACCAACGCCGGCTCCATGATCAACATGAACCGGCTACACACAGGTCCGTACACACTACACACTACATACTACACACTACACACTACACACTACACACTACACACTACACACTACACACTACATACTATACACTACACACTACATACTACACACTACACAATACACAATACACACTACACACTACACACTACACACTACACACTACACAATACACACTGACCGGCTCCACCAACGCCGGCTCCATGATCAACATGAACCGGCTACACACAGGTCAGTACACACTACACACTGCACACTACACACTACACACTACACACTACACACTACACACTACACACTACACACTACATACTGACCGGCTCCACCAACGCCGGCTCCATGATCAACATGAACCGGCTACACACAGGTCAGTACACACTACACACTACACACTACACAATACATACTACACACTACACACTACACACTACACACTGACCGGCTCCACCAACGCCGGCTCCATGATCAACATGAACCGGCTACACACAGGTCCGTACACACTACACACTACATACTACACACTACACACTACACACTACACAATACACAATACATACTACATACTACACACTACACACTACATACTATACACTACACACTACACACTACACACTACACACTACACACTACATACTACACACTACACACTACACACTACACACTACACTATACACTATACACTACACACTACACACTACACACTACATACTATACACTACACACTACACACTACACACTACACACTACATACTACACACTATACACAATACACACTACACACTACATACTACACACTACATACTACACACTACACACTACACACTACACACGACATACTACACACTACACACTACATACTACACACTACACACTACACACTACACACTACACACTACACACTACACACTACACACTACACACTACACACTACACACTACATACTACACACTACATACTACACACTACATACTACACACTACACACTGCACACTATACACTATACACTATACACTATACACTACACACTACACACTACACAATACACAATATACACTACACACTACACACTACATACTACACACTACACACTACACACTACACACTACACACTACACACTACACACTACACACTGCACACTACACACTACACACTACACACTACACACTACACAATACACAATACACACTACACACTACACACTACACACTACACACTACACACTACACACTACACACAACACACTACACACTACACACTACACACTACACATTACACACTACACACTACACACTACACACTACACACTACACACTACACACTACACACAGCCCGGGTTCACCAATGCCGGCTCCATGATCAACATGAACCGGCTACACACAGGTCAGTACACACTACACACTACACACTACACACTACACACAGCCCGGGTTCACCAATGCCGGCTCCATGATCAACATGAACCGGCTATATGCACTGACACAGGTCAGTACACAGTGCAGAGCGCAGACTACACAGTACAGTACACTCAAAAAAGTCTACCGATCAAGGCTTATGACTGTCGTTCGGCCGCCACGGTGATTCATGCGCTATTTGACATAGAAAATACTGTACCATGCTTATTATTATTTTTGTTTGCAAGGGCTTTACACTTAGATGAATGAAGAACGTATTTGTCTTATCGTACCTTGTTTGGTTACGTTGGAACAGCGTTTAAGTTGCGAGGGACGCCGTCGAGGCCGGGTTTTTCTCAGTTTTGTTTTGTGTCGGCTGGTCGGCCGGCCTTTTATTTGAGTTCATCAAACATATGAACTGTGTTGTTTTTCTTACACGATACATTTCGGTACATGTCATGCCTGTCTTAAAACATCATAATTTGCGCGGTTCAAATGTGCATAGCTGTATAGTTGATGCAGGAAAAACGACGTGCTGCTGCTGGCTACCGAACTGGAGCGAAAACCGGAACATAATGTTTCTTTCATTAACATTTCGAAGATATATACTTAGAACCACGGAAAGTACACTGCGACACAGCCAGGAGTCGCATTCGTGTACTCCGAAAGTTACCTGGTTCTGTGTTCAACGTTATACTGTTGATAAAAGCGGGATATTTTATGGCTGTGGGCGACCGGTCGTCGTAATTTTGACCCTGAAGATATTGACCTAGGATCATGTAATTTGCATGTAGGGATGATCAGCACCAGTACCAGACCATCCTACCCTGCAAATTTGGCTGTTATATCTATTGTTGGGCCCAGATCTGAGGGTGGTGGACAAATTAAATTAGCCCCTCCGGTGCACGCAATGCTCAGTGACCCTCCATCACGCGTGTCAAAACAAGGAGCGCTTAAAGGAATGGACCGTGTCTAAAACATCGTTGATAGCCGGGCTCTTGACCGGCATCGAGTTTGTCCTTTTGATCTGACGACCTCCAAGGTTAACAAATTGGTCAAGGTATGTGATTACGAGCAAGCGCGAAACGCTCGCTCGTCCTTCCGTGGTGTAAGGCAAACATCTGAATATGAGAGGCCCGACCCGACCCGTGGCGACACTTTTGAGAAGCTAATATCTCTGCAACCGCACGTCCGATTGACAAGCAAGCTTCTTTGCTGAACAGCCCAATACAACCTACCCTGTTTGAGACCAGTGCTGACTCACGTGGGTGACTACCACTGCGCGTGGCGCGTGCCGCGTCATGAGAGGTGTTTAAAAGTGTTTTCTCGCAAAAACTCCGCAACGGCTGGGCAGATTGTGTGCAAATTTGTTGTGTGGTTAGGAACCCCTCAGCCGCCACTTTCCCACAAGTCAGAGGTGGGGCGCCTCTGCACTTGCGCACGTGCGCACCTTTTTGTATCTCAAACTTCTTGCCCGATCGAGTTGAAATTCACCATAGATTTCCTTCGCGCTCGCTCGTTCATCGCCAACTACGGCGCCTTACTGGTACAACATTTCGAGCACTTTTAAACAGTTTAACCAGCCCTAGCTGTTGGCTTCAACAATGCATCCGCTGTATGAACAATTCATATGTTTAATTCAGATTCTTTCAACTTCAAAGACGAGATATTTTAATCTGCTGGCAGCCTTTTACTGATCGTACTGCTGGTTAGAACCGATGAATATAAATCGGAATGGAAAATGCGAGTTCACTAGGGTGCCTTAGTTTTTTTGTTAAATACAAAACTGAAATATAATTGTAAATAGAATGAAATGGAATATAATAGTAAAACAATACCAGTAAGGCGCCGTAGTTGGCGATGAACGAGCGAGCGCGAAGGAAATGTATGGGGAATTTAAATTCGATCGGGCAAGTAGTTTCTAAGATACAAAAAAGTGCGCACCTGCAGAGGCATCCACATTTGACTTATGGGAAAGTGGGGGCTGAGTGATCCCTAACCACACACCACATTTGAACACAACCGACTCAGCCGTTCCTGAAATATAGAATAGGGGTGTGCACGTGCGCACGTGCATAGCCACCCCACTCCTGACTTGTGGAAAGGCGGCGGCTGAGAGGTCCCTAACCACGCACCAAATTCGAACACAATCGGCTCAGCCGTTCCTGAGATACATAATAGGGGGCACGTGCGCACGTGCAGAGGCACCCCACCCCTGACTTGTGAGAAACTGGCGGCTGAGAAGTCCCTAACCACACACCAAATTTGAACACAATCGGCTCAGCCGTTCCTGAGATATAGCATAGGGGTGTGCACGTGCGCACATGCAGTCACCCATCCCTGAGTTGCGGGAAAGTGGCGCCTGAGGGGTTCCTAACCACACACCAAATTTGCCCACAATCTGCCCAGCCGTTACGGAGTTTTTGCGAGAAAACACTTCAACACCCCTCACGCGGCACGCGCCACGCACAGTGGTAGTCATTAGTCACCCACATGAGTCGGCACCGGTCTCAAACAGGATAGGTTGGATGGGGCTGCTCAGTAAAGAAGTCCGCTTGTCAATCGGACGTGTGGTTGCAGAGATATGAGCTCAAAGGCGTCGCCACGTGTCGGGTCGGGTCGGGCCGCTCATATTCAGATTTTTCCCATATACCCCTCGGCTCGTAAAAATAGAAAATGATTGATATATTTGCATTCATGTTTCGTTAGCCTAATGTTTTGAAACGCTACGTAATGTTTCATTCACTGTATGGATTCTTCGATCTTCAGTAGTGTTGACCTCTGGCAGGCCAAACCCATTTTATGTTCTCTCAATGGAAGAACTATAAAATCGATCACACTCTCGATGCCTTTTCCTATTTGTGTTCCTCGCTGCAGTTAAGCAGTTTAAGATCACGGGAATACATTAAATGTAATGTTTTCGGCTGAGAAATGATCAGTGGTGGGTGGCCGACGGTGCTAATTTCAGGGCCAGTGGATTGCATTTGTTGTGTTCTCTCCGATGAGTAACGACCGGAGGGTGGCCTCTATGACGTCACCATGTTCGCCAACCTCGACCGCGTTCGGGCGACCTTCTTTGTACAGCGGCTGTGTCGCGTGTGTGGCGCCCGCAGCTGGCCCCGCACGGGAGGGAGGCGGGGGCGCCGCCGCGCGACAGATGTCTGACGCGGCTGGCGCAACTCTCCGGGCCGCGCCGGCGGCGTCACGGCTGCGGGCCGGTCGCGTTTCTCGAGCCGTCTCAGGCCGTCTCGGCTGACCCTGATTGGCCTGAAAGGGCCGGGTGGGGAGTAATCAGCTGGCGTGGTCATTTGGCGTGGCGGTCGCCGCGGAGGTGGCACCCCTCTGTCGCAACCGCGCTCCCAATCGCTGCGGTCGCGCTCATCGCCTCGATCGCTACTATCTCTAGCCACCGTCTAACCTCAGTGGTCGTTGAGACGGTGGCCCGCAATTGTCGCCGAGATCGTCACGGGTGTGTGTCCGAACGGCCACGGAGGTCGGCGGCGACACTTATCGCAGGCTATCGTCTCACGGACGGCAGTAATCGCCGCCCTGTCGCAGTAATCTGTGGTCGCCGGCCTGGAGGAAGGCCGTCTCGCCGGCTGCCCCTTCTGAAAGGATCGATGATGGGGCGGGGAATGACATGGTAACCGGGCTCCTCAGCCCTGTTACTATGCACAACCCACTGATACCATCCACCAGTGTTGGATTTTTCGTTTCATGACCTGGTCCTGGAGAGTAAAAATCCATAGGTGGGCAGTAACATTTTATTGTTAGGAAAATTAAGATTGTCATTTTTTTTACTTGGAAAGTAAACATTCCTGATTTGTAATAGATATGGAATCCTTGTGAGGAAAATGAAATTATATTTTAACTTCAATGTCGGTAAGATCAGGTGAAAAGAGAGCAAATTTCCAGAAAAAAATATGAAGAGAGCAAAATTCTTTGGACCTAAAAAGTCCAGAAAATGACAAAAAGTCCAAGGCTGCCATCCACTGTTACTATGTCAGTGACTGGTGACAGGAACAGGGCTGAGGAGCGGTGGCTGTCCACGTGGTGTCTTGGCGTAGGCCGGGACTCGGCGGAACTAACATTGGGGTCGAAGAATGCGAGAGGCGCCGGCTGGTGCAGTGCTTTTTCTACGCATGCTGAAGTCAAATTGATTCACCCCTCTGGTTTTTATGCTAAGATCCTTTGTTAATCAGCTGATTTTAGGTTGGAGGTGTCTGCATGTCCTAAATTGAACGGCGCGTCGAATTTCACAAATACATATATTGCGACGAAATGTATGTGCGTCCTAGGCTGGCAAAGTTACCACTTTTATTCGGATCGTTTTTGGAATTCAAGACCAAGGATCAATTGCAATGTGTCTGATTCAACTTCTACGCATTGACCTACCTAGCAAAGCTCATTGACATACATTGGGCGCCAAGTGACCGCAAGCAGTTGGTACGCCCTAAAACCCTAATCATCATCATGACATAAATTGTCCCTTGCTCAATTTTCCTTTAGCATCAATATAAGGGCGTGGGATAATAAGAATTGCATGGTATAACGAACCGTAGTAATCGTAATTGTATATATGCGCACTGTAATAATTTATAAACACCGATGGCATTTAACATGGCCGCTCACCCCACCTATTGTCCATCGAAGGACTGCCTAGCCGAGATTGGTGGAGCGAAACGAGAATCATTTAACACTCAATTAGATGAGAGTAGATACTTAGCAGAAGAGGTCGCCTTAATCGGTGAAGCGGAGATAATTTCACCCCACTTCGATACTAAAATAGCAACTACTTTCACCGAAGGTGTATTGCCTTACTGGTTTTCTCATGGTCTCCAGCCAGAAATAGTATGGACGGTGAAGGCATTGTCTCTGGAAGCCTAGCTGTATTTATTACTTTAAACGTTAATATTAGCTTTTTCAAAAATATTAAATATGATGTTAGTCCGTAAATTCCATTGAGCTGAAAGAGTCATGGAATTATAAATTCACATCCAAAACAAGGGACTTGCTTAGACAGTCTTTCCATGATTTTTGATTTTGCAGATATTATATTAAAATGAAGATTTTGCCTATATATTTGCTTTTACGCTGAAATACGTTTTAATAAATACATTTTTTTGTTGGAATTTATGTTTGAAGGTAAGTTCGATTTCGTGACAATAATGTGTACATAGCAATATGAATATGTGCTTGTAATACGCGTTTTTCAGTCATATTTTCCCCAACCTTTATTTTTAATAATACCTACATTTCCCAAAATACATTTTTAGTTTGAAAATGACTACTGTACACCTTGTGTGTCAGTTCAAACTACCTTGTAAAGGTCAGGTATCCTGCTATATATCCATTTGTTGAGGATGTTACCGTTACCGGTTTTTGTGTACCAGGGTTCTGGATGATAGCCTACGTTTTTATCTGATATAAACTGAGATAGTGAACATTAACAAGTTTAGGTTTCCGGTCCTGGTTCGGTTACTGTTAACGTCCAGTTCAGATGCGGTCTAAGTAGATACTGTTTTGTTTATTCACTCACTTTCGACCTTTCTCCACGCCTTGGGTCTTTCCCCTCCCCATTTTGGTGAAGTCTCCTCAGAACATTGTGCAATGCATGGTGTTGCTGTCCATCATTAATCGGCGTTTGACTAGTAACATCCACCAGAGCCGGGTCTCAAGACTTGACGATGCCGCTGTTGCCGAAAGGAATACATCGTGCGGACCCTGCACGATAGTATGCAGCGTGTTCTGTCCTATACAGCTGGCCTGACGCTGCTGCTCTGCTGACCCGCCGTGTCTCCGTTCCAGTAACAAGCACATCGCTGTCGGCGGAGCCGCGCGGCGCCGTCTCCATGGCCTCGCTCAGTGCGGACATCTCCCTGCTGAATGCCAGCCTGGCCAGCGCTTGTCTTGTGTCCACGCCGCACACCACGGCGGCGCTGACCGCAGCCGCCTCTGCCCCGCTGCCGGCGCCGCCGCCCCCCGCCCCCGCCTCCGCGGCCGCCATCGACACGGGCGCCTCAATCCTGCAGGCGCTGCAGAAGGATCGTGAGGTGTTCCCCGAGCATTACTGGCACGTCTGACATGGCGACGCCGAGCGGCAGGGCTGGCGCGGGGCGGCTAGAAGCTAGCATAACCAAAGTTACGACATCGACGTGATAATCCTATTCAGTAGTGTGTAGTTAGCTGCGTCGCGTCGGCTGTCGCGCGCGCGTGTCCCGTGCCGACCGGGACTTGCTCCGAGCGTCCCACCAGTGTCTCGTTTCCAATTGGTTCCCCGATGTGTCTGTGCGCCGCACGGCTAGTGTCTTGGTCGCCGCTGAATCGGCAGAGAGAACGGAGGAGAGAGCGGGATTGTTGTTGAACTTTGCCTTGTACCGCCTTGTATCTGCGGGCCCCACTGCGGGGCCCAGTGCGGCCTTCCACTGGACGTGCCTTGGTCTTTTCTAGCCAGAGTGCGACTTTCTTGTGGGATTTTCCTGTTGTATGCGGTCGCCGGCGATCCTCGCTGGCGACGACGCCATGCTGTTTCGAAGCTCAGCCCATCTTTTGCTGCGATGGAGATTTCGAGCTTGCCACTGGGCCTCCCGTTACTGGGCCGGCCGACCCTTACTCGCCAAGACCTGTGTCATACTCCATCGTCTCGCCAAATACGTGACCGTGTGCAGTGTGCGCTCTCTTGACGTCGGCGCCCGCGCCGGCTACGGTGCCGCCATCTGTTAGTGGAGGCGCGTAGCTCAACTTGCTCCGTTTTCCGCCCGAGTAACTCTGCATTTACTGCGGTACAATGTTCGATATATCAGCGTGAGAAAACCCCGCCCGCTGTTCCCCGGCGGCGGCGGCGGGAGTGTCGTGTTTCTGATTGTACCCGGTGCCTGCCGCGCTGCCGCCGACACTGCCGAGCGACCGGCGAACCGGGGGCTGGTATGATAACGTCTTCTGTAGTCTTTCCTGTGTCAACTCTCCGCCAACCGGCTACTGTGGCTAACTCTAGCAAATAAATAGCATCGATGTTTTCAGTCTGCGTGTCATGTTTGTTTCGCCGTGATATAGGGTTCAGACAGATGTGTTTGAGTGTCAGTCTGTTGAAATTCCCGAACGGTATATTCGCTCAGGTAGGTACGCACATGATATTACGCAAGTGCAAATCGAATAATGTTAAGCTTTTACACATATTATTTGCATTAAGTTCATCATAACATGACCACACCCATTTGCAAACAGAAAGTGCCTCGCTAATTGACTATCAGCGCATATCAGTTCGTTGCTGATTAGGTATATGTCTGCTCGCACCGCCTACCGGGTAGGTGGACCGGAGACTGTAACTTGGTGATAGCTTCTTCAAATTGACTGGTATACTGTGCCGCAAAGCATAAGTTATTGCGGTACAGTCTACATATTTTCCATATTCTATTAATTATTCAACAGTGAAACAAACGCTACATCTGGAGACTGCATCGTGGTGTTGGCACATCAGAGCCAGTGGTAGACTGCGCCGCACGACACAACAGATTGCGGTACAGCCTACCTATTTTCTCAGGGGCGGTAAATAGGAAAGTGTTGTCCTACTGCAAGCACCCGTTGGATAGGCATTACCAGGCGCTGATCTTTGTCAAGGCTAGTGATCCACGAAATCCAAAGGTCAGAAAACCACACAGTGCCATGTGTTTGCGGTGTTGTATTGGCGGGAAGATATTTTCGCATTAAATTTACAGTCTACTTAGCTTCATTAAATAATAAAGTTTGCTATGACAATGACAATCTAATTACAATATTGTCAACTTGAAGCGTGCCCAAATAACTTTATTGGAGGCAGGGGGGCCAAAGGGGCCATGCCCCCCACCCCAAAGGTCCTGAAACTATGATTCCCCCCCAACGGTCGGACGTACGGTTGTAAAAAATTGCCTTTGCAGCAGTCAAAATCCAGCTATCCACAGTGAAAAACTTGCAAATTTCGCGGCATGACTCAAAATACGCATTGCTTATATACAAATTTGGAAAATGTGAAAATTAATTAATTAACGCGCGCACGGCTGGGGAGGGGTCATTTCCGCCCCCCCCCCCCCGCCCCGGTTTTTCCTGAATAGCGAAAAACTGGCGGCGCGCAGCGCCGCCAAATTTGGCACAGCTGTTTGGGCATCAATTTCTCACATAGTCTGAACTTCTTTACCTCGGGTCATCTCAGGTCAGGTCACCAGGCCAGGTCACGTGACCCCACCTCCAAAACGTGCAGTTATACCACAGCCACAGTTGTTAGCCGATCGGTTTCAAACTTACAGGATTTCATAAGGATATAGGTACCTATAATTCGTTTATCTCGGATTTTTTTTAAATATCAGTGACCTTAGGTCGGGTCAATTTCGTGACCTCTCCATTATAAGTCGATGGGGAAATACTCAAATGCTTCCTATTCCGAGGATACGTATACTAACAGCCCAATTCCTTCCGGATAATGTTATAATAGACCAATAATGATGACGCAGGTGCAATTTTTGTTCAGTGACCCCTACAGGGTCAGCCGAGGTCATCCGAGGTCACCAACATTTGTTGTATTATATAACTCGACATAATGAAGATAGAACAGTGAAACCGGTACTATTTGGTTTGTCTCATCGAGACACATCTCCCAATATGCAACTTGACCTACTTGGGTCACCACTTGACCTTGACCTGAGGTCAAATTTCTATGTTGACCTAACCTGGTCGACATGATAAATATTCGAAGCGCCGTGACGAGAAAAACTCGATGGCGTAAACATTATTGCCCTATCGTTATTAAGTAAAATGCTATTTTGAAAAACAGCTTTCCCAAAAATAGCCTTTTTGACCTTTGATGACCTCTGGAGCCTAAAATATTGACTTGAGATAAAATTTGAGGCCACCTTAGCGATTGCATTTTTCAATAGCTTTGCATTGCTTTTTTCTGTTTGTTCCTAGCTATCATAGATAGTTCATGTGATATCTGGGGGTTTCTGGAGCGAAGTCCTAAAACTGGAAAATCGGACACTTGATGACCTCTGGTGACCTCAATATTGACCTAACATAACAAAAGACCGATATACTTTCGATGAAACTTGTCTTCAGCTTCTAACACCGTTTCCTCTCGTCGCTACGTTGCGTGGTTTCCGAGATCTTAGGGGGGGGGGGCTGAAATCACCCCCCCCCCCCCCAGCCGTTCGTGGTTGGCGCAGACCCCCGGCCGTCCGCGTGTGTCTGGCAGAGTCTCTCCTTGGCGGTCAATCATCAATCATCAACATGTTTATTGTTTTATAACATATTTATATGGCATACATAAGGTAGAGTTGGCGCAAAAGCTGGGGAGCTTGACTCTAGGCGCCAACTCTAACACATATCATCAGGTACCTAATAACTCAACCGCCGCTGTATCACTGGTCATCGCGCGCAGCAGATCATACACCGATTGCTAGCCCCAGGTCCCACTCCCTTCATACAATATTAACTTTCAAGCGGGCTACATGTTTAGCTAGTCTGCCGAGTTCCGAAAAAGGGCGACGCGAACGCAAAGACGCGGACATCGGCACCCGGAAGCTGATCCAGCGGTGCCCAACTTACTGGACCGAAGAGCTAATAGTGGGACCAGGCCAGGACCATCTCCCCAAGCCATCTCGTCCAGGCTCCTCCAGATCTCCAGGGACCTTTTATGTGCGGAAAAGTCGTTCTGCCTATTGCTGCTGTCAAACCATTTGCACTGTTACCAGTTGTTTGTTACAGTTCGGTGCATATGTATACAGTTATTATTATCATATGTACTATTGAGCGCTGACTGCCACCGGCCATCGTGATTTACTATCCGAAGAATATGTATCTTAAAAACTACCTTAATTTCAATATTTGTCATCATACTACGTCATGTGTGTTATGTTCAGGTCCGTTCCGGTCCGCGGGGCGCTACGAGAGCTCCGTACACGCAGGAGTCGCGTTGGTAACTGATGTATTGTTAACATCGGCCGCTGTATGGCGCTGTCATATAGCGGCCGGGCGGCCAACTCAGGGGAGGGATTTTCCACGCAGGGAATAACACAACATCCCCCCTCAAGACGCAACGTGGGGTAACAAGAGGCAACACTCGCCACACGCATGCGTCTGAAAACATAACGCAAAACACCTTCGGTTCACACACATGATTGCAGTAACATAAACATAACTACACATAACGGTACACCGGCTCTGACCAGTTGACAGACAGTCGCTCCGGTTTTCGGCGCTGACGAGTGCTGCGTCGTGGCGGATCAACGTCGGCGCGGATGTCTTGGCTAGGTGGCGCCACGGGTGTCGGCTGGACAGACTGAGATGGCGCCACAGGACTGTCGGCTGCCTGACCTGTCGCAGCTCCCGAGCCACGCTCAGGACTCCGGCGTGTGTGCTGCGAACTCGCTGGCGGCGGTGGCGCACCTCCGGTGAGCAGCGATCGCAGTGGTCGCAGATACCGCCGGTTCCGCCACCAGATGCGGCCGCTCGGCAGTCGGATGAGGTAGTCGCGTCGCCTTCCGACTCCGGTGATGGCGCCGGTGCGATCCCACAGGCGGGATCTGGGGTCCTGTATGGCGACGCGCTGTCCGATCCGCAGTGGACGATGCTGCCGTGCTGACGCGTCATACCGCTCTGCTGAGCGCTCCAGCAGCTTCGCAGCCTTGGTGTCGCATGCGTCCGCGGCCTGTTGCCAGCATTCAGCGAATGCACGGCGGTGAGTCGGACGGCTGACCGCAGCGTATGACCGTACAGGATCTGGGCTGGAGACCGGCCGTCCGCTCGCGGCGTGTTTCTCAGCTCCAGCAGGCCCTCTGCGAAGTCGTCCGTGTCCAGGTCCCCGCCGGCTGTCGTCTTCTTGACGAGTCGCTTTACGGCCTTGACAGCCGCCTCTGCATGGCCGTTCGACTGCGGGTAGTGGGGTGTTGACAGCTGGTGCTCCACCCCCCACTTGCGCATAAACTCCCGGGTGAGTCGTGCACTGAACTGCGGTCCACCGTCGGTCCTTATGCAGCTCGGCACACCTGTGGCGGCGAACATGCCGCGCAGGCTGCACACCAGGTCTCTGGCAGTCGCGTCTCCGGTCACTCGTGATACAAACGGCCAGCCAGATAGGCGGTCAACATACACCAGAAATGTGCGACCGGCCCATGCGAAGTAGTCGGCGGAGACAGCCTCAAACACCCGCGTGGGAGTCTTCTCCGCCATCATGGGTTCCTTCTGCTGGCTGGGCAGGTGCAGCTGGCACTTGCTGCATGAACCGATGAAGTTGGCGATATCTTGGTCCAGACGAGGCCAGTATACCGTCTGTCGTGCACGCCTCTTGGTCCGTTCGATCCCCTGGTGGCTGGCGTGAAGTTTCTGGAGCGTGGCTCGACGGAGACACTGCGGTATCACCAACCGCTGGCCACGCACCACCAGGCCGTCATCCACCGCCAGTCGATCTCTGAGACCCCAGTACGGACGCAGCATCGGATCCACCTGCGCCCGGTGCTCTGGAAAGCCGATCAGGACGGCTTCTTTCAAGGCGATTATCTCCGGGTCTTTATCGGCGGCAGCTCGTACTTCTGACAGCGTCGCGTCCTTGAACGGACTGGCGCCACCGTCTGGTGCGTCACTGACGAGCCTAGCAACCATGCTGGCTATCTGGTGACTGACGTCATGTTCCGCTTCCTCATCTTCAGGCGCTGGGTCATCCACAGGCGCCCGAGACAGCGCATCTGGGATGGCATGCAGCTTCCCCTGTCGCCAGGTGGCGACAAAGTTGAATGGTGTCAGCCGTTCCCGTAGACGCTGCAGACGAGGGTTCTCGATCTCCACCCTACTCTCCGTGTTCAGGATGGGGATCAGCGGCCGGTGGTCTGTCATCACCTCGAACTGCTGCATCCCGCTGAGGGAGATGCTACACTTCTTGCACGCCCATGCCAGGGCCAGCAGCTCGAGTTCGATCACTGCGTAGCGTGACTCCGTCTCTGACAGAAACCGAGATCCACACTGGACCAGGCGCCACCGTCCAGCGTCGTCCTGCTGACGGAGGCAGAAACCGAGACCACCGACGCGAGCTGCATCGGTCTCCAGGACCGTTCGCCGCCGCGGATCGAAGTAGTCGAGCACAGGCGGCGACAGCAGCGCCATTTTCACATCGCTGAACGCCTGGTCTTGGGCCGGCGTCCATAGCCACGCGTTACGCGGCCGCAGCAGCTGACGCAGCGGCTCGGCGGCCGCAGCGACCTCTGTGGAGAAGGACCCCAGCTGGTTTACCAGACCGAGAAACGATCTCAGGTCGGTCACGTTGCTGGGCTTCGGGAACGATTTGATGGCCCGGACTTTCTTGTCATCAGCGGTGTAGCCGGCCGAACTGATGTCGAAGCCGCAGAATTCCACTTGCTCTTCTGCGAAGCTGCATTTGTCCAGGTTGAGGGTGATCCCGTAGTCGTCACACCTCTGCAGGATTTGTCGCACGTGCTTCAGATGGGCTGCGTAGTCGGAATCGTACGCTAGCACGTCATCCACCACCTTGCACGTGTTCGGGATGTCGCCCAGAGCAGCATCACCGCGCTGGTTGTAGACGTCTCCAGAGCTGACGATGCCCATCGGTGCTCTTTTGTACCGGAATCTGCCCCACGGTGTTATGAAACACGTCAGATCTTGATCCTCTTCTCTGATCGGGATCTGGTGGTATCCGGCCTTGCTGTCCAACTTGGTGAAGAAGGTGGCGCCAGGCGGGATGGCCGCCACCGCGTCCTGCGGCGACCGGACTGGGTGGGCCGGCCTCTTAACGAATCGATTCAGCTTGGTGAAATCGATCGTGAGGCGGCAGCCTGACACCGCACCATCTGGCGATCGTTTTGCGACTGGAACGATGGGATGACACCACGGCGTGGGATGCTCGACTGGCTCTATGACGTCCTTGTCGATGAGGTCGTCCAGTTGCCTGCGCACGTCTTCTCTCCAGCAGAACGGAATGTTCCTGGCGGTAAACAGTGCGTGAGGTATGGCGTCGTCCGTCAACTCGATCGTCATGGGCTCCCCCACCATCTTCCGCAGGGTCGACTTCACGTCGAAGACTCGAGCGAAGTCCGCCTTCATTGATTCGAAACACGCCTGCCGTTGCTGCGCCGAGGGGGCGCCACCGTTCCCGGGGAGACGCTCCGGCTGTCCCACGGGCGGCCCCCTGGCGGCGAACGAGCTGGCTGTCCGCTGGCTCGCTGCGGTTCGCTGCTGCGAACCGCGCGATGCAGCTACTGCGGGCTGAACGTCACCGCAGTGCTGAACGGTGCGCTGACTGTTGACTGCAGGTCTCGGCTGCACCTCCTCTGATGACGGGGCCATCGGTGTCCGATGCCTGTCGGGTTCTCCACAGACCGACTCGCCGTGTTCCGCTCTTCCGATGCGGCCGATCTGCTGTGGGAAGGTGGCCGGAAGAATCCCCAGCAGAGTACAGTCGTGCCAGGACAGCAGTGGTGAATGCAGAGACTGCACCACCGTCACTTCCACTGTGTGGATGACGTCACCTAGTTGTAGTGTGAGGTCACACGTGCCCAGACAACGCATCTTACGTCCGTCAGCCGCCCACAACGCTGCTGTGGACGGGACGAGATCGTTAGATTTCACTCCCATTGCTTCAGCTTGCGTCGTAGACATGACCGAGGTCTCAGCACCAGTGTCGGGAGTCCACACGGTCGCCCGCTCGCTACCGTCGGGATGATGGAGCTGCAGTCGGACTTGTGGCGAGCGCTTGGCGGTCACTCCTTGTAGCCACACGTCAGAGTCGCGCGCCTCCGCCGACGTCGACCGCTGCCTGTCCGCTGCACGGCTCGCTGGCTCATCAGAGGAGACAGTTGACAGCTGGCGGCGCGACGCTGTGGTGGGATCATCGTAGCGGCCGCGGCTGTACCCGCGCGCTCGCCACGAACCACCGTCGCGCGGCTCAGCCGCGCCCTGGCGGTTGCTGCTCGAACTAGCTGCGCTCCATGACCCACTGGCCGTGTCTGGCGAGTGCCCCTGGCGGCCACTCCCAGAACCAGCCGGGCGACGCTGACCGCCGTCCCTGCATACCACCGAGAAGTGATCTCTCCCGTTGCACTCGTAGCAGGTGCGACCGAGGGCGCGGCAATCACGGGCATCGGTATGCTGTGCCGCACCACACCGATCGCATTTTTCGTCGGTCCTGGCGCCCTGTGATCTGGGTCTGCTCCGGCTCCGCTTGTACTGCGACACTTGTTTTAGAGACGGCTCACACGGGCCGCGGATAGCCGAGCTATTGTTGACCGCGTTTTCTGATGCCCTGCACAAGTCTGTCGCCGCCTGAAACGTGAGGTCTGCTACCTCTAACATTCGGCGTCGCGCATCGTGATCATTGCTGCCGACCACCAGGTGATCGCGGAACCTGTCGTCGAGGCAGTGAGTACAAAAATCGCAGCACGAGGCGATCTCCTTCAGGGTACAGATGTAATCGTCCACAGATTCACCAGGTTCTTGCATTCGCCTGCTAAAGTCACATCTGTCGATGACCACGTTCCGCTGCCGTCTGAGGTGGAACTGCATAGCGGTAATGATTTCGTCCATGGTGGCGTCGGCGGAGAGAGGGAGGCCGAACCGGACCACCCGGGCCCAGTCATCATCGAGCACCGCCAGCAGTGCGGCTCTCTGCTCCGCTTGTGTCAAGTCGGTGACGCCAGTCAGGAGACAGTACCCGGCAAACTTGTGTCTCCACGCCTCGAACTCCGTCAGCGTGGCGGACGCCGCTAGCCTGGGCGTTGGCGTCCCTGCCGCCGGCATTCTGGCTCTTGGCCGCGTGCCAGCGGCGGACCCAGGTGCGTCCGGCGCGGAGCCGTCCTGCGCCGCGGACGGGCCGATAGGCAGCATGCGTTCCATGAGGGCTGTCATGCGCTCCTCCCGTCTTGCCGCTGCCGCTGCAAGATCCAGCTGCTGCTGCAGCATGCATGTCAGCAGCGCCATCTCCGAAGGCTTCTGCGCTCAGGTCGCCGCGTCTGAAGACGCCTCTGCATCACCGTCCGGCATCGCGCACGCCGTGACCCGGGGTCAGGTCGACACGCCGCGTTCCACGTCACTCGCTACTCGCTGTAACGCCACACCGTGTCCACGTCACTGTGCACTAGCGTTGCACGCCACACAACACGACTTCGGAACCGACCGACCGCGCCATGTTATGTTCAGGTCCGTTCCGGTCCGCGGGGCGCTACGAGAGCTCCGTACACGCAGGAGTCGCGTTGGTAACTGATGTATTGTTAACATCGGCCGCTGTATGGCGCTGCCATATAGCGGCCGGGCGGCCAACTCAGGGGAGGGATTTTCCCCGCAGGGAATAACACAACAATGTGCAACCAGGGTTAGGGGTGACCTGAGTCTGGTTCCAATATTACAATTTCGTTTTCCGCGACCTAAAATTAAAATTTTCACGCCGCTTCGCGGCGTCACATCGGTGGTCATCGTCATAATGAAGCCATCGCCATCGTCTTCGGTTCGTTGTAATGGTGAATTGAATGAATAGCATGTTTAGCTTATTATTTTCTACAAGGCCCACGCCTATGTTTCTGGGTTTTATGAGGAAAACCCGTAAAAAATGTCGCGCCGCTTCGTGGCGCTAAATAACAAGTACCTACTATAACATGAAAGTGCATATTAAAAATGCTGCAAAGGCTTAAATACACGCATACAAAAATGCGGTACATGTTTTTCGTTATTTCAGCCGACCCCCCACTCAAAAAAAATCGACGACGCCCCTGGGTACAGTTGACAATTGACATAGTTTTGTTCAGTGTAAGGCAATGTCGGAACAATACAAACTGGAAGCTGACATTGACCTTTTTCGATATCCCAAAAGGTCGAAAAGCTTTTTAAAAAACACAAAAAGATAAAAATAGATAAATAGTTAGAAATCGTGT
>JAXIVJ010000184.1:130000-155880 GCA_036785665.1 Chirona hameri
CTTCAGGGAGGGGGGGGGGGGGCGTGATATCTGCTCCCCGGGTAGTGCGCAGGTTAAATTGATTGTTTATCATTACCTAACCGGCGCCTCCTGCATCGATTCATGTCGGGCGCTGGCTGCTTGCATGTTTCTTTCACGGGATATGATTTTGTGTATTGCGCTGTTTTAGTTCCTTGGAACTCTTGATTGCTGGAGTGGACTCGACTAGATCCTCCAACATGCATTGTCGACAATGACAAACTTCTGATGCCGATTTGATTTCGACTGTTTTGTGCGACTGCTTGCTTTCGTTTCAACTAAAAGCGGTAACAAAAATAAAGCCCACCATCGGTAATATATCTCCATTGTCACAACTCTGTTTTGTCTGCGCGTGACCACAGAGCAGGCCAGGGCAGAGGCGGGAGTAGGGCAGAGGCAGGGTATGACAGAGGCGGGGCGGGGCAGAAGCGGGACGTGGCGGAGGTGGTTCAGGGAAGAGGCGGGATAGGGAAGGACAGGGTATATCCATGTCATGACGGAGGGGGGACAGAACAAGTCTGGACAGGACAAGGCAGGACATGGCAGGACAGAGGCAGGGCATGGTAGGACAGTCAGGACAGGAGCAGGGCAAAGTAAAGACATGGAAGAGGCAGATAAAGATTAGCAGTGGGGCTGTGGAAGAGGCAGGACAGGCATGGTAGGGACAGGGCGTGACAAGGACATGGTAAGGCAGGGTACAGACAGAATACAGGTAGGGCCAGGATAGGGCAGAGCAAGGGCAGGACTGGGGCAGGACAGGCATGGTAGGGACAGGGCGTGACAAGGACATGGTAAGGCAGGGTACAGACAGAATACAGGTAGGGCCAGGATAGGGCAGAGCAAGGGCAGGACTGGGGCAGGACAGGCATGGTAGGGACAGGGCGTGACAAGGACATGGTAAGGCAGGGTACAGACAGAATACAGGTAGGGCCAGGATAGGGCAGAGCAAGGGCAGGACTGGGGCAGGACAGGCATGGTAGGGACAGGGCGTGACAAGGACATGGTAAGGCAGGGTACAGACAGAATACAGGTAGGGCCAGGATAGGGCAGAGCAAGGGCAGGACTGGGGCAGGACAGGCATGGTAGGGACAGGGCGTGACAAGGACATGGTAAGGCAGGGTACAGACAGAATACAGGTAGGGCCAGGATAGGGCAGAGCAAGGGCAGGACTGGGGCAGGACAGGCATGGTAGGGACAGGGCGTGACAAGGACATGGTAAGGCAGGGTACAGACAGAATACAGGTAGGGCCAGGATAGGGCAGAGCAAGGGCAGGACTGGGGCAGGACAGGCATGGTAGGGACAGGGCGTGACAAGGACATGGTAAGGCAGGGTACAGACAGAATACAGGTAGGGCCAGGATAGGGCAGAGCAAGGGCAGGACTGGGGCAGGACAGGCATGGTAGGGACAGGGCGTGACAAGGACATGGTAAGGCAGGGTACAGACAGAATACAGGTAGGGCCAGGATAGGGCAGAGCAAGGGCAGGACTGGGGCAGGACAGGCATGGTAGGGACAGGGCATGACAAGGACATGGTAAGGCAGGGTACAGACAGAATACAGGTAGGGCCAGGATATGGCAGAGCAAGGGCAGGACTGGGGCAGGACAGGCATGGTAGGGACAGGGCGTGACAAGGACATGGTAAGGCAGGGTACAGACAGAATACAGGTAGGGCCAGGATAGGGCAGAGCAAGGGCAGGACTGTGGCAGGAGCAGGACAGGGTAGAGGGAGTGACAGGGAAATGGACAAGGTCGGAGTAGGGACAGAGCAGGGAAGAGGAAGGCACAGGGCATCGACAGAGAATGGACATGGATATGAATATGGAAAGTGCAAGAAGAGGGACGCGACAGGAACAGGGGAAGGACTGGCAAGAGTAGGGCAAGTAGCAGGGACAGGCACAGGACAAGGACAGGGGCATAGACAGGGACAGGTGCAAGACAGAGGTTCCAAGATTATACTTACAGAAGCTATAATTGGTAAATTATATTAATTACGAATTGTCTACCATCTAAAAAACGGGACACATAGTCAATCCACCGTGGGGTGCTAGTGATAATTTATGGGTCAGGTATCAAAATAATATGTGCTGAAAATATTTGAAAAACTTGTAAAAATACATAGTAACTTAATAACTAGGTAGCGCGGGTTTGCCGCTTCAACACGGGCGATGGGTGAATGATTTGACAACTAAGTATTTGTTTCTCCCAAACCAGACATATTCTGCAAAAAACATTTTATACCATTGGTAATTAATTTAACTATCAAAAGTTTTCAACAATTTGCAAATTTCCATAAGCATCCAATATGAAATTAATTTTTGCGGTAATTAGATGAGACGGCAATTCCCTTATACATTAAGGTTCATGTTAACCACATGTGACCAAACCGGCGCAGCTGACGCTATTGCAGTTAGATGAGGCGGCAATGTACTTATACATTGAGGTTCCTGGGGCGTTCCATGACAGATGGACCAGTCGGAGGGTCGATTGTACACCCTCATCTCTCATATTAATCTAAGATTGGGTCTATAGGGTTGTCGTAGGCCCTGAAGACGGCTGTGCTAGTATTTTGCCGCGCCGAGAAACGGTCACCGAGTTATAGCCTCCGACAATGTCGAGAGGTCACAATGCATGCCTTTCTTTGATGGCTCATAACTTGTAGTTATACGACCGGAAACAGTAAAAGTGATATATTACTGAACTGGCAATGATACAGGGATACTTTTATCTATCTAAAAAATGCTGAGTTTTGATTTTGTGATTTTGTGACGTATAGGTGGAGCTGCGAAGGTTACCCATTAATATCTCCGGACTGGGCAAAGAGATCGAGTTGCGGTCAACGCCAGTGGATTGGATAGGTGATTCTTAGCAAGAAATATTCGTATGACTTTGTGACCCGAGGTCAAGATCAAGGTCATAATTTAGGTCAAACTTGTAAATAATTTCCGTTTGCTGTACGTACGGGATTATACCTATACGGGTTTTGTGAGGCTAAACAGAGGCATTTAATAAGCTATAACCACTTTTTATATCGAAAGGCAATTGACCAAACTCAATTTGGCTTTGAGTAAAAAATACAGGTTTCGATTGGTAAAAGGTCAAGAGATAGGTCACGTTAGAAAAGGTCACAAGGTCACAAAATAAAAAAAGTAAACAAAATATTTTGAGATAGCCAAAAGTTTTCCTGCATCATTGCGAGTTCAGTTATATATCGCTTTTAATGTTTCCGGTCGTCTAACTAAAAGTTATGAGCCATCAAAGAAAGGCCTGCAGCGTAACCTCTCGACATTGCCGGAGGCTATAACTCGGTGACCGTTGCTCGGCGAGGAAAAATATTTGCACAGTCGTCTTCGGGGCCTACGACTACCCTATATACCTAATCTGAGACATTTTTTGAAATATGAGGGTGTAAGGCACTGGTCGATCTGTCCTGGAACCTGTTACTCTTGCTATTCTGTTATTGCTATCCTGTTAACTCTTTGCTATTCAGTATCCCCGGAATCGGAGGACCAATCATCAGCTGGCACGACTTTCTTTTGATGCCTCAAACCCGCTCCCCCTGGCAAAAATAGATATCAGCTAATTAATAACACAAAATAGGATGAAATGTGTTGGGTTTTAATCTTGTTAGGCGAGAGGTTTATATGCATTTTATACTTGCGTGCCAATTTTGCCCAGTAGAGAATACATGCGTTACTCAATCAATTTTGCCCCCCCCCCCCCCTTGGCAAAAATCCGTGGCGCCGCCCCTGGTTTCAGCTGTTGGTGTGTGATAGGCTGGTCAGCATTGGCGGATCCAGCACGTTTTTTTGGGGGGAGGGAGGGGCACGGGTGTTTTTTTGGAGGGGGGAATTCCAAAAATTATCACACAATTCTGAAAACTCATCGGATTTCGCTTGCTTATGCATTGATAGCTTATTTAAAATATACTTTCCTTTGTAAAAGTTGCTTAGATTTTCTTCCATATCAGGAAATGTGTCAATTTTTCGCCGATTTCAGGCGGTTGGGGGGGGGGGGGGGGGGCATGGCCGCTTTGCCCCCGGCCCTGAATCCGCTAGTGGGCTGGTGGCGTTAGGGTACCCCCTCCCCCCCCAAAAAAAAACAATTTCGTCGGTGCAAGCTTACCAATTGACACCACGTTCTTCTCTAGGCTAATCACAAGTATGTCAAATTTCATTGCGATCCTTTGAGTTACCCCCAGGCCTCCAACAGTTGTTGACCCCTACCCAAAAGGTCAAAAATCAAAGTCGTCGTACGTACCTCCGCGTGTGCTCATTTGAAAGCTCTTGTCGAGTAGAATAAACTTTAATACAGTCAAAATTCTCTACATTTAATAGGTTTCGTTTTATCGAAGTAAACCGTACTGGGATGTCCACCGTTCTTTTAAGCTCTATTGAAGGATTGGTTTTGGCAGATGTGTATGACTCATAGAACGAAAACTATTGAATTTAGAGCATTTCGACTGTAGGTATACAAGTTTATTCTACTCGACAAGAGCATTCAAATGAGCACACACGGAGGTATGCACGACGACTTTGATTTTTGACCTTTTGGGTAGGGGTCAACAACTTTTAGAGGCCGGGGGGAAACTCAAAGGATCGCAATTAAATTTGACACACTTGTTATTGACCTAGATAAGAACGTGGTGTCAATTGGTAATCTTGCACCGACGAAAAGTGTGTTGGGGGACACCCTATGGTGGCGTGTGTAGTGGTGCTTCGGCGCGGCGGGATCCTGTCTGCACCACAGTCTGTGATCACGGAACACATCGATGGGAAGCCGCCTCGGGCGCCGCAGCCGGGGATGTGTCTTAACAGGGGCGATGACGCCACGCGGAGCAGATGTGGCCGGGCCGCGGCGTCATCTGGGTGATAGGTTGGTCAACAGCTGAGCGCCGGATTGGTGGTCCACTGGGTCCCCTCACAGGCGACGTTCCGCCGGCGGTGAACTGGCACAAATTGATGCGCCGCTGCGGCTGCGTGACGTGTGTGTGTGTGTGATCGATGTACCAATTACCACCTGTGGTGATGGTACCTTTGGTAATGGTGCTATTTCGAGGGCTATTTCATTCCGTATCGATATGTTACGGAATGAAATCACCATCGAAAAGATAACGATGGAGCATCTTGAACCTTCTTCTGATCGACGTTGTGAACGCTGGCGTTGGAATGCCAGATCAAAGCGAATACCTGCAGGACAGTGGTATATTTCCGCTGGTGGTGTTCTTTTTCTGTGTCGGACTGCAGTCTTCCACAGGGTGAGGTCTTGCTGTGTGCTGCGTTGAACTCACTGGTACCTACTGCTGTGTGCCACGTTGAAGTCACTGGTACCTACTGCGGTGTGCTGCGTTGAACTCACTGGTACCTACTGCTGTGTGCCATGTTGAACTCACTGGTGCCTACTGCTGTGTGCTGCGTTGAAGTCACTGGTACCTACTGCTGTGTGCTGCGTTGAAGTCACTGACTGGCCGTTACGAAAGGGAATTCATATCACATTAATTGAACAATGTTTGCTGTTTGGAGTTGGATGACGATGTTTGATGTGTAATACCCTTCTGGTGGTAACGGGTGTCCACTATGAATCCAGTTCGCAGTTCGCATTATGCAAAGGAAACGCTCGCGCTGCTCCACAAACTGGAGGTGCCCCATGTGACGAAGACGAGCAACCCTCCAAACTGTCCTCAGCTGCGTCCCATTGAGGACATGTGGGGACTTTTGAAGCAGGAAGTGTACGAAGGAGACTGTAAGACTACCACAGAGGCACAACTCATCGCCAGAATCCGAAGAGTTTTGAAATCTCTGGACTCGCAAGTTGCGCGGACCATGAGCGTCCCCGCGCGGGTGCGCGAGGCGGCCACATATGGAGCTTCGGCTGCATTCCACTGATGTATCATGCAAATACAAAGTGTGAGCTTTCCAATGGTGTCTTACTTGCTTTTATCATCCAACTCATACACCACAATCGACATACGTGTAATTTAGTCGCGTCCGGATCCATAGTGGACACCCGTTATATCTTGAGTTTGCTCGGTCATGATTTGATACTTATAAATTAGTTGGCATTACTTGCATTGCAGCTACTGTTGCAATTTGTCATCAGTTCAGCGAAATGACTGCACGTCCCTCGGCCGCGAGTCATGAAACGGTCGCTTTCACTCACAGCTTGTGAACACATTGGTGCGTGCAGAATATTAGTCGTACCGGAGCGGCAGCATTCATACACGGTTGTGATAGTGTGTGCGTGCGTGCGTGCGTGCGTGCGTGCGTGCGTGCGTGTGAGTGGCAGGGCCTCTGGGCTGCCTTATCCACGTGACTGAAATCTGCAACAGTCGTGTCCATATATATTTGAGTTACTGATTGATTCCCCGCGAATTAAATGCTGTGCTACTATTTATTCTTCGATTGTTTCAAGTGAATTCGAGACTATGAATAGATGCTGATAAAAAAGGCATCAGTTACTGATGAGGTGTATTGTTTGCATGGCTAGCGCGTGGCACTAAACGACCTAAGCGCTTTTGTTAGACAGTACACATATAAATAGAAGTACAATCAGAGTGTATGCACAAAATAAATACGGCCCTGAAGATAGTATTCCTCCTGGAAATACAATCTCAAGATCACTAAAATAAGACAGCGCAATTGAACCTAGAAACAGTGGTTAAATACAAATACATTAATCGCCTACCAATTGACACATGGCGGCACATTACGGCTCTGAAAGACACATTCACCCGGCCACCAATCAAAACCACCGGCACTCTCGTCGCAACCAATCACGATCCAGCTCGGACCGGCGCGACCCGCGGACGGTGGTGCCATCTAGCGGTAACCAGCAGAGGTTTGAGTTCCGACGGGCGCCGTGCGGTAGTTCCTGACGACCAGGTCGGTGCCGATTAGGCGTCCCAGCTTGGTCCACCAGGGCCCGTATCCGCCGGGCGGTGGTGGCGGGTAGCCGTAAGCAGTTCTAATGTGCTGTCGGGATGAACAGGTATACCTGTATCAGAAGGCGGGAGAACAGGGTCATGCAGGCGTGCAGCGCCACTCGTCACGTGCAGGTCACGTGGTCACAGACAGGTCGTGTCATCGTCCGGGCAAGTTATGATACGTAGTGAGAGCGACAGTGTCCTAGTAGTAGCAGATATATCCATCCATTGTCCATCACTGTGAATATAGTGACCACTGACCCGTCTTCGCGATGTGGAAAATTAGAGACCAAGACATTGCTTAAAGGGAATGTTTCACCTTTCTGAAAGTTGTCAAATATACGCTGGTTGTAGTAGAAAATATGAAGTAAGTGCTGCTGAAAACCATGGTGATATAGTTTCACTCGAAAAGTCACTTAACTTTACACAAATTAAGTTTTTATATTTGGGGGAATGACGTGATTATTGAGCTATAGACCGCCGCTGATTGGCTGACAAAGTGGGATTGGCTGAAAAAGTGTCTGTCAGCCAATCAGCGGCTGTAACAGCCTGGAGTCATTTTGCAAATGGTAAATTAAATTACTTATGAACGGTTAAGTTTTGGGAAAAGGGACCTTTGTAATTTAGACATTTAAATACCGGCCCAAGATATTGGGCCGGTATTGGCTGGTTTATACCAGATTGGCTTATACCAGATCCAAGGTGGACTATTCCTTTCAACAGTTGTGTGCGGATGAAAATGGGCGTTGAATTATTGGCATACCAAGCGCGAGTATGCGATAATGAAAGCATGATCTTTGCAGCAGGCAGAACACATTAATATGCATGGCGTCGAGTTCGAACTATTTGGTTTCTTATTACGCTGTACATCAGATACAGCAAATAAGCACAACTGGCAAACCAGAGGATGTTAAAATGCTTTCGAGTTCAAGGAACTGAAACATTGAAGCGAATTCAACCTTAATGGAGGATAGACATTAGACGGTGATGCATAGCATAGTGGGTAAATATGCTAAGAAATTCCACATGTTAATAGGTATTCAGTCCCTTTTTGAGAAACTAGCAGTCCTAAAAGAACATTTTTAGTTTCAATAAAGATGTGAATATACAGATTCATGCACGTTGCAATTACATAATTACAGGGTGAGACAGTGCGACGTACACATTTTACGTTATACAGTTATAATCCTTCCACGCTAAAATGATGTGGTATTATTTGTCAACAGTACCTATAGATATGAGATGACATTTTATAATTTAAATTACAGAAGTTGTCGATGTGAACTCATCGGTCACTAATTACAGTGTCATTAAAATGAGTTATAAGGTGATCATTACTTTTTTATCACCATTTGAACGGTGCAAGCGAACGCATGTCGTCCAAAAGGACGAAGGAGCATATAATTAGTCATGAATGAAAAGAGCTTTAAGATACTGAAGCATCAGCAACACGATAACTATAGATAGCTTTCGACCGTTATCGCTTACGTGACAACCTTGAAAACAGTGACATGCAAATGAAACCGTCAGTCTCTATAAATAAGCATGTTCAATGTCCTGAAGTAACATTTATGGACTAATGATTCCAGCATCGCCTGCTCGGTCGGTGCAGACGATCCTAATGGTAGTGTAGTGATGCTGCCGACTGCGGTGACTCGGCTGTGACCGACTGAATACGTCACCACAGCGGCGAGGGCGGCGGCCGATCCGGTGTCCGTGTGACGGTCGTGACGCAGATGGACGGCGTGACGCCGCCAGATGGGCGTCCTGGCGTCACACGCACCTCCGTCACACGTGACGAGTGAGTGTCTGCATTACCCCCGGCCTTGGATGTGTGGTGATTGTGACGTATTGTGACCGGTGGGTGGGGGGGGGGGGGGTGAACAGAGATCTCGTTATAAAAGGACCATATTTGGGCCCCTGGCTTTGTCCAATTGTTAATTTCGTGTAAAAAAACTTACAGTCAAAATTATGTACTGAGTTGGTGATAATTTGCATTACAATCACAGGACAATGGTGCTTTGCGTTTTTTTATATAAAATATGTTGGATAAATACATAACTGGAGCTATGTACACCAGTTTGAAAAGAAGAAAACATTTCCTCAAGCCTTGCCAAGCCTTCGCTTGGAGGAAAAATAATAGCATTTTATGAGTTTATGCTCCGTTCAAGTTTGTACCGTTGACGTTTAACTCGATTTTAACTTGGATGAAAATGTTAAACGAAAGCAAGAACTCCTGTAACAGCGAGTTGTGACAGAATCCTTACAATAATACTGATGTCAAATTATGAGCAATGTGTAGGGCATAGTGCACAAACCGAAACGAATAAAACTTCATCAATTAGAGGCTCAGCCCTGGCCAAGACTGCCGGTCTCTGCGGCGACACTCACCCCATTGCTGCCGTGTCGTGCCGTATCTCACTCACCCCATTGCTGCCGTGTCGTGCCATGTCTCACTCACCCCATTGCTGCCGTGTCGTGCCGTGTCTCACTCACCCCATTGCTGCCGTGTCGTGCCGTGTCTCACTCACCCCATTGCTGCCCTGTCGTGCCGTGTCTCACTCACCCCATTGCTGCCGTGTCGTGCCGTGTATCACTCACACCATTGCTGCCGTGGCGTGCCGTGTCTCACTCACCCCATTGCTGGCGTGTCGTGCCGTGTCTCACTCACCCCATTGCTGCCGTGTCGTGCCGTGTCTCACTCACCCCATTGCTGCCGTGTCGTGCCGTGTCTCACTCACCCCATTGCTGGCGTGTCGTGCCGTGTCTCACTCACCCCATTGCTGCCCTGCCGTGCCGTGTCTCACTCACCCCATTGCTGCCCTGTCCGTTGAAGTGCGGCGTGGCCAGCAGGCCTGGCAGGTAGTTCCCCGGCGCGTACGCCGGCCGCATGGTCGGCGAGACCCAGCCGCGGCCGTGCACGGCTACGCCGGCGCTGCCGTAGCTGGCGGCGTGCGGCCCTGCCGGGATCCGGCCCCTGACGCCGTGCGTGAAGCCCCAGGTGCCCTTCAGAGGCAGCGCGCCGTCATCGTACGGCATCACGGGCGCCGGCCGGTACGCCTGGTAATCGATCTCGTACCCGGGACCGCTGGACGGGGCGCCGTACCCCACCTGCCCCGGCTGGGTGGTCTTGGAGGTTGGTGGTGTGTACTTGTGGTCGCTGGGACCCTCGTAGGTGGTGTGCTTGCTGGCGTGCGGAGCGGCCTTGTAGTCGGTGGAGGGCTGGTGTGCTCCAGGGCCGAGGTAGCTGCGAGTCGGGGCGTACACAGGCGCGGCGTAACCGGAGGATGGCGCCGCGTAGGCGCTCTTTGGGGCATTGTACGCGGGTTCGGGGGCTTTGTAGGCGGGTGTCGGTGCGTGGTATTCTGGCTCAGGCTCTTTGTAAGAGGCTTTTGGTGCATGGTATTTGGGTTCAGGAGCATGGTATTCGGGTTTGGGTGCATGATATTCGGGTTCAGGAGCCTTGTATGCGGGTTTGGGTGCATGGTATTCGGGTTTGGGTGCATGGTATTCGGATTCAGGAGCATTGTATGCGGGTTTGGGTGCATGGTATTCGGGTTTGGGAGCATTGTATTCGGGTTCAGGAGCATTGTATGCGGGTTTGGGTGCATGGTATGCGGGTTTGGATGCATGGTATTCGGGTTTGGGTGCATGGTATTCGGGTTCAGGAGCCTTGTATGCGGGTTTGGGTGCATGGTATTCGGGTTTGGGTGCATGGTATTCGGGTTCAGGAGCATTGTATGCGGGTTTGGGTGCATGGTATTCGGGTTCAGGAGCCTTGTATGCGGGTTTGGGTGCATGGTATTCGGGTTTGGGTGCATGGTATTCGGATTCAGGAGCCTTGTATGCAGGTTTGGGTGCATGGTATTCGGGTTCAGGAGCCTTGTATGCGGGTTTGGGTGCATGGTATTCGGGTTTGGGTGCATGGTATTCGGGTTCAGGAGCATTGTATGCGGGTTTGGGTGCATGGTATTCGGATTCAGGAGCCTTGTATGCGGGTTTGGGTGCATGGTATTCGGGTTCAGGAGCATGGTATTCGGAATTGGGTGCATGATATTCGGGTTTGGGTGCATGGTATTCGGGTTCAGGATCATTGTATGCGGGTTTGGGTGCATGGTATTCGGGTTCAGGAGCATTGTATGCGGGTTTGGGTGCATGGTATTCGGGTTCAGGAGCATTGTATGCGGGTTTGGGTGCATGGTATGCGGGTTTGGGTGCATGGTATTCGGGTTCAGGAGCATTGTATGCGGGTTTGGGTGCATGATATTCGGGTTTAGGTGCATGGTATTCGGGTTCAGGAGCATTGTATGCGGGTTTGGGTGCATGGTATTCGGGTTTGGGTGCATGGTATTCGGGTTCAGGAGCATTGTATGCGGGTTTGGGTGCATGGTATTCGGGTTTGGGTGCATGGTATTCCGGTTCAGGAGCATTGTATGCGGGTTTGGGTGCATGGTATTCGGGTTTGGGTGCATGGTATTCGGGTTTGGGTGCATGGTATTCGGGTTCAGGAGCATGGTATGCGGGCTTGGGTGCATGGTATTCGGGTTCAGGAGCCTTGTATGCAGGTTTGGGTGCATGGTATTCGGGTTCAGGAGCATGGTATGCGGGTTTGGGTGCATGGTATGCGGGTTCAGGAGCATGGTATGCGGGTTTGGGTGCATGGTATTCGGGTTCAGGCTCTTTGTAAGAGGTTTTTGGTGCGTGATATTCGGGTTCAGGAGCCTTGTAAGCAGGCTCAGGTGCGTGATACTCGGGGGAAGGGGCTTTGTACACAGGGGCATGGTATTCGGGCTCTGGAGCATGATACTCAGGTTCAGGAGCATGGTATTCAGGTTTAGGGGCATGGTACTCTGGTTCAGGAGCATGATATGCATCCTTTGGCGCCATATACTCAGGCTCGGGGGAGTATGACGGAGCCTTATAATCGGATTTAGGAGCATGGTACCCAGGCTCAGGTTGCGGTTCATACTCTGGATCATGGTAATCGGACTCGTGGTTGTCAGGTGCATGATAGTCGATCTTAGGAGCATGGTATTCAGGCTCGGGTGCATGGTATTCAGGCTCGGGTGCATGGTATTCAGGGGCATGATACTCGGTCTTAGGAGCATGGTATTCAGGCTCGGGTGCACGGTATTCAGGTGCATGATACTCGGTCTTAGGAGCATGGTAGCTAGGTTCCGGCGCCTTGTAAGCGGTGGGCGCTTCGTAGGTGCGGTGTCCACTCATGTGAGCACCATGAGCGCCGTGTTCCTTCGTGTGGTGACCCTTAGGGTGACCTCTGGCAGACAGCACGTAGTCCCAGGCCTTCGACGGTGCGCCGTAGTCCTTCACGATGTGCTCGTTGGGATATTCGTCGTAGACGCCGTAGCTGTCGCCCTTCTGGTGACTCGCCTTCGGAGCCAGGTAGCCAGTCGTCGCGGCCGGCTTCGAATGGTGAGTGGTGTGTGACATGTGTTTCGGTGCGTGGTGAGGCATGTGAGGCATGTGCGGCATGTGCGGCATGTGCGGCATGTGCGGCATGTGCGACATGTGCTTCCTGCCGTGATGGGGCATGTGGTGAGGCGCTCCGTGACCGAGGTGAGAGCCGTGTTGTGGCGCGTGGTGCGGCGCGTGATGACCTCCTGGGTGGATCTCCTTCACCTCAGCGATGGCGTGCAGCGCGCGGCCGCGGTGCTCGCCCTTCAGTGCCAGCTTCCCCGCGTGGTGCGGTACACCGTGGTGGATTGGCGTCGGCTCGAAGAATCCAGAGTCGCCCACCAGCGCGGCCAGATTGGGCGAGCGGCGCCAGCGGCGGTGGTGGTGGGAGTGGTGGTGGGGGTGTCCTGGTGAGCGGGTCACTCGCGCTTCGAACGACTCACCCAGGAAGTCGACGTTGGTGTGCAGGTTGTCGAAGAAGCTGGCCACGGGCGGGAAGCCGACAGCAGGCAGGTTGGGCTCGCTGGCCGGCAATGGGCGCCGGTAGCGCTCGTAGGAGAGACCAGGCTCGTGCAGGATCAAGTTCTCGTACTGGGGCCGCCGGTAAGGAGGTCTGTAGGCCGGCTTGTAAGCCGCCTTGTAAGCCGGTTTGTAGTCAGAGACCGGCTTCTGGATGATGAAGGGAGTCGGCTTTCGAGTCTGCGGCAGCGGCTTAACGACCGGTAGTGGTTCGTCCTGCTGCGGCCCGGAGTAGTACACGCGGTACCTGTGGTAGGGCCTCTCCTCCTCCTCCTCATCTTTATCATCGGAGAACCACTCCGCCTGCTGCACCTGGTCGAAGCTGAACTCCCCCGGGTAGCGGGCAGGCTCGAAGAAGACGCGCACCGGAGCCAGCTGGGTGGGCTCGGCGGTGCTCAGGTCGTCGTCGTCCTCGATCTCATTCTCGGCCGGGACCAGCTGCGGAGCCGGCGGCTGGTACCGCAAGCGCGGCGAGTAGGTGGTCACATTCGGCTCCTGAGTCGGCTCGGCCGCGGGGTCAACCGGCTGCGGCGTCTCAACAGCTGGCTCAACCACCGGCAGAGCCGCCTCGAGGTCGGTTTCAACTCCTGTCTCGTCCGCCTCGCCTGCCTCGCTTTCCTCGAGAGTCTCGGCTGCCTCGCCGGTGATGCGCTGCCGTGCCAGCACTTCGCCTCTCTCCAGCTGAGAGAGCAGCTCGGTGTCGTCGATGACGTCATCTCTGAGTATGACGTCATCTCCTGTTGTAGCGTCGTCGTCCGACTGATGTCCGGAGGAAGTCGTCAGGTCGATGTCGTCGGTGGTCTGCTCGGGGAGGGGGGGAAGCAGCTCGTCCTCGGCGGCGGTGGTGACGCCCTGTGGCGCCGCTCGGGTCAGCCCGAGTAACAGCAGCAGCAGCGCTGCTCGCAGCATCTGCCGGGAGGCGCACGACAGTCAGGAACGCACATAGCCGTCAGGAAGAAACACAATTGTGATGATTACAGACCACGGTCTGGAAGGCTAGGCATTCACCCACAGCATGTTGTCAATGAATATGTCAAGAGTGGAGTCATACCATTGCAGTTTCCAATAATTTAAATTATACATCTTTATAACATCACAAGAATTTCAGCACTAACATGTCCACCTAAAATAGGAATGTGCCATATTGTCCCTCTCACCCATGGCATGATTTTCGCGATATCGTGGTAATACAAAGCGTTTTAAGAAGGCATTAGTCAGCTTGTTTAGCAACATAAAATATATTATTTTGAAGCATTCCAGAAGGATGGCACTGCCTCTTTTAGTGTGCTATTTACTGATGCCTTTGATGGTATTTCTTGATTATTGTATTGTTGCCATGCGAATAGAGACAGAAATGCCGCAGACGTTCCAGTCATGCGTGTGAGTCGGGTGAATCATGTGTCACCACCATTATCAGAGGGCTCACACAACACGTCCGAATCTTGTGACGTCATATGCCGCCGGCGTCCCGCTGCGGTTCCATGACACTCGTCACGTCATTTCACCAGACTCCCTTTCATTCGACGTAACCGATATACGCTGCATTAGTAGCCAATAGAACCACCTATAATGAAGCATTGTGAAGGTATCTGTTCGCTCATTTTCCGATAGTACTCTATCGATATAGGTGGTCAAGGTCCCAGCTGGTCAGGGAGAGACCAGACTCTAGCTACTTCAGATCGCCACATTTTCGGCCTATTTTCCCACGGCGTGAAGCCATGTGAACAAATGAGCCGCCAATTGGCACTAATCATCGATTGGTAAGTGATGTATTGCTATCAGTTTCTGTCGTCTGCTATGGACGACAGAAAGAGGGAGAACGACCCCTTCACCAGAGCCAGGGAGGACGACCTGCTCACCAGAACCAGGGAGAACGACCCACTCACCAGAGCCAGGGAGAACGACCCCTTCACCAGAGCCAGGGAGGACGACCCGCTCCCAAGAGCCAGGGAGAACGACCCGCTCACCAGAGCCAGGGAGAACGACCCGCTCACCAGAGCCAGGGAGAACGACCCGCTCACCAGAGCCAGGGAGGACGACCTGCTCACCAGAACCAGGGAGAACGACCCGCTCACCAGAGCCAGGGAGAAAGACCCGCTCACCAGAGCCAGGGAGAACGACCCGCTCACCAGAGCCAGGGAGGACGACCTGCTCACCAGAACCAGGGAGAACGACCCGCTCACCAGAGCCAGGGAGAACGACCCGCTCACCAGAGCCAGGGAGAAAGACCCGCTCACCAGAGCCAGGGAGAACGACCCGCTCACCAGAGCCAGGGAGGACGACCTGCTCACCAGAACCAGGGAGAACGACCCGCTCACCAGAGCCAGGGAGAACAACCCGCTCACCAGAGCCAGGGAGAACGACCCGCTCACCAGAGCCAGGGAGAACGACCCGCTCACCAGAGCCAGGGAGAACGACCCACTCACCAGATCCAGGGAGAACGACCCGCTCACCAGAGCCAGGGAGAACGACCCGCTCACCAGAGCCAGGGAGAACGACCCGCTCACCAGAGCCAGGGAGAACGACCCGCTCACCAGAGCCAGGAGGACGACCCGCTCACCAGAGCCAGGGAGGACGACCCGCTCACCAGAGCCAGGGAGGACGACCCGCTCACCAGAGCCAGGGAGAACGACCCGCTCACCAGAGCCAGGGAGAACAACCCGCTCACCAGAGCCAGGGAGGACGACCCGCTCACCAGACAGAGCCAGGGAGAGCAACCCGCTCACCAGAGCCAGGGAGGACGACCCGTTCACCAGAGCCAGGGAGAACGAACGACCCGCTCACCAGAGCCAGGGAGAACGACCCGCTCACCAGAGCCAGGGAGGACGACCCGCTCTCCAGAGCCAGGGAGAACGAACGACCCGCTCACCAGAAACAGGGAGAACGACGCGCTCAAGAGCCAGGGAGAACGAACGACCCGCTCACCAGAGCCAGGGAGAACGACCCGCTCACCAGAGCCAGGGAGGACGACCCGCTCACCAGAGCCAGGGAGGTCGACCCGCTCACCAAAGCCAGGGAGGACGACCCGCTCACCAGAGCCAGGGAGAACGACCCGCTCACCAGAGCCAGCAGGCAGCAGGAGAAGGCAGATGTGGTCAGGCTGGGAGCCAGAAGGCTGAATGACAAAGACAGATGTGGTCTGGCGAGGAGCCAGAAGGCTGAAGGACAAAGGCAGATGTGGCCTGGCGGGGAGCCAGAAGGCTGAAGGACAAAGGCAGATGTGGCCTGGCGGGGAGTTAGAAGACTGAATGACAAAGGCAGATGTGGTCTGGCGGGGAGCCAGAAGGCTGAATGACAAAGGCAGATGTGGTCAGGCTGGGAGCCAGAAGGCTGAATGACAAAGGCAGATGTGGTCTGGCGAGGAGCCAGAAGACTGAATGAAAAAGGCAGATGTGGCCAGGCGGGGAGCCAGAAGGCTGAATGACAAAGGCAGATGTGGTCCGGCGGGGAGCCAGCAGGCTGAATGACAAAGGCAGATGTGGTCCGGCGGGGAGCCAGCAGGCTGAATGACAAAGGCAGATGTGGCCAGGCGGGGAGCCGGCAGGCTGAATGACAAAGGCAGATGTGGCCAGGCGGGGAGCCAGAAGGCTGAATGACAAAGGCAGATGTGGTCTGGCGGGGAGCCAGAAGGCTGAATGACAAAGGCAGATGTGGCCAGGCGGGGAGCCAGCAGGCTGAATGACAAAGGCAGATGTGGCCAGGCGGGGAGCCAGAAGGCTGAATGACAAAGGCAGATATGGCCTGGCGGGGAGTTAGAAGACAGGAGGAGGATGGCAGAAATGAGAAAGCATGGAGATTTAACCTTTCTGTCGGATCCAAGGGGAAGGGTTCACATCCCCTAAAACGCCTGAGATCGATCGAATTAAAACATTTCCTGATTAAAAAGAAATGCTAAGAAACTGTTACCCTTAAAAGTTTGCTTTAAATTAGATACGAATGCGCGAGAAACCGAAATCTGATTTGTTTTGTAAAATAATTGTGTGAGACTGTTTGGGACTTGGCTCCCCAAACCAAATTTTTGCCGCTCTGGATCCGCCATTGTTAGTAATTTAGAATGTGACGGCATGGGCATGATTTTAGCTTTCTTCCTACAATGTTGTGATCATGGTGCTCAAATAAATTAAAATATACAAAATATGTAACGAAATTTTAGGCTCGCATTTAAACGATGCACATTTCTGTCACCGTCATGCTCTGCTACTGCATTTAGTCTCTTCCTCCGACACCTTTGTCTTCTTCTCAATAGTCTATAAGGACATGCGTTGCTTTTCACATTTGTACCTGGTTTTGATCTAATTTCTCATTAAAGGTGTGCCATATGCGCCAGAAGGTGAGCTGGTTGAGCCAGTTATGCTTGGCTAAGTGCAACTCGGATCCCTCCTCTTTTGTCCCGAATCTAGGCGTGTTTGTGGGATAAGCCTATTGGTACGGTTTCGATGAGACATGACAGCTGACACCATCCTGAATTAAAACCAACTCCCGTAGCACAGGTCTCGCTAGGCAAACCAAGCAGAAGTTGTTTCCTCTACAATTGGACGAAGAGCGCGCTACGGTGCTCACCTATGCCGTTTCAGTACCAAGGAAAGCGCATAATTGACCTTAGCGCCCCTCCATACTAAATTACCAGCAAATTAATATCGCATTAAAAATCAAGGGATGCTGGCCATAGCCTGCTCACTTTTATCGCACATGCATTGCACCTATACTTTGAAATTTGACTATAATACAAAATAAAATAATATATATTCTTAGTCGGTTGTTTATTGATTGCGTTGAAGGTAAATGTCTACAAACTCCGTCAATGAAAATTGCATACGTTTCATGAACTTGAAACTGCGTAATCTGTTCGACCGCACCATGCATCCGTAGAGATTGACAGATGAAGTACCCTGCATAGGAAGAAGTAACACAGAACAGATACATTTTGTAATAGGCGCTAAGAGTTCCCAAGATATGCACAATCCTTAGCGCTAAGTAGTTCCGTAAATATAGTTTTACAAATCTCAGTTTGCTTGTTCACCAGGAGCTAATAATAGTGTCTGAAGTACAAAATTGAAATTGTATAAGTTCTACACATGCAATAGCAAATGCATTTGTGGACGGACACTTCAATGAAATCGTTGTTTCGCTGTACGAGCAACATCACTCGATATTTGGATCGCTTTTCGGCGCACCCAGTTATTTCTTCCTCGTGATCGGCAAATGACATGCATAGGTATGTTACATAGAAGTATGTACATAATGACAACTGCAATGATACAAACTCTGCTTAAAACATCTCTATGAAGGTATTTCTAGATTATGTACATTGTGATCTTGTGCCGTAAATTCGCTCGTTCTTGAGCATCCTAAAAAGCATGTGTTAGATACTTTGAGTTTTTGCAAAACAAATGTAAAAATATAAACTTCATAAGACGACAGCTGCTTAAGTTGGGCATATAAAGGAAAACCAAACCATCGTTTAAAATCATTTTCCAAATGTACTTTGTTCCTAAAAATGTATGTTTTGGGGTGCGTTAGAATTATACATTTGGAGGCTTAGTCAGCTCGTATTAGTGACATAAAACTGTGGTGGTTACCTATTCTCTATCGCCATTATACCATCTGATTGTCCAAATTAAGATTGTATAATTAGGCACAGGACTAGTGAATAAGTAAGATTTTCCTTGAAAGGAATACAATGCATTGCTAATTTAAACGTGAAATATTATGTCACTCAACTGTGGGGAAAATCCAGCGGTTTTAATGTGCCCGAACGTGCATAATGATGCGGACTTTTACCGCACAACATTACATACCCATCCACCTTTCACGTGTTAAATCTTGCATTTAATTATTGGCAGGTTGTCTGTATACTCACCTATTCTAAGGGGGTAAATGCAAATATTTGTCTGTGTTTCTTAAATTAATGGATAGGTATGCGATACTCTATGGACAATTTTATTTGCAGATAGGCTTTAAGGCTATTAGCAGTGACGAAAAACATGATTGGTATCTTCAATACAATATCTGATAAAATGTCTCTTTCAATGCAATTTACATTTTTATGTAGCTGTGTAATGTGTATCCGTCTAAAAAATGAAAGCGCAATTGAAGTATTTGAATACAAAAACGATGCAAGGGGGATTATTGAGCAATGTGGCACTTTTTGGTCTCCCTATGCATAATAGATGGTATGTAAAAGTCATAGAACAACGAACCGTCTCACAGCAAAGCAGCATAACACCAAACCACAGACCCCGTCTCCCATAACACCAAACCACATACCCCGTCTCCCATAACACCAAACCACAGACCCCGTCTCCCATAACACCAAACCACAGACCCCGTCTCCCATAACACCAAACCACAGACCCCGTCTCCCATAACACCAAACCACAGACCCCGTCTCCCATAACACCAAACCACAGACCCCGTCTCCCATAACACCAAACCACAGACCCCGTCTCCCATAACACCAAACCACTGACCCCGTATCCCATAACACCAAACCACAGCCCCCGTCTCCCATAACACCAAACCATAGACCCCGTCTCCCATAACACCAAACCACAGACCCCGTCTCCCATAACACCAAACCACAGACCCCGTCTCCCATAACACCAAACTACAGACCCCGTCTCCCATAACACCAAACCACAGACCCCGTCTCCCATAACACCAAACCATAGACCCCGTCTCCCATAACACAAAACCATAGACCCCGTCTCCCATAACACCAAACCACAGACCCCGTCTCCCATAACACCAAACCACAGACCCGTCTCCCATTCGCCTCACCATGTTTCCTGCCGGTTCGCTCCTGCCGCTGCTGCTGCGCTCACGGGGACCTCGTGTGTCCCGCTGGTCTGCTGAACACCGCGTGTGTACCACTCTCAGCTCGTCCGCTCACCACACTCTCCGCCACGCTTCCTGCGCCGGCCACACTGATGCGTGCTGTGCCCACTGCTTCCCCGACGCCGGCGATTTATAGCTTTGCGCAATTTTTCGGCCGCCCCGCGAATCCGCCGAAACGGGGGTGGACGCGGGGGGCGGCGGCCGACCGAGTGAAAGGCCCCACGGTCAAGTTCAGAGCATTGTCACGTCATTGGCGGGATGCATCTGTGGTTGTTGCCAAAATGGCGCCAATTGGGTCGCACCCGATGGAGCGGTCAGTTGCACGTCGCCGGGGATGACAGGGCCTGGATGTGGCTCACTGAGATGGAAAGATAGACGAAACTTGTCACAACATTATTTGAGCTTTGGGTTTACGCTACAGAACTGAAAACTCACATCAGCTTTTCTCTGCTGGAAGCTTCCGAGAACCGCAAGTACGATGAGTTTCGAATTTGGATAGATAAATGCGAGTATATCATATATTAATATGCAAATTGAATGACCTTTCCTCGAAATTAAAATTAAAAAAGTTCAAAATTGGACTTTATTGATATTTCGATACACAGATCTTCATCAGAACGAATTAGCTAAAACAAAGCTAATTCGTTCTGATGTTTTTTTTAACGTTCTGATGACTACGTTCTGATGATTCTACATTCTGATGATTCTACGTTCTGATGATTCAAAGTTCTGATGACTTGTTTGAGCTAATTCGTTCTGATGTGTATCGAAATATCAATAAAGTCTAATTTTGAACTTTTTCATTTTAATTTCGAGGAAGGTCATTCAATTTGCATATTAATCTGTCTACATTTTCATCGCACAAACACTGAGAAACTTAAGCACGAGTATATCATGTTTGTTTTCGGTATCATTTTTGGTAACCGACTTCCAATTCACAGGTGGCTCGGCTCTGTGCTCACTAATCTTTAATGCCTTTATTTACAGTCAATAGGATATGGTATAAAAATATGCCTTTAACAGCAATAAACCCTAAAAATAACCAAATATATTATGTAAACGTAGTAAAATAGACCCGTCCATTACTATTCAGACTCTCAAAGTCCGTCCTACTTATCACCAAAGTCTCAAAGACTAAACCGACAGAGATGCCAGTTAAAATTTTGAACTGGCTTTATATCGTGCTTTTGCACATTTCCACCATATCTCCGTTTGTTTTGTTTTGTTTTGTTTTTCTTTCAATAAACAATGATGATGATGATGACGCCTACAGCACGAAACCTACAGCACGAACCTCCTTACCCAATATTCCAATGATGACTGTCATCAAGTATCCTCAATAGCATTGACAATTCCGAATAATGCACGTGGCAACCAGAGCTGCTAAGTCGGAGTTGGTCGGTGTTGGTTAATTTTGGGTGGAGTCAGAATCGAGGTAAGTTTGTTTTCGGGTCGAATTCGGAGGTGGAAACAATAATAAATCCATTGGACTCTGTATCTGTGATACATGGCTGCACAATCGCAGTTGGTAGGAGTCGACCATTTCGGCCTGATTCGAGGTAGATTTTTAAGCCGATACAAAATCGACGGAGGTCTAAGCTAGAAATTGATGAATGCGCCCGATCTCAGATAAATATTTAGACGATATTGGCGCCGACGACAAAATAAGCGGACACATCGCGGAAACTGGGGGATTTTGAGGAGATGAAGATGAAGCAACTCACCTCATCGGCTGATGAGCACGGTCTTCGTTGACGTGATTCATGACAACTTCATCATCGCTACTTTCTTGGTCGTCAATGAAAGCATTATTGTTTAAATCAAAGAACTGAGGAACCCCTCTTCGCTCACCTTCCATCCTGATCACATTATAGCAATACAGTATAATACAAAATTCAAAACCACGTATTTCAGGCGTCATAACGGGATTACAAGAAAGCTACAATACATAAAACAGAAAACAGAAAGCTTATAGAAAGGCTGCTGCGATTTTTTGATAGGCCACTTCTTCATTGCAAATACAATTGTCCTAAGAATATTTTTCCCCTCTATGACGTCATCCAAAGTGCCATGACATCACCGAAGATGTGACGTCACCTAAGCTAAGAATATTCTTAGATGCCGAACAGGCCTCTGGCTTTGACACGAAATATTTGGCCTCTTATCTTAAGCACAACAGTGAACGACGGTGCTGGACTCACATTTTGACGAGCCAGGACATACAAGTGTATCAGCTTAACAGCTCCGTTTCATATTTCGGCCCCTTACTGCAGTGGCCTGAATTTCGAGTCAAATCCGAGGCCTGTTCGGCATCTAAGCATATTATTAGCTTAGGTGACGTCACATCTTCGGTGACGTCATGGCACTTTGGACGACGTCATAGATGGTCAAAATATTCTTAGGAAAATCGCAATGAAGAAGTGCCATATACAAATTCGCAGCAGCCTTTCTATAATATGTTTTGTTGTGTTTATTGTAGCTTTCTTGTAATCTCCAAGGCCGTATAAGAGTAATCCCGCTGTGACGCCTGAAATACGTGCTTTTTAATTGTTTATAATGTATTTATATATTGTGATCGAGATGGAAGGTATGCGAAGAGGGATTCCTCAGTTTAACAAAAAAAAATCAATAATGCTTTAATACGTATTTTAAAGCTTTTATTTGACCTTTTTACAAAAGTTGAGTTTATGATTTAATGTTTTGTATGAATTTTCGAGCACGGCTCATGATCACATACACAAAACCTAAAAACACACCGATTAGCTTGCCAGCAGCAACTGTCGACGAAAACAAAAAACAACTTTACTGACAATGAGCGTGACAATCTGTTCGTATACACTTTCAACGAAATAAGTAAAAAACAAGCTGTTGTCTAAACTTTGACTAAGTTTCAAATGCATGTGATTACATAGTTATGAGATGATACGCCAGGAGGAGATATTTCTGTTCATGACGGGTTTCAACTGACGAATGAAGAGCGATTCGCATATCTTACGATGGGGATGATCTTTTGTTTTTTGCAAAATGTGAACTGAAAGAGGTATTTCATTACGCGGGATTCGATAGTCACCATGGACCGAAATAAAGTGATCACCAATGGGAGTGTCTGGCGTCTTGTTTCTCGCTGCTAAAACATGTTCATTGAACCGTAATCGAATGGGCCGTCGTGACTCACCCACGTAAGATATATGATCGCCCTTCCTTTCACACAGTACGCACGTTACACAATACACAACACCCGACGTTAAACACTTTCCCTTTAAACCTGACTGACAAGCATTGCATACTCTTCTGCCAGACGGCCACTCAGGCGGCGAAAAGGCCGAACAAACAAGACTGTTCTTCAGAGTATTTTTGTTTTCCCATGCTACTTTTACATCTAGTTCTGACTTTTTTGCAATCCTGTTAACTTTAGCACACATCGCTTCATCAATATATGGTAGGTTGAGGTAACCATCTAGATAAGATTTTGTTTTCTGTTGGCGCTGTCGTAGAACACGCGGACAGGTGACTTCTCGACGCATGCGTCTCACAAGTTGTTTTGGGTAACCATTTGAATAGATAGTCACCATGGACCGAAATAAAGTGATAAGAAGATTTGAACAACGCGATCTTGAATCTTCTGGAGAGATGTTTCTGCTTTTTCGTTTGATGAAACCCGTTTTGCTCTTCGGAATTCTGAGCGAATGATGTTCTTTTTGTAGTCATCGGGTGTGCTGAAGTATAGTGCATGATGACTCCGGAGTGGTTCGGTTTAACATACAGTTCCGTTGAGAACTTGAATTCTGAATCTAAAGAGATCAGTGTGTCCAAGAAGGCTATCTTTCCTGTTGACTGACTGTCTTCCATGGTGAATTTTATCGTAGGGTGACGAGAGTTCATATACTCCAAGGAAGTTCGCAGTTGATCGTAGCCATGTGTCCAAACTCCTATCGTGTCGTCAATATACCTTGCATAAAACTCAGGTTTGAGTCTGGCCTCGTTCATCGCTGCATTTTCCAGTTGGTGCATAAATATGATCGCTACTGGGGGTGCTACTTTATTGCCCATGGAAATTCCAAGCTGTTGTCTGTAGTGATCCTGACCAAATCTGAACGTGTTGTTCTCGAGGCAGTGGGAGAGCAGACGAGCAATATTTTCTGGCGTGAGGCCGCAGAGGTCTATCTCATGAGCGTGCTCGGAGATGAGCTCTAGCACTGCAGACACGCTGCAATCAAGAGGAATGCTCCCGTACAGGTTGACCACGTCCATACTGAATACAATGGCATTCGGAGGGAGCCGACGCTCAGGGAACTTTTCTTCTAATCTCGATAGATAATCTTCCGTGTTACGCAAATGAGCTGGAATGTGGGCGAGCAGCTGGTTTAAGATTCTTTCTAACAGCCAGGAGGTTTTTCTGTTGGTCCCCCGCACGCTGACACAATGGGGCGTAATGGTACCCCCTCTTTATGGTCTTTTGGAAGACCATAAAGCACTGGAGTCCGGGAATTGGTTGGTATAAGTTCTTTCACAAGTGACTCGGGTAGCTTGTCTCTCGTCACTTCCTTGAACACTTGCTTAGTCTTGGCTTCAAGCTGTGCTGTTGGATTGGCAGGCAGTTTTTCGTAACTGTTTCGGTCTTGGAGAATTCCATTGACCTTATTGACCTTATAGACATATTACATAACCACAGCGTTGAAAAGACTAAAAAATAATGCTTTAATGGAAGACCAAGAAAGTAGCGATGATGAAGTTGTCATGAATCACGTCAACGAAGACCGTGATCAACATCCGATGAGGTGAGTTGTCAAAATGGGTTTTGTGCAGATTACTGCTTCATCTTTTCAAAATCCACCAGTTTTCGCGATGTGTCCGCTTATTTTGTCGCCGGCATCAATATCGTCCAAATTTTATTCTGAGATCGGGCGGATCCATACATTTCTGGCTTAGATATTCTGAAGAGCATGGTCTCCCCATAGTTGTTTATCGAGTATTCGATAGAACGCATATTGGATAAAAAAAACCTACATCATACATTTAATCTCACACATGTGGTAATTCTCGCTCTATATATTAACCCTATTCCCTGCGGGCGGCCAGAATTACGTTAACCTGCGGGGGGGGGCAGATTCTGCCCCCCCCCTCAGAGATCTCGAGAACCGCTCGGTCGATTTCGATGGGGAAAGCGCCATTCAATGCGTCATGACAAGATCTCTCTTTTTGGACCCCGACATTTTTGTTTTGTTTAAAAATGGGGGGCCAGGGGGCAAAACATCCGAAATTTTTTGGTGTTTTTTAAAGGTCATTGCAGCCATGTGGCTCGACCGATTTGCATGCCCCAAACGTTTTTGAGCTTCAAATATACTGGTCTTTAATATATCAAAAGACAAAAACAAAATAAAAAATCATAGGCGTATTCAGGGAATGTAAAATGGGAGGATTTTCTGAAGAAGAAAATATGTGCTGTTCGTGATTGTTTGGGACGTCATGAACGTCACATGTGGGCATTATATGCTGTAATTTTTTTTAATTTGTTAAATATATATATATATATATATATATATATATATATATATATATATATATATATATATATATATATATATATATATATATATATATATATATATATATATATATATATATATATATATATATAATATATATATATATATATAATATATATATATATATATATATATATATATATATATATATATATATATATATATATATATATATATATATATATATATATATATATATATATATATATATATATATATATATATATATATATATATATATATATATATATATATATATATATATATATATATATATATATATATATATATATATATATATATATATATATATATATATATATATATATATATATATATATATATATATATATATATATATATATATATACTATATATATATTATATATATATATATATATATATATATATATATATATATATATATATATATATACTATAATATATATATATATATATATATATATATATATATATATATATATATATATATATATATATATATATATATATATATATATTATATATATATATATATATATATATATATATATATATATATATATATATATATATATATATATATTATATATATATATATATATATATATATATATATATATAT
>JAXIVJ010000184.1:156080-355203 GCA_036785665.1 Chirona hameri
TTGCGATATCGCAGTCTGCAATACATGAAAGTGATCCTGGTGTTGGAGACTAGGATTATGTGGCCCTCTTTTCTTTTTAGGCTAAAACGCTTACGGCCTCTTGAGCAATGCTGCCAGTAATTGAAGGCGATATGGGCAATACATCAATGTTAATAGTGACGTTACCCAATCCCATCGCCCGTAAAGGTAAAGCAAATTCGCTCGCCACCTTGGGAGCGAAACATTGCCACTATTAGCTGCTATTTTATATGATTTTTGAAACCCATTTTTGACACGTGACTATTAAAATAAATGTTTAATTGAAACCATCTGTTAAAGTCGTTTACACACATCTGCGTTTTGAAAACGAGCAACTAAGAATGGCAAGAAGCACAATTCGTGCATTGTGATGCGTTGCCACCACTATATCAAGTGTTTGCTTCAGGTGATTTTATTCTACTCAGTTAACAATACCTCGGATACTATCCTGTCTCGAAGTGTGTAAAACCTATGGACTGGTACTGTTTTAATAGTTCGACACCGCATGGTACAGCATGTATTTCCCAAACTATTAATATAGGATTCTTCTTTAATGACTTGGAAACTGAGGAGGCGATCCTGATGACCAGTCCTTACCTTCAAACAGGATGTAGGTTTTAGTCTGTCATTCGATAACATAGCCGAGCCCATCAATTTTTGCACTGCCGCGGCATCCTAGGCAGTGGACGTAAGCTGATCGTGATTCACTCCCAGACATTTTGCACCGGATGTTCCCCATACACAACATTCTCAATTAAGGAGACTGCTTATGAGATGTCGTCATATCATGACAGGTGTATAACGGAATCTATTGGGAAGAACATCGACAAGAGGGGATTGCCATCTTTGTTAGCCACTGCCGATGTATTGATCGTCTGCTTAGCTCCTGGTCGTCTTCTTAGCAAGCTGCGTCTTTACGGTGTAGACGAGCGATGGTTTAACAGCTATCTGGCCGATCACTACCAACAAGTGCGTATTCGAACGCCATCTGGCGAGCATGTTACCCTCTCCCGCTGCTGAACCCCATCGGCACCTACCAGAGCCACCACTAGGCAGTCGGATCAGCTTGTGACCCCTCAGATAAGATCTGAGTCGGGAAAGCGCAGGTTTTTATACTCTATCGTGACCAAATTGAACGGCCTGCCAGCAGCCATGCGTGATATGCAGCCCTCACTTTTTAAAGGCGAGGTGCGAAGATGACTTTTAAGAAGTCAGTTCGGTGACGATGACTGATATGACTTTACATAAATACTGTGCTACAATATGACATCGTGCGCCTGTTGTGAATGCCTGACTCCACATTGTTCGCTGCTTATGCCTTTATGACTCGAGGTGCAGAAAAGCCGTGTTTCACGGAGCTACCTCATGATGTGTATAAATAAATAAATAAATATTGTATAGTGACAAGCAATGTTTGAGTTTTACTTAGAAAGACTGAATTTTGACGGCTATCATTTGTATTAAGGCCGACTAACGTGTGGGTTGAATTCTGAATGCCTGACCTGACCCACATTCCACACCGAGACCAACCGAGTGCCATGTCTCTGCATTAAGCACACTGAACACTCGCTACAGAGTCGCAACAGGATTTCCACACCACGCAACGGTTACCTATAGATGCGGGAGATCAAACAAAATGCTGGCCTGAGTGTCTTTAAGTTCGCTTTGAATACGGGTTAAATTGATTGTTCTCTTTACAAGCAGAATACAGTCTTGTGACCAATATTTTTACTTACGATTTACAACTATTTGGAACGAATTATCTTCTCGTAATGTTGATTCTAACATTTTGATCCATATAGCTCATGCAAAAGTTAATGGTAAATACAGACATTGATAATACTTGAATGTTTGTCGATATAAAGTTGATTTGAATGTGCATAATACATGAAATAAAAATAAACATTTTAACAGTTCAGTACACTGCATATTAGATAGTTCACCACTTGCCTTGACAATGATCACTTACCGTGGATGTAACTACAGGCTGACGGTAAGTTGAATATTAATTTCATTTTATTTGCGCTTAGCGCACTCACGTTTTGCACAAATGCACGTAATTCTGTATTAACCTGGTCATCATATAAGTCAGGTGCATTAATAAACTCTGGCAATCTTGCCACTTTAACTTTGAGAAGTGTTCGCGTGATAATTCCAAAAAGGCGTGCTCATAGCTAGCTTAGTGTCAACGCGCACCGCAAAATATAACCACTTTTAAGAACTAAGCAGCCATACTCGCTGGACTGTATCTTAAAAATCCCAGCCGAGAGGCATCCATCTGTTCACTTATTCTTGACGGTTGGGTCCCCTCTGAGCCTGATCCATATAAATGACCGTCTAACGATAAAAGATACAGAACCAATGCAGGTGGATCCGATGTACTCTAAGCCAGTAGGCACCGTTTACGGGAAGATGTGCTTTTGATGTTTAGAAGACGGAAAGGTCTTCATGTCTTGAGTTATAGACCTCAAAATTGCTAGGGATATGAATTCCACCTTAAAACGTAAACCAATATCAGCGCAGCAAAATATGCGGGAGATGCTAAACATGTAACCTATTGAAAGCGAAATAAATAATAAATGACTTTACACAAAAATTGACTTTTCAATTGAAATTGAAACAACAGATTAATTTATATATAAATCCACTCACATTAAGCATATAAATGTCCCTACTATTTTTTATCAATGTAAACTTGAAAGCGATCCACTCTGCGCAGTACTGAGCAAGTATCTAACAAATTATATCTATAAATAAGAACACATTATATCGTATCTATCAATATTATTACGAGCGAGCGCTTCGCGCTCGCTCGTCTTTCCGTGGTATATGGGAACAATCTGAATATGAGCGGCCCGGCCCGGCCCGGCCCGGCCCGGCCCGACACGTGGCGACGCTTTTGAGAAGCTCATATCTCTGCAACCAAACGTCCGATTGACAAGCTGACTTCTTTGCTGAGCAGCCCCATCCAACATACCCTGTTTGAGACCAGTGCCGACTCATGTGGGTGACTACCACTGCGCGTGGCGCGTGCCGCGTGAGGGGTGTTGAAAAGTATTTTCTCGCAACAACTCCGCAACGGCTGGGCAGATTATGTGCAAATTTCGTGTGTGGTTAGGGACCCCTCAGCCACCAATTTTCCACATGTCAGGGGTGGGGTGCCTCTGCACGTGCGCACGTGCGCACCATTTTTTTTTGTGTCTCAGGAACTACTTGCCCGATCGGGTTGAAATTCACGATACATTTATTTTGCGCTCGCTCGTTCATCGCCAGCTACGGCGCCTTACTGGTTAATACAGTTATGGGTATTACTAGCGCAGGCGTCACACGAGCTGCCATATGTAACCGATGAAATATCTCTAAATAAAATGATCAGGATACAAAAATTATCGGATCCCTACAAAATTATAGATAAAATGTATTCGAAAAAGTTTTTCAGCATAAGGACAACTCATATCTTGCCAATGCTCCATTTATGGTAAATGTGAACCTATGAAAGTCTGCAGCAGGTACAAGAACAATTGACTTCCAAACAAAACGTCGGGTCGTTTCGACGCCTCACTTTTCTAACTCGGCTACTATGGGACGTAGACAAAAACCGAAAACGCCATTCAAAAACTCGTCAAAATGCATTTGGAAACTATTTCAGGCATTTGTTTTCTTCTCAGGTCAATGTTGAGGTCACCAGAGGTCATCAAGGGTCATATTTTCAAGTTCGTTCGCAAGACTTCGCTCCAGAAACCCCCAGATATCACAGCAATTATGATAGCTAGGAACAAACGGAAAAGCAATGAAAAGCTCTTGAACAATGCAATCGCAAAAGTATCCTCAGATTTAAGTTCAAGTCAATAGTTGAACTCCAGAGGTCATCAAATTTTAAAAAGGCTATTTTTAGCAAAACAGTTCTAACAAATATCGTTTTACCTAATACAGATAGGGCAATGATTTTGACGTCATCGTATTTGTCTCGTCAAGGCGCTTCGCATCATATGCATGATAATTAGGTTAGGTCAACTTATAAATTTGACTTCAGGTCAAGGTCAAGTGGTGACCCAATTAGGTCATGTTGCACATTGGGAGACGTGCCTCGACGAGACAAACACATTGGTGCCAGTTTCACTTCTCTTATCTTGATTTTGTCGAGAGTTATTGGCAAAAATGTGTTGGTGACCTCGGATGACCTCATCTGACCCTGTATGGGTCACTGAACAAAATTTGAACCTGGAACTTCAAGAATGGCCTATGATAACATGATCCAGAAGGAATTGGGCTGATATCATTCGTATCCTCAGAATAGGAAGCATTTGATTATTTCCCCATTGACTTATAATTGGGAGGTAACGAAATTGACCCGACCTTAGGTCACCGATATAAAAAATCCGAGATTATTGAATTGTAGGTACTATTATCCTTACGAAATCCTGTAAGTAAGAAATTGATAGGCCAAAAACTGTGGCTGTGGTACGACCGGAAACATTTTTGAAGGTGGGGTCACGTGACCTGGCCTGGTGACCTGACTTGGCATGACCCGAAGTCAAAAATTTAACACTATGTGGGTAATTGATGTTCCAATAGCTACTTCAAAAACGGAGGCGCTGCGCGCCGCTGTTTTTTGCTATCCTCGAAAAACCTTAGGCGAGCGTCTAAAAGCCCCCCCCCCCCCGGCACGGCGCGGGTCAAATCTTTCTTAATATTTATTTATATTTAGCCCGTGTTGTTAATGGTTAGCCAGAACGCAAACCAACAAGTGATTGTACACAAAAATAACACACTTTTGGCTAGTTCTTCGTATGCAATGCAAAGTTTTTGAAACATTGTTAGAAATACAAGCAAAAGGATTTGTTACCATCGCCATTTGTATTGTAACTGTGCACATACCAATGGGAACACAATGTACAAGGTGTCAGTTCTCCGATATGTACAAACTTCGTCATAACATTTAACAAGCACTGCTAGTGAAAGCGAACGCCACCGACATACGCGCAGTGCAAAAATAGCTAAACCGACACCAAGCCCAATATATGACCCAAAAACTAGTCCGATAAAGACGTCAGCCTTTTAGCGCGAGGCGAAGCCCTTCGTTACGCGGCTTAATTTCCACGGAGCCTGCAGCGCTCCCCTGAACAGGCTCCTCCCTGTGAGGATCGCCGCTGGTGCTCTTCAAGGCCTCCCCGGCGGTAATCCGGGGGCCGAGTGGCGACGGTCAGAGATCTCATACGGTGCCGGTTGCTCGTGCCGACCGGAGCGCACTCCTCAGCTCCGCCGATCCCTCGGATCCGGCTCACGGCTCAGCAGCCAGCGCCGCCACCAGAGAGACATCTCCCGCGCCGCTCAGCTCCGGCACGTCTCCCCGTCCGTCGTCGCGCCGCGATGGCCGCGGAAGCGGGGTCGCCGCGCTGCTCCTGCCGCAGAGGCGAGCGGTGGCGCGTTGTGGTCGGGATTCTCCTGACGCTGCTCGCCGCGTCTGCGCCGACGATCGCCGTCGGTGCGCGGCGTGGTGCGTCGGATACGCCGCTGGGCCGGCCCTGCGCCGGCCAGCTCTGCGCCGGGAATGCCACGTGCGTCATCAACGCCGACTCCGGCCAGCCCGCCTGTATAGGTGAGAAGGGAGACCGGCAGGGGGTGAGAAGGGAACCCGACTGTATCGGTGAGAAGGAGAAGGACAGGTGGACCACCTGTATCTGTGAGAATGGAGTCCGGCTGTATCTGTGATAATGGGGTTCGGCTGTATCTGTGATAATGGGGTCCGGCTGTATCTGTGAAAAGGGAACCCGGCTGTATGTGTGAGAAAGGAGTCCGCCTGTATCTGTGAGAAGGGAGTTCGTCTGTATAGGTGAGAAGGGAGACCGGCAGGGAGTGAGGAGGGAACCCGGCTGTATCTGTGAGAAAGGTGAGTGGCTGGGATGGCTACTGGCACGAAGGTCTTTCAGGGAGGCATGAATGCTGACCTCACGTTTGTTGATTAAGTGCACGTTTCAACATTCTGTTGTATTTAGACAACGTTTTCAACAGCAATTATTTCCTTTTTAACGTTTACCAGAACCGTCTTGTAATGATGTTTTGCATTTAGTTTGACGGGAGCCCACACGACTTGTGCAATGTGCATGCATGGGTTAAATAGCCATCCAATCTGAGAAATTAGTACAAGAGTTAACGATTAATGAGTCGGCTAAAATCAGTCTAAATGGCATATCTGAGTTGCGAATCTCCGAGTAGGTGCATAGTTACTGTATTCCCGAGTAGCATGAATTTAATCAACGATTTTAGCTTAACAATGACTGCCTGGAAATTATAAGTGTTGGTTTGCGTGTGTACACTACGCTTTAACAACGGATTGCGTGAGACGTGCAGAGAGGATACAAAGGTGAGTGGGGAAACAATGCGAAGTGCTGTTGTAGTTACAGCAGTAGCACACGCTCGAGCTGTTTTTATTGCTCTCGGGTTACTTTATTCCCAAGCCATGCGTAATAGCAAGGTTTGCGATCGGGAAATTATGACGAGCCATGTTAAAAAACATACCAGAGTTTAAAGAATAACAAATACAAAAACAACTGTGTGATAAGATGTGAAGGTGAGTTCATAAATAATTTGGAAGGCTAGCGACAATAAATGAAGGGCAGGACATTATTCGTATGAAGGTCACAGCAGTCCGCTGACACATCTATGCTGATTCACAAAATAACGAGTTTCCTAGATGATCCCTTCATGTCAGAGTGACAATGCCTGGCCCGGCGTGACAATACCATGGCACAGTAGGTCTCCTTGACCCGGAGAGGTGATCCATTAACCACCGTCACCCCTCCTCCTCGCACACACGGCAGGCACAAGGCCGGGCTCCTCCCGGCTTCAGCTGCCGCTGATATTTACTTTCTTTCTTTCTGGTGATATGCACAACACACCCGCCTAAAATCACCACACTTACCCGATCTTAGTCGCCGATGCTCGACGGTTTAGGCTGCTGCGCTTGTTGGCTCGTAATCGCGGCATCACCGGCGTTGTGGGACTGCACTCGGTAGTCGCCTGTTGGTCAGGATTGCACTCGGCAGTCGCCTGTTGGTCAGGATTGCACTCGGTAGTCGCCTGTTGGTCAGGATTGCACTCGGCAGTCGCCTGTTGGCCAGGATTGCACTCGGCAGTCGCCTGTTGGTCAGGATTGCACTCGGCAGTCGCCTGTTGGTCAGGATTGCACTCGGTAGTCGCCTGTTGGTCAGGATTGCACTCGGCAGTCGCCTGTTGGTCAGGATTGCACTCGATAGTCGCCTGTTGGTCAGTATTGCACTCGGCAGTCGCCTGTTGGTCAGGATTGCACTCGGCAGTCGCCTGTTGGTCAGGATTGCACTCGGCAGTCGCCTGTTGGTCAGGATTGCACTCGGCAGTCGCCTGTTGGTCAGGATTGCACTCGGCAGTCGCCTGTTGGCCAGGATTGCACTCGGCAGTCGCCTGTTGGCCAGGATTGCACTCGGTAGTCGCCTGTTGGTCAGGATTGCACTCGGCAGTCGCCTGTTGGTCAGGATTGCACTCGGCAGTCGCCTGTTGGCCAGGATTGCACTCGGCAGTCGCCTGTTGGTCAGGATTGCACTCGGCAGTCGCCTGTTGGTCAGGATTGCACTCGGCAGTCGCCTGTTGGCCAGGATTGCACTCGGCAGTCGCCTGTTGGCCAGGATTGCACTCGGTAGTCGCCTGTTGGTCAGGATTGCACTCGATAGTCGCCTGTTGGTCAGGATTGCACTCGGTAGTCGCCTGTTGGTCAGGATTGCACTCGGTAGTCGCCTGTTGGTCAGGATTGCACTCGGTAGTCGCCTGTTGGTCAGGATTGCACTCGGTAGTCGCCTGTTGGTCAGGATTGCACTCGATAGTCGCCTGTTGGTCAGGATTGCACTCGGTAGTCGCCTGTTGGTCAGGATTGCACTCGGTAGTCGCCTGTTGGTCAGGATTGCACTCGGTAGTCGCCTGTTGGTCAGGATTGCACTTGGTAGTCGCCTGTTGGTCAGGTGTGTCTGTTGGTCAGCTGTTTGTGTCAGGTGTGTCTGTTGGTCAGCTGTTTGTGTCAGGTGTGTCTGTTGGTCAGCTGTTTGTGTCAGGTGTGTCTGTTGGTCAGCTGTTTGTGTTAGGTGTGTCTGTTGGTCAGCTGTTTGTGTCAGATGTGTCTGTTGGTCAGCTGTTTGTGTCAGGTGTGTCTGTTGGTCAGCTGTTTGTGTCAGGTGTGTCTGTTGGTCAGCTGTTTGTGTCAGGTGTTGGTCAGCTATTTGTGTCAGGTGTGTCTGTTGGTCAGCTGTTTGTGTCAGGTGTGCGTAGTGGAGGGCATGGTCCAACTGGGTGTTCTTTGGTTAGTTCATCGGGATCTTCACTGGCAATATTTGTCAATTAATTAAGGGAATGTTCCTGTCGAAGAAAAGATCGGCCTAGTAAACTACTAGGGCTCTATGTATGTACATACATACCTAAACACCATCGAGCTGTAACCAAATTCAGCGGAGTAACATACGTACAAAAGTCCGCAGACAGGTTTCAACATTTTTCATAATCGCGAGTCCACTTATACCGAGCTATGAATGCTAGTGAGTGGGTAAAATCTCGGGATCGCATACTCGTAAATTTCAATATCTTACGGTGCTGGAATGAGGCATCCGACCGTGCGTGAAGACTATGTATAGCATCATATTGTGCGCATACCCTGACAGCGCGCCTTACACAATGCGCGGCCATCACAGCCAATAGCTTGCACGTCAGGTCATGGGGTCACGGGCGTCGCAACATAATTATAACGGTTATAGCTATTCGTGATGGTGCTTTACGATAATTTAACGTGGTACATTTGAGTGTTTTACAGCTTGATCGCGCGTCTTGCTAATGTTTGATATGCTTAGATTAAACGATCGCCACTAGGTCATGGATACGTTTTCATCATAGTGGTAATGCATATGCATGCTCTGTGCTGCTTTGAAACCCGAGAGCATTAAATCTACAGAACAGACCCATGTGTGGCTGTGAATGAGGAAATATATTATATCTGTTCACTAGTGGTTTGCTGTGAACAAAAGTAAGAGCATCGTTGTCCATGTTAAACGTTTTGTCCGTACAAATCATGCCATTTTATTAAACGTATCACCTTTCTAAAACGATATCATGCAAAATGCTAAAACATGCTGTAATGATAACTGTTATAACCAAAACGATAATATAAGTACGAACTATTTATAAACATTTGTTTCACGTCATCCTCACATCATTCAATATCAATAAAATTAAGTACAAAACGGACGTGGAGGCATTTTTTTTTGCATTTGTGAATAATAGAAGACGATATCCAAACCTTATTTTAAGAATAAGGTTTGGATATATTTGGGTTGAGGCCCGCCTGAAGGAGTAATATTCCACCTGAAATCACACAAGAATCTTTTTTTACCCCCACGCAATGCCACCGAGTACGCTGTTGTAACCCAGTGACCTTCTTACTGGATGCCCTGTCCCATCCTTGCTTTAATCACCAGGTCTACTATGCGTGATCCGATGGCTGTAAAATCGTGTTAATCAGCGATTTAATGCCGCTGACGGGCTGAGCTAACATTAACCCGCATTACTCCAGCAATTGCGCCTAATGGGTCGGCAGTTTCGCAGTCACGGAGCCACTCAGAGCAAACACCGTCTGCAAAAATCCAGCGGTGCGTGCAGCCTAAGTTGCCGAACACTCTCGATGATACAGCGCGGCTTAGCCACATGCTCAGCGGATCTGAGTCCAGTTCTGCGGCAGCATGTGCTGCTCTACTGTTCTGGTATGCAGCCCGAGCAGTGTAGGCTCCTTTTGAGTCGAAAATACAATACTGAATACAATGCTTCAATACCTGTAACACGAGCAACGCCGGCGAGCCTTCAGGAGTCGTAATACGTCGCTCGTGTCAACAGTATACAATGTTGCCTTGCAGCATTCCTTAAAACAGCTTTCCACCTGCAGACATTGATTTTGAATGCCCGCACGCACCATATAAGCCCGAATCTCTCTCTATCTCTCTGTGAAACTGACACGGACGAGCCACATACCATTCGATCCGGGCGGTTTTCAGATGCCACCCGAGCTGCTGTCCCGCACGAGACATTCGCCCGGGTGAGAGTGGTCGTGCCCCACTGCCCCAGTGACGTCATCACCATCTTGTCGTGACAGCTGACTAGGCTGCCGTATGTCTGGTCTGCTGCCTCCGTCTGGTTGAGCTGTCGGAGCCGACTCTGCGGTACGGTGACGTCATCGGGGGACTTATCGCTCCGATCCGGGCCGTGTAATACAACACGCTGCGGCTCGAACGGGGCGTGAGGCTGGACAGAATTTCACCGTCCCGTTACAGCCCGGACGGCGACAGATCGGCGGCGGCGGCGGTCTTGAGCTGTCGCCAATTTATCGGCTATGTTGCGCTCAGCATCCCCGTTATGAGAGAGAGAGAGAGGAAGGAGCTGCAGAGTATGCATATAATGGATCAGTCTATATTCATCAGTTCTAATCTATATTTATTTCATGTGTATGTAGATCGCATCCAAATGCATGCATTACTCTAACTAGTCAGTGCAGTGCAGTGTCAGTACTTAATGTCAAATAATTGTTTTTAAAAAAAATCATTAATTTTGAATGCAGAGTATCAACCCAATCCGTTTGGGACTACAGGAGAAATCACCCTTGTGTCCTTCTCGTCCCCCTGCGTCCTCCAGCTAGGGCGCGTGCAGCGCCCCAGTTAGTCACGCGGTACCTCTGGCTGCGACCTGCACGTGGGTAACATCTGGTCACCCGACCCCGAGTCACGACAGGGTCAGCTCGTGTTCAGGGCGAGGACGTCCGTGCCTGGTACAGAGTAACGCAGCGGGTCAGGACTGTCCGGTGAACACTGCAGGGGCCACCGCGGCCAATTTACGGTAATGGTCCACTTCTGTTACTATAATGACCCATTATCTGCGCAGAAACGTGTTCCCACCTTGTTGCAGTGAAGCCGTTGTTAAATTCAGAAGACGATGTAAGTTGTTTTCCGACGTGTTGCAACCATGAAGATGAGTCATTATCACACTTAGAATGTGGTGATGGTGCGAAATGTTTCTTTTTAAGCTTTGCTGTGTCATGTCGGTTATAAAATGCATTCATTCGACCCTGGTAAAGCCCTCTGGAATGCAGTGAAGAAATTGGAGTTGCAGATATTGTTCATATGGTTACACTTGCCGGGTATTACCGGAGATTACCATGATAATTACATTTTTGAAGTAATAGTTCATATTTCGTTAGTAGGACTTTTAGTTGCATGCGATGCTGACTCAAACAATTTGTTTTCCTCTCCCTTAGCTTTAGCTATATTTTCTGTGGGTTCGATATGAGGTTTCAAACTATTTTGACAAGTGTATAGATACAGCTGCACCACTGACTTGAATTTTCGATATTTCCCATTACGTAAGTAAAACAAGAGGAGCTTATGACCAGAGCTCGAGCTTAAGGCTAAGGTATGTGGGGCTTAAAGATGATATGGGAATGGCTGTGCGTATTGTTCATTTGCGAACTAGGCGTATGCAGCCCGGTTGACAACAGCACGTTCATAATACAGCTGGCAGGGTGTATAGCCATCACAGTCTGTAGACGAGCAGATGTTTTCCGGAAGGTTGTGAAGGGGTGGGTTGAACTTGCCGACAAAATGGCGAATCGCCGTGACCATTGATGACTACAGGAAACAAATACAAGTATGGAAAATCGATTTTTATCCAACACTTCAGCTGGCTTTGTATATGCATTCCAATAAACACGCGAGGATCCTATATGGGTATCATTTACACCATGTGAAATTCCGCCATATTGCTAAGACAGAATCAAGAAGTTGGAAATTAACATGTTAATTATGGTTTAATACTAAACAAGTGGAATTGTCCTTGGCATATTGTGTACAGACTATGCGAAGGATATACGACAAAGTAAGATTTCACCGGTGTCCATGTGTCAAATCAGCTGTCATAAGACGTCATTAATGACCACCGTCACCAGCGAAGACAGGATTAGAGACGTCTTCTTATCCAAGGTATCCGTCTCCGTATACTAAGTATATATGTAAGGTAGTTTGCTGCCACCATCGGCCAGAGATGTTTCGCATTGTCTTGTGCTTCCAACGGCACTTTATGTAAATCACCTGGAATCATTGAATGACTGACATTTATACAATCTATCATACTCCCAGATACGAAAAGTTGGACATTGTTGAAATTATATAGGTATCCGACTATGACCTCAGTTTATGTTGCGAGGGAGTTTCCTTTATCTTGGACATCTAATCGAGCTGAAATGAGTTCTATTGAACGGGATGAATTTTGGCTCACATGAGTTTATCACATTTAAATAATCCAATTATTAATCCATTCCGATTATCTACTTCCTTCGCCGTTGGTCAAGTGATACAGAGATCACAAGAGAAGGTTGCGTGGAATACAAATGTGCTCTATAAATTAGGAATATGTTTATTTACACATTCCTAACTAACGTATGAAAATAACCGGCGGTATCAATAATTCGCAGGTTCAATCACAGTCCAGCTCACACTCACTGGAGACAACAGGGACACTACCCAATCAAGAGCTCATTGCGGACCCCTCCGTATATTCACACCACTGACTTTAGCCGCAGTCACATCGACTTCAAAAAAGGTCATTTAGCCAAAATAGCATCCATGGTCTCGCGCCCATCTAGGTGAAATCACGGTTGAAAGTTTCAGCTCTGATACGCTCGGTTTGTCAAATTCAAGTTTTAAGTTAGTGTAAAAAGAAGTTATGAGACTTCATTGACCATGACATCATCATCGTTATCATGGTCCCCTGAAGAACCTATCCCAGCTGGGATCCGGGATGAGGGATTTAAAATGGGTGCGAGCATTCCTTTGAAGCGCATAATGTATTGCTTCTGTCATCAAGGTTACGGGGCATTATTTCTTGAATTTTTAAAATACTGAGATATTGTGACGTAAAAGAGAGGTTGTAAAACGTTTCACTTTCGCCTAGATGTCTTTATCCTTATATACTGGTAATCTTGACCCACATGCCGCTCTTGATTGATTTATCATTGCTGTGGTTTCATTGTCTCGAAAGCTGTGAACCGTTTATTTCAAGTGGAATCTCTCGGATGACATCTCCTGTGGAACTGCAGTTATCTGACCAAGCTCCCCGCGCTTTGTCAGCACTTGTAAAAACGGCATTGGAGATAAGCACGACTCATCGTCAGGAAGGGAAACTACAGGAAAAAATCACTCGGATGAAATATCTTTTTCAGCATTGAGTCTATCAAAAAATGGTAGAGCAGGGATTACTTGGGTAAAATTATTGGTGGGATGGTAAATATTTTTGAACTCATAGTTTTTGTCGTAGCTTAAGTAGGTTAATGATCACCATGGTTTCTAAATGAGAAACAACGTTCCACATGCAAGAGGCTATCATTATATTTTTATTTGATTCACGCCAGCCAGATTCTATCATCAGTCCGGGACATCTCGACATGTTCACATATCTGTCACCTACCTGTCACATATTTGTCAAGCTACAAAATACCCTGCCTTAGACCCGGGACCTATCAAGCTACAAAATACCCTGCCTTAGACCCGGGATCTGTCAAGCTACAAATACCCTGCCTTAGACCCGGGACCTATCAAGCTACAAAATACCCTGCCTTAGACCCGGGATCTGTCAAGCTACAAAATACCCTGCCTTAGACCCGGGACCTATCAAGCTACAAAATACCCTGCCTTAGACCCGGGATCTGTCAAGCTACAAAATACCCTGCCTTAGACCCGGGATCTGTCAAGCTACAAATACCCTTCCTTAGACCCGGGATCTGTCAAGCTACAAATACCCTTCCTTAGACCCGGGACCTATCAAGCTACAAATACCCTGCCTTAGACCCGGGATCTGTCAAGCTACAAATACCCTGCCTTAGACCCGGGATCTGTCAAGCTACAAATACCCTGCCTTAGACCCGGGATCTGTCAAGCTACAAATACCCTGCCTTAGACCCGGGATCTGTCAAGCTACAAATACCCTGCCTTAGACCCGGGATCTGTCAAGCTACAAATACCCTGCCTTAGACCCGGGATCTGTCAAGCTACAAATACCCTGCCTTAGACCCGGGATCTGTCAAGCTACAAATACCCTGCCTTAGACCCGGGATCTGTCAAGCTACAAATACCCTGCCTTAGACCCGGGATCTGTCAAGCTACAAATACCCTTCCTTAGACCCGGGATCTGTCAAGCTACAAATACCCTGCCTTAGACCCGGGATCTGTCAAGCTACAAATACCCTGCCTTAGACCAGGGACCTATCAAGCTACAAATACCCTGCCTTAGACCCGGGATCTGTCAAGCTACAAATACCCTGCCTTAGACCCGGGATCTGTTAAGCTACAAATACCCTGCCTTAGACCCGGGATCTGTCAAGCTACAAATACCCTTCCTTAGACCCGGGACCTATCAAGCTACAAAATACCCTGCCTTAGACCCGGGATCTGTCAAGCTACAAATACCCTTCCTTAGACCCGGGATCTGTCAAGCTACAAATACCCTGCCTTAGACCCGGGATCTGTCAAGCTACAAATACCCTGCCTTAGACCAGGGACCTATCAAGCTACAAATACCCTGCCTTAGACCCGGGATCTGTCAAGCTACAAATACCCTGCCTTAGACCCGGGATCTGTTAAGCTACAAATACCCTGCCTTAGACCCGGGATCTGTCAAGCTACAAATACCCTTCCTTAGACCCGGGATCTGTCAAGCTACAAATACCCTTCCTTAGACCCGGGGTTTATTTTGTCGTGCCTTTGCCTTCATCCCCACATATTTACCGGTGAGGTTTAAACATTTGCGTGTATTCGGCTGTAGCCCATCAATAAACGACCAAAGTTTCAGACCGATTGTCAAAGCCAATACGGTCGGCGTCCATAAAGGATCTCTAGTCCAATTTCGGCTCACTCCTGCCGCTCTGATGCCAGTTTCGTGCCATCGCTGCAGGCTTATTTACCTGCTAACATGGCCTGTGTTGTTATGTTGCAGTCCGGACCAAGCCTGGCAGCTGCCCTAACACCCAGCCGACGGAGTGTACCGAGCTTCGCCTGCTCTGTACTGGGGACGCAGACTGTGCCGGGAACAAGATCTGCTGTCAGGACAACTGCGACCGAACCTGCGTCTCCCCAGGTAAGCCGGCACGGTGGATTACATTTATACAGTCTGAAACCGGAAACGAATTTCCAGCGGCAATAAAGTCGTAGATTTTCACATATTGTTCGATGAATGCAAGAATTTGACGTACAACGGAGTGCGCTCACTGGTGCTGGACATGTTCGCGATTCTCAGCTTTGAAAGCACGAGTAAAGCGTAACGTCACGAAGGAGACATGCCCTGATTTGCACATGTAAGTTTGGTTTAACCGTTTATAACAGTTATATTTATGGTTTTGATAGTTATTCTATCACTCATTAAGGGGAATGAGAGATTCATAACACAGCAATTACACACACACACACATTCATGAGAAAAGCTGTCACAAGCGTATACCAACTCATTGAAGCATCTCACTATGCGTATGCATGAATAATCCCTCTTGACTCCCGATATCTTACATGACTTCGCTTCAGCATCGAAATCCTACGCTTATTAAAGCCATATATCTGAGCACGACGTCGCGTGTTTGCTATCTGAACACCACTGCAGCGGTCATGCCGCACGGTTCAGCTCCGATTCCGACATCCACCAGTTGACGGCCGCAAGGTTGGCAGTGTCACCTTACGAAACCACGAGGCAAGAGCAAATATTTGCGCTGTCAACACGTGACAATCGCGTCTAAGCTCCTCTGATCCCGTCGTGCCGGCTTGTGGCAATCCACACACCAGTGACAGCGTCACCTTCTGTGTCCGATCTGGGGCGCGCGGTGGGACGGTACCAGGAGAAACCGACTCGAGTCCATGAGCCCGACGACAGCCTTGACCCTGCCGCCGAGCTCTGAAGGTCACGACCGCTCGCCATCGCCGTCCGGGGATTCTCTTTAACGATCTCCGGCATGGACAGAGAATCTCCAGCCGGGAGACATTTGAACGGGCGGCCCCCCAGTTCCGCATGCAATGCGGTGTGTTTGGTCCGCCAGAGGAACCGGTATAGGCTCGGTGGGCGCGCGGAGGGCGCTGGGTTTATGAGAAGACAGATGACGCGACGTGCTCAGTTATGTACGGAAGCCGCCGGTGCCAGGCACGACTAGGAGCTGCTGACGCGTTGGGGGGGGGGGGGGGGTGGGGGGGGGGGATGATTGGTTCCGTGAGGTCACGCCAGACTTCGCCTTTCAGTGCTGGCGGATGTTGGACTGGGGGAGGGGCACAAGAGGGGTGAATCATCCCATGGGCAGAGTCGTGAGGTTCGAATCAGACAGAGCGGCAGAGAAACTCTCGGGCCAACATTGCCGGGAGGTTGCAGGGGATTATAGCCTCTGTCAATTATAGACAGGGCCATCACACATCGCCTGGGTTGAGTTTGCACTGTCTAAGGGCTGCTTTGCTTGCTATGATTAAACGCTAAGCACCGCAAGATTGCCAGAGAACAACCGTACATAATAACCGTCTGTCAGCAACACCATAAGAATCCACTTCAAGGACATGCTGATACTCTCGAGCAGCACGATTTACCACAGAGAAGTTACTCAACAAGAACGGAAATTTTTGGGCTTAAATCTTAGCGGACATGGTGAAAAGGGAGATTATCTCGACGGACTACTGTTTCCCCACGCGCCACAAACACCTGCCGAAGCGCGCCACATGTTTCTTTATACATAAAGAGATGGAAATTCTTGTGGGCATCCCGAGCGCTGAGGTTAGATCCGAACATACGGAAAACCCAAGTGTTGGCACAGAAGCTCCATCATCCGGAAAACCGACAGCACGTTAAGTCGAACGATTCGATTTTTAGGATCAGGGCTAAGGGAAGCATGCATTTTATGCTTATCATAACTGTAAGTTAGGTTTCATCTTTAATGACGAAACGATTGGAACATGTTATCGATTACATCTCATTAACCCGCGCGGCGCTGGGGTCTCCAGCCGAACGCGCGGCGCTGGGGGAGGGTAAATTTTACCCCCCCCTCGTATCTTCCGAACCAATAACCGCAGCGAGACGCGCAATGCGGCGATCGCAAGCTCTTAACGAGAAGAATCGAATGCATACTCGAAATTCTTAAAATAAGGTCACATGTCAGGTCACGGTCAGGTCAAATGTAAAATGTAAGTATTTGAGTTTTTGGGCTATACTTTCCATCCAAAGCCTTATATTGCAACTATTATCTCACAAAGTGCTCCAGAGTGTATAATGCATTTCCCGCATAAGTAAAAGTGACATTTTAAGCAAAGGTCAAGGTCAAGGTCAAGTCACACAAGGTCACAGGTCTACGAAAGCCATGCGACACATGTTGTATGGGTTATTTTACACGTATAATTCGATAGAAGCAGCCATTTTCACAGCCTGACACCATATAATCGCCCTCAGGTCAAGGTCAGGTCACAATAAGGTCAAAATTTGAAATTGATTAATCTAAATAAACATTGCATGTTTCTAGACTAGTTTTGTCTTCTAAATACAGTGGTGGCATTTATTTGTCTGTATCTGGTCAGTAAAAGCCAAAAAACGCAATTAAAAAAAATGACGTCATGAGTTACTTGTTCTTAGAGAGCCATAAGTCAGTCAAAAATAAAGAAATTGCTTTGAAATTTGGTTTGAACATCGTTCATACTCGGTTCTCTAATATGTCTGCCGTTTTTTTGAAAATCTTCAAACAAAAAACTTTTGTGGAAATTCTTCCCCAAAAATCAGTTTTTTGCATTTTTGGGGGTCAAAAACCCAAAATTGTCAAAATCTGAGATAGCCATGTCAAAGACAATGTTATTTCCCTTCTTTTGACGCCTTTTATTTGCAATTTGCAGTAACACGCTATTTTCTACGATTTTTCAAACATTTAACGTTTTTTCACCAAAAATGACATGGCATGACGTCACTAAAACGTCATTATCTGGCAAAAATTTCACGAACTAAAAAAAAAAATGGCAGAAGACGTAGAATTGATGCACCATAAGCTACCGTAAGTTTCACTTTGATATCTGTCATAGTTGTTAAGTTATGGAGAAAATCCGGGAGGGGGGGGTAAAATTTACCCCCCCCCCCCAGCGCCGCGCGGGTTAATTCTCGCTCTGTAAAAAAGAAGTGCCCTTTTGGCAACTTGCCATTTTGTGACAAGTTCTCACAATGTTTCAACTGACTGGTCCACATGGACAGGGACTACAGTCACATACATGATAACAAATACCACGTGTGTATTAATGGCGTCTTTTGCGTCACCGAACCTAATGGACGACTATTCATATACTGTTACAATACTATGTTTCTCAATTATGACGGCTGTGCGAACATTTTTTCCAACGGCTATATAGTTGAAGCTAGTCTGAAAGCGCTGGTATCAGCTATATCAATATGCTATTTACGGCTGACAGTTTCGATACTTATACGCACAACATTTTTCAGAAACTTTCAAATTGATAATAATTGTCGGAAACGTACACAACACCCCATCAGAAGCAAAGCTTTGCGAGATGAATGCTGGCCAATCGTCGGGGGACCTGCTGTTTTAAGAAGCAACACTTGCGACATAACATAGCATTGCCCCAGGAACTCTAGCCTGCCTGCATCTAGAAATTCCAGGCACCTCGTAAGACAGATACATGAAAAGATATGCTTTGTCGATGGCAAAACACGCCATTAGAGTGTTTTTAACGTCGTGCAGCACACTGCGGTCCAGATAAACGTGGACTGACATTGCGCGTGTGCAGCGGGTTAGCAACCGCAGACTCAGCTTCAATGCATTCTGCAGATATGAGAACATGCTGAAGCTAAGGAGAGATTTTGTAGCATTGTATCGGCAAAAATTCATGCTTGCAGGTTTTCTTGACTGGGGCACTCAGACAATGATGCCTCGTGGTGCCGATGTCTCGTTGCGGACATTTTAATACCCGGGTTAAGACTGCTTTGTCGCCTTGCTGTACCGCCATCCCATCGAGCCACAATTAGAGGTCGTATTCTGTACCTGCTCGGCCATGAGCCCAGAGGCGAAGCCGGTTCAATGACGGCTTTATTGATAGTTAATTTATGCACGATTCTCCGCACTCGGATGTCTTCTCACGAGTTGCAGAAGAGACGTGGGCGAGTTATGACTCACATTTTAGGCCGTGACTGCCGTGACGTGCCCATCGCCTCCTGAGGGGTTGACCTTCATGCATCAGTCTTTAGAGTAACACTTAACTTTGAAGACTGCACACCCACAACACATTCGAGTTAAGTTAGGATTTCTAGTAATCATTATTAGTTGCAATGTTGCAATGCCACAGCTACACAATGCAGTTCGCACAAGGTCTCGATCTCATGTGAGTACGTTAGCACTTGTACTTGTACCTACATGCAGAACAAAATCGAACGCATTGGCAATAGTTGCCAGGCACGAAGAGAACTGCAGCGTAGAGCCAGACGTATACTGGGGCTGGAGCACAGAGCTTCTCCCGCAATCTCAAATTTCACCATCATCGTACTCTGCTGAGTTAGTGACTTTTCACCTGTGATAATTTCATCTCGCAAAACCAGTCGTCACTGCGATGATGTGACCCGATATTGTCCTCTGCATTTCAGGCGAGGACGTCGCTAAGCCGGGTCTGTGTCCTGCCCGGCTCTCGTTCGGTCCCTGCTCCACCGAGTGCTCGCAGGACGGGGAGTGTCCCGGCGACAGCAAGTGCTGCAGCACCGGCTGCGGCTCCGTCTGCTCACCACCCTGTGAGTACCGCATCACCGGGCACTCCCTGGTGAATGTCCCTTCACTGCCTCTCCTATGACACGCTTCTGATCGCGCATGACTGAGAGGCTGGCGTTGAAATGAAAGTGAGATGAGAAAAGTTAAGTAAACGAGAAATAATTAGTAACAAGGGTATTAACAGTAAATTAAACGTAAATGACGTCTTGCTAGATTTCGCTAACCGATCGTTTAGTTATTGTATTACCTATCGTTATAATAAAACGTCCGATAACATTTCATCGCAAATCATTTCTGAAATCATTTGTATTTTTGACTGGTATTTGTCTTAGAAATATTTGAAAATCGCATATTTGTTAGATAATCTTTTAACAAATCTCACATCTTTAAATTAAACTTCTTCCTTGGGCACAAATTGTTTTTTATCTTTGATGTATAGACCACTGATCAGCATAGTACACAATAGTATACTTACTGTTTATTGGTTTTTCTTTATTGAGGTTTAATGGCGCGACGACTGCTTCAATCGTTTTGCGCCCATACATTAATAATGTTTAGAATTGCTTAAATTCATTCTACCACCAGAGACATACTGGAAGAGTAAATTAGGTAAGTTGAGCAAAAGCAAAGAAATTCGTAAGGATGAAGACAATTATAAATGTCAGCCGTGGGTACTGGGTAATATACCAACAGGTTGACACGTCACTGGCGTGATACTTTGATCTAAGAAGTAATTTTTTAATCATCAGTCATAAGTCATGCAGCTTACAAGTGCAAATATCACCATGGTATATATGAAGTGTTATGTCAGCTGATATTTCCGGCAGCTCAGGCAGAATTAAGTGGTGTGCAATAAGACATACCGCAAGGTGTGGCCACACAGCAGACTGTCTCGGATTCGTCACAGCTCCAGACCACCCGCTCTGCAGTATAAGGCACCTCGGATACAAAATTGAGAACCGGACGCATGCGTCGATTAAAAGGATCCGGAGCACTGACCCCTAGGATTCCAAGGATCTAGAGCATATCAAACGATCCGTAGGTTAAAACAACAACTCTTACAGCGTGTTTGACTGTATAATCAGGATACTTGATTAACCTTGCACGATTAAGCAGAGTCTTGATGGAATTATGACCACTTTGTTAGAACTTGAAGACAAAGCTGTGAACAATGTCCAACAACACCACAAAAACGAAGGCCCGGCTCGAATGCAGGCAAACAGACTCTGGTTTGTGAAAACAGTCTTAAGGTTATCCAGTTGGCTATGGCGGATCAGCGGGAGCACCAAAACATCCCAGCATAATATTAATATCTCACATGAAATACTGAAGTGAAAAATGCGGATTCAATCGTACTTTACCTAGGACTAATTTTGAAGAATACCCACTGATTGAGTTAAAGGGAGTGTGTCTACTCACATCGCTTATTTGGGTTTATTGACACTGGTTTATGGAACATAATTTTCTGAATCGAACCATGCCTTTCACTTTTCCAGATTCACACCAGTTGCAGAGATATTCCAAAGACTCCAGGAACTGGCTAGGAGCAAAGCATTATCGGGTAGACTCCAGAGGGCTTCCGCTACTAGAAGCACTGCAACTATCAATTAAGCTGCTAGCATATCGTTAGCGCCGGTCAATAGCAATTCGACAAAACAGCTCGTGCGCGCTGATAGCAGCAGCCGAACAATACCGTCTGCACCCTACAAAGCAACGCTTGATGGCCATTTTTCGACAAATATATACATTTAGAGCTACGAAACTTGCACATAATAAAGTTTTCAGTGGCATGAACATGCTATTCAAAACTTGTATTTCCATCTTGCATGATGTAACCGTAATTTTATTGTCTTATATGCGCCGTTTTACATAACATCACTATGGTGGTAATCGTTTTAAAGATATCGAGAGAAAAAAATAAGCAAAAATCAATATAAGTGAAAATTCAACTAAAGGGGCTCCAGACGTGAATTTCATCATATCCAACAATCAAACCAATAGCTACTTACCGTATGAAAAATATTTGTGACATTCCAAAACAGTAGGCACACTCCCTTTAACCCTATTCCCTGCGGGCGGCCAGAATTACGTTAACGTGCGGGGGGGGGGCAGATTCTGCCCCCCAGAGATCTCGAGAACCGCTCGGTCGATTTCGATGGGGAAACTCCATTCGATTCGTCATGACAAGATCTCTGTTTCTGGATTCAACATTTTTGTTTTGCTCAAAAATGAGGGGCCAGGGGGCAAAAAATCCGAAAATTTTGGGTGTTTTTTGAAAGGTCATTGCGGCCATGTGGCTCGACCGATTTTCATATTCTAAACGTTTTTGAGCTTCAAATGTACTGGTATTTAATATATCAAAAGACAAAAAACAAAATACAAAATCATAGGCGTATTCAGGGAATGTAAAATGGGGGGATTTTCTGGAAAACAATATGTGCTGTTCGTGATTGTTTGGGACGACATGAACGTCACATGTGGGCATTATATGCTGTAATTTGTTACATTTGATATGTTGCGCATAGGCGGATCCAGGAAAAAACATGGGGGGGCACCATGCGCGTAACGTTTTTATCATCTTACTAATTTGAAGTTGGACCTAATTTGAGGGTGGGTATCGCCTCCCATTTCTTATCCTTAGTGCGCCTCTGCCCCACAAATATGTACAATCCCAGTATCTGTGATGCATATTGCATTGAAATTGTTTCTGACCCATTTATTGCACTGCATACCACGAAGGAAGAATGCACCGCAAAACCGAATTCGTAACACCCTCCCAAAAACAGGAGCCTGAAACCGCCTCTGCTGGACCGTTTTTTTTTTTTAAATTGACACAACACGTGCCATTAAATTTTGGGAAAAGTCACAAAGTTTCAGGACGCTAGGCTTAACGGTTTAGAAGCGGCAAGTAAAAACCACGGGGGGGGGGGGGGCAGAATCTGCCCCGCAGGGAATAGGGTTAACCATGATTATGTTACAATCTGACGATCAACGACTCAATCAATGTCCAAACTATCTGTGGATTGCTAATCAATGAGAAACCTCTGTTAATACGACTCATTCCAAAACTTTTCCCATTGATTACCGGGATTATGCCTACCATTCGGGCTTAACTAAGTACTATTTCATTCAGCATATACAGTGGATAATAGGATACTGATTACTGATACGATATGCCTCTCTCCTCATTAGACATGCTATTTTCTTGCGTTCCTTGAAGCTGTGCCCAAACTGCACAGTCTCTGCGACCTGGTCTAACCGAACCTGCTCAGCATGAAATCCTACGTTATTCCGACACTCCATTATCAAGACTAACTCCCCGAGATGTATCGGAAGAAACTGATGTAGGTATACAAGTCGGCTACTAACTACAAAGGGCCAAATGACTGCAGACCTGACCTAACTGGACCTAACCTGGCCTGGTATTCTATAACCTGACCTGACCTGGCCTGACTTGGCCTACCCCATGGTCTAACCTGACCTGACCTGATCTTGACCTGACCTGGCCTGACCTGGTCTAACCTGGCCTAACCTGATCTTGACCTGACCTGACCTGACCTGACCTGACCTGACCTGACCTGACCTGACCTGACCTGACCTGATATTGACCTGACCTGACCTGACCTGACCTGACCTGACCTGACCTGACCTGACCTGACCTGACCTGACCTGACCTGACCTAACCTGGCCTGACCTGACCTGACCTGACCTGACCTGACCTGACCTGACCTGACCTGACTTGATCTTGACCTGCCCTGACCTGACCTGACCTGACCTGACCTGACCTGACCTGACCTGACCTGACCTGACCTGACCTGACCTGACCTGACCTGACCGCTGTACCACTCGCTCCCAGATGCGGCCAAGCCCGGCTCCTGCCCGGCTCCCCAGCTGCGTGGTGCCAGCTGCACCGTTCAGTGCTCCCTCGATGACCACTGTCCCGGCGACCAGAAGTGCTGCTCCAACGGCTGCGGCCGCTCGTGCAGCAACCCCTCCGACGAGCCACTCTGCCCGGACGGCACCACCTTCTACAACAAATGCAACAAGTGCACCTGCACCGACGGCAAGGTCGAATGCGAGACGAACATCTGCACTAAAGGTCAGTCAAAAGAGAGGGTGGGCAGAGCTGGAGAGAGAAGACATGCCACATCCTGTTGGGTTCTGTGTTGTTCCGAAGGAATTCGCATAAGACACTTGAAAGAATCTGACTACCGTACATTAGATGATTATAATATGTTTGTGGGCATTAGGCATACATAAATGGCGTTTAGTAGATTACACTATCAAGAGATGACAAATGGATATTCATCGATAAGCATCATTCCATGTAGTGATAGGCATTTGGTGGTTTAGCTGTGAGATCATGGTTCTGTATAAACAAGCAATCAATCAATACATACCGACTGGTAGGGAATATTAAGGACTCGATGACCAGTTGCGTCCCTGTCCCTCCCCGACGCCATGTGTTTTCATAGTCTAAACATCAGCACACACACACATACACCGGCTCAGCTGGAATAAGATGCCCAAAGTTGCTTATGGTGGCGTCACTGACCTCATAATACCAAAACCAAAACGGGTAACCCGAACTCCAGCCTTGGCGACTGCTGAGAGGCCAATTAACTCAACATTGTATTGTGTGTAATGATGTACTGATGTCTCGCATGCATGCATTCCAGAAACAGATCCGAGATAAAAAATACTTCTCCACAAGTCCTTTTGAGATCTGTTGTAGGATCACACGACAAAATGCAATGGTGGATTTTGGATCCCAGTGGATCTTTCGATCTTTCAATCAGCAGCATACCTCGGATCCCATGGTGGATCCCATGATAATGATTCAAAGTGGATATGTGCTCCCACGGGACATGCGATCCGATAGGATCTCTTGCTAAGACTACAATGCATTGCAATTACACAGTCATGTGTCCGAATTCAATAATGTTTGATGTTCTCAGTTAATATTTTTTTATCGATATTCCCACAATTGAATGGCAACTTAAATGCGTATTTTGCCTCCCCACTGCCCAGACATTTTTTGCTTGGGGTTATTTTTGCGCTGTTTGGGATTGCACTTCAGAGCGGAATATAAGATCGGGGAATACCTACTTGGGATAGGTTGAGTTGTTGGGTGGGCGCGAAAATCTCACGCTCATCCAAGTGTAGCCTAGCCCCATTTTTCTAGCTTCTGGCATGCATTGTAACAACGGACTAACCACGCTTCGTTAATCCTTGATAGCCATATCAAGGATAAGCCATGTTCCGCGGGTTCATAACACTGGCCAATATCCGAAGGAATCCGGAAACTCCGGTAGTTATTGTCGGAAAACCCAGGCGACATTGCCTCCGGTAGCTGACCGTGTTTAACTTTTTCAGAGAAACCGGGATCCTGTCCGAACAAGGCGTTCCTCTCCAAGCTGAAGAGCAGAGGATGCGGAACTAAGTGTTACGGAGATGACGACTGTCCGACCGACTCCAAGTGCTGTGACGTCACTGGCTGCGGACCGATATGTACTCCGCCAGGTATGAGCGGGTGTTGTACCAGTGACGTCACACGCTGTTGACCAATTGTCGCTCCTCTAGGCAGGGCAGGGCTAAACTGCTCTTTAGGAAGATGAGGTACCCGACGTCATCCCTGCCCATGTAGCGGCAGCGTAGGTCGAGGCCGAAGCATTGACGTTGAGGTCAAACCATGACGTCTGTCGCTTCTTTATGACTTGTTTTGGGTCGAAGGCCAGTGTTTATGGTCAAACATAATAATTATCAGGGAAGGTCAACAGATGAGATTAAACTTACGGGACAGGATGGTATAATTCATGTTTCCATGATGTGCTAAGATTAAACGATCAGATAGAAAGACCAACACCACGCCACCATTCATAGAAAAGACATTACGTGCCTGATCCTTATCGAAAATAGCTTACAATCGATTACAAACGAATTATTAGCTCAGTAGAATGCACTTCACAGGCAAAATAGGAGAAAATGCGAAGTAAAGGGCTAGTTTGCTAAAGATTTGTAGCGGATAGTCACCATCACCAACAGCCACAGTGACCTCAGATGTCACCGATGTCGTCTCAGATGTCACCTCAGATGTCGATGAGGTCACCGTGACCTCAGATGGACTAAGGTTTTAGATTGGATGACAGTCGCGAGTCAGGACTGCGCAAGCTTCACGTAGCACTTTGGTTATCGATGACATTCTCAGAAGGCGTCGTTTCTTTCCAGGGCTAAGGACATACCAAGAGATATAGCTGCATTAAAAATTGGAAAGCGTCCACCATTATTATATCTCGCATCTGATGTATGTAGTCGGCTAGAGATTAATATTTTTGTTTGTTTTTCTTCTAAAGCCTGGTAGCTATTCTGGTGATTTCACTCGATGGTTCTAATCCACGATTCTTTTAGTAAGCTGTTGGAGCAGCAATTTAATTGCCGAGTGTACTGTACAAAGTAGACTGGCGTATGTTTAGCGCCCTAAACGATGTACTGTAATTCTGTGGCAGATGTCTTGGGTGGGATTTTCCTCGGTAGAGCAGATGCTAGACTAGAAACATGATCACGATTAGCGGTTGCGAAACCACTTACACCTTCCAGGGAAGAGCACTTGTACTCCAGTGACGTCGTGACTAGAGCTGCAAAATTCGGAGCCACGGAGCCGGCGGTGGGTTTAAATTCTGGCCCGGCTGGCTCGTAGTCAGGACTGAGCTGCTTGGTTTGCTGGCACGGTGGGCGTAATCCCTGCTTGGCCATGTAAAACTGTACATTCAGTCTACAATATGCGGTACACGTGTAGCGAGCCGTGCTTGACTGCACCCTATTCAGGCCACTTTATGCTGCTGTGCTCAAATCACTCGACGATGCATTGAGAGTCTAAAGTAATGCTGAAAGCATTAAAGTCATGGAGCTTGAGAACCTATCCCATGTATTCGTTTCGAAACGTAATGAAAACCCCGGTTAAGCGGTGGTAAGATGAGCCTGTGCTGGGACATATATACACCGGCTAGGATAATGTTGGCAAAATTAAGCTTGACTTGGACACTGACATACACGCCTCACTACTCCTTCCATAACTACTCACCCAGAGTTCACTCGAAGCAGAAATGACAGCAGTTCAAAGTCGGACGTGGCTCACAGGCTGCATGGCCTCTTTTACATGACTTGACTGAGACATGGACACAGAATCATCCTTCTATATCAGATACAGAAAACACCTGTTCATACATTTGTTATCCACGGAAAGTGTGTGTGTGGGGGGGGGGGGGGGGGTGGGAGTGGGGGCAATTGAACTTAAATTTTATTGAGAGAAAACCAGCCCCCTATGGAAGATTTATTTGCGGAATAGGGCTCCTTTTGTCTTGGCGAACCTTTTGCATCACAATTTTCTCACCAAGCAAAATACAACATTTTAGCATAAAAATGGCCAAAAAGTGAGAGGCCATGGCCACCCGTCCCCCTGTTCTTACACCTATGCTCGAACTGAAAGTAAAAACAACTATCACTGTCACTGGCTGAGTGATACGGTGAGGTATTACAGAAGTGTTCAACTGGAGACATTACAACTGCTGATCCAATAACTGTTATCAACATTTCGTCACATGATAGTGAGGATCCGGGTGTTCCCAGTATATCGAGTCGAAATGTCTTCCTTTGAACAATGTTTCATATCAGCCCGAGCAGCGGTTGTAAGCACATCATAAATTACGCTTTTGGTGGAAGAGCCGCCAAGGAATTTGACACATGGCGGCCGCGAATATGGACTCAGCACGATCGAGGCTTCCAAAGAGGGAATTTTCGGATAAACGTCAGATTATGTTGATCGCTGAGCTAACTGTTTGTAGGATCAGCTGACGCTGTTTGTAGGATGTGCCATTGTTTGTGGGAAGCAGTCGGTGTCTGTGAGAGAAAACTTGAATTATGATGATGCCAACGTATATGTGAAAAAGAACTGGCGGGTGGCGTTATATTTCCACGCAAAAAAATATTTTTCAAGAACGTTGGACCAATGTTTAGAAACAATTTAATTATTTCCATGAATTACCTTAAAATCCTTGTAGTTACATCATGAATCCTTAAATTTAATTTTTAAAGTCCTTAAAATCCTTTCTCGTCCTTCCGTGGTATATGGGCAAATCTGGATATGAGCGGCCCGGCCCGGCCCGGCCCGACCCGTGGGACGCTTTTGAGAAGCTTATATATATGCAACCGCAAGTCCGATTGACAAGCGGACTTCTTTGCCGAGTAGCCCCATTCACCCTACCCTGTTTGAGACCAATTTAGACTCATATGGGTGACTACCACTACGCGTGGTGCGTGCCGCATGAGGAGTGTTGAAAAGTGTTTTCTCGCAAAAACTCTGCAACGGCTGGGCCGATTGTGTGCAAATTTGGTGTGTGGTTAGGGACGCCTCAGCCGCCGCCTTCCCACAAGTTAAAGGAAATAGTTCACATTCAACATTAGTTTTAAACTGAGATAGCAGTTTGGTAGCCCGTGTTGGGAAACCCCTATCTGCAAGTTTTCTTGACTGAAAAGACTTTCCAGCCGAATATATTTGATTTTTTTGGCGAAGGAATGCGGTGCTGGCGAAAGAATGTTGTACTGGTTTTAGCCCGGGCAGAGGCTATACCATCAGCCAATCAGCTTGCAGCTGGTGCTAGCAAGCGAACGCCGGCCGCCGGTTGGCACATCTCCAATGCGAGTCTATCCTTACGCGACTACTTTCGAATCTGATTGGCTGAACCATTGTTTACATTCGCGTGACGTCAGGACTCTGACTCAGAGAGTATGCATATAGTTTTCATAAGCAATACAAATTTACGACCTTATGTCCTGAATCGGCGCGATATAAGGCCATTTTTGACAATATAAAAATAAATTGTATTACAAAATATAATCAAATCGTGTTTGGTAAAAAAATTCCAAGGTGAACTATTTCCTTTAAGGGTGGGGTGCCTCTGCACGTGCGCACGTGCACACCCCTATTCTATATCTCAGGAACCGCTGAGCCGATTGTGTTCAAATTTGGTGTGCGGTTAGGGACCACTCAGCCGCCACTTTCCCACACCACTTTCTCACAAGTGTCATGCCTTTGCACGTGCGCACGTGCACACCCCTATTCTATATCTCAGGAACGGTTGAGCCGATTGTGTTCAAATTTGGTGTGTGGTTATGCACCTCTCAGCCGCCACTTTCCCACAAGTCAGGGGTGGGGTGCCTGTGCACGTGGGCACGTGCGCACGTGGACACGTGTTTGTATCTCAGAAACTACTTGCCCGATCGAGTTGACATTCGCCATACATTTCCTTCACGCTCGCTCGTTCATCGCAACTATGGCGCCTTACTGGTATAGGGATTTTTGGATGTCATGGCATATATGCAAGTTCATTAGCATCACCAAAAGCTCTATTGAGCGACCGTTATACACATCAAATCCGCTAGGTTGCATGTTTGTGCAATGTACAGGTCTCATTATCTGTCCAGTCCTTATCTTATTCTCAACTTCCCACATTTACCACAGGAAATGCCTGACACATACTAAAGCTAATCGCAAGATACTTAAAAATGCCATCTTGATGACACTTAGGATATTGCAAACAGTGTCTGATGGTGTCGTTGTCGCCGACAAACACTACTATGCTGCCATACACGCAGCGCCATACTGCGCCTGTGCTGCCATACTCGTATATTTGATATCGCAACACGAGCTCTTACTGCGCTCTTGCACCAGGCAGGGATGGCCGCGGTGATTTGTTCTCCTGTCCTCTGGAAGATGATGAGGTCAACAGCTATATCAGCTCAGTACAGACTAGGGTTGTATCTGAAGGCAATCGCTCACGACCTGTACTTGACTCAGCCCTGAAGAGGACTCTGTCTCTGTCCACTGTCTGTCTCTCTGTCCACTGACCGCTGCTTATGGATCATGATTCCTATGTGGTTTTGTTTCAGCGGAGGAGAAGCCGGGACTGTGTCCTGTCGCGGAGGGTCATGACCGCTGTGGTGACTTCTGCGCCACCGACTCCGACTGTCCCCAGAGTGTCAAGTGCTGCCTCACCGGCTGTGGCCGAATGTGCAAACCGGCAGGTCAGTTTCGTTAGGACGAGTCCATTGTGGACGGGGGGTGGGGTCAGATCGGTCAGGACGAGTCTATCCAGGACGGAATTTGGGGTCAGTTCGGTCAGGACGAGTCTCTCCAGGACGGAATTTGGGGTCAGTTCGGTTAGGACGAGTCCACTGAGTTGAGACACTGAAGACGGGAGGTGAGATCGGTTCCGTCAGTTAGGACCGCTGTGGATTGATCAGTTTCATACACAGCTTGTAAGGCATGCAAATCTGCTAAATGTTGCGTAGTTCAGCGTTAAGACATTCGGCTGTGCATAAATTTCATCCAAAGAGGTAGCATAATTACTTAATTTGATACACCATTTATCTTCTTCAGACGAACCAGGCTTCTGCCCATCTGAGACGACAACTCCCAGCTGTCTGTTCCGCAAGAACGAGTGTTCCACAAACTCTGACTGTGGGAGGGGTCAGCAATGTTGCGATTCGGCTTGCGGAAAAAAGTGTACCGGGAAAGGTGAGTTCCCAAATGATCCTGATCCCTTACAGTGTTGAGATCTGAACTGACACCAATATTATTTGAATATTGTTAGATTGGGTGAATGTGATGAACTTATAAAATCACTCCCACGTATGCCAATCTCCTGAAGGATATATGACTGACACTTCACAGTGTTTAACACAAACGCGTCATAGCTGTCGGATTTGTAATGCACGTTTCCAGCGCATAGAGACCACCCAATAGACTTACGATGCCGATACCGTCCTGGCCAATAAATCTCAGTGTCGGCTAACACTGCATTGACGTCATCGTCTTTGCGGTGACGCCAGAATTATGATATAACCTCTTCTACAGCACGGATATGAGGCTCACCAGCAAACGATTTATCTTTCTGACGCTTTATCATAATATTTTTTTGTGCATTCTTCCCGAACTCTCGAGCAGAGGATAGCTGTCAGTGGAATGGGCGACACGTTCTGCGGTGACACACAGACTAACGCAACGAGAGAAAGTGCACTGGATCCCGGCAACAGAGAAGAAATAAAGGCGAAAAAATGAGACGCGGTTGCAAACTTGTGAATCAGATTGTGAATATATGCTAAGAATTTAAAACACAAACGGTATGCACACCAATAAGCAGATCAAGAAAATGTATTTACCATTGAAAGCTCCGAAAGCTGAAGGTTTCCGATGAATTAATCCATGGTATGGACCGTTAATTAATCCATTCTATGGACTGTTGCTCACAGCACGTTTGGCACAGGACATGCATTACAAAGCATTACATTTATTTGTCTTCTACGCTGAATTAATGCCATTAACTGTAAACATTTCGTAATTATACCACAAGCTTTCGTCGATTTTTTCACTTCTGCGCGAAGCACCGGTCACGATTATGATGTCCATGTCGACAGTTCATCCGGGCAGATTGATGAACCAACCCCACGAGAGCAGTGTAACGCCGTGTATTTACCCGGTACGGGTCTGTAATCCGCTGCGGAGCGAGGGGGCTGGCGAAAAACGCCGCATCACCTTAGTCAAGGTCTGCCTGTTTGTAAGATTAGTGAAGCGCGTCATCGGTTGAAGCATACGTACACTGCAGGACTCCTCGCATATTTATGGACGGGAAACATGCCGAAGTGACCAGTTTTGTACATATGATGCTACCACAATGCTGTTTCTGGTTATCTGAAGTGAATTCGAATGCATCGTGTAAAGTTTTGTTGTTGCATAAAACGATTTGGGTTGTTCCTTCCCAAACGTCCGTGTAACGTATATGTTATCCTGCTCCCTACAATATCACGTGGCGCGCTAAGCTTGGCATGCTTGAACACATAATTTGCCTTCAAATGAATATGTCCATCACGTTTGTGCAAAGAAAACAGCGTGTTGTTGTACCTGTCTCGTGGATGAGTTTTTGTTTTTGCACATCGCCCTCAGCCCTGCCACATAACTGTTTTCTGCGAAGTCTGTGTAACATCCTTATCATAACGTTGAATATTGGGCAAAATAATATATCACTGTATCAACATGAATTACTAATATTGTTTTACTTTAAAGCAAAGTTATAGCGCATCAGCTCGAAAGGAGAGACATGATTAACAAGATGTCAGCAAGAAGGAAACATAAAATCTCATTACCTTTGTTGTCTCTCCGCACACTTCCGGTCTGTACTTTCAGCCGTTCCACTTTTCGCCATTCCGCTTTGTCGACCGAATTTGGCCGAACTTCTGCCAACCCTGCATAACAGCGCTGACACCAAGTAATCTGACAACATTGTATTTTCAGTATCGGAGAAGCCTGGTCTCTGTCCCAACCCTGATCAACTGACGCTGGATCGTGGCGTCTTCTGTAAGAGCGACCACCACTGCCGGCGGGACCTGAAATGCTGCGGAAACAAACAGGGCGACGTGGGCTGCACCCAACCCAGTAAGCGAACAGCTGGGCAGATAATTCATCAGATCTAGCCTGCGGTTCTTCATATCGTTCTTTATTCGGACGGTCGTGTTAGTAAACAGCAATTAAAAAGACGCATGATTGAAGTCTCGGCACCATCAACCAACAAGATCCGATGTACTAAGCCTCGGTACCTTACTGATGATGAGGTTTTCTGGTCACCCAGCTTTTTCAAAGCCCTGAAGAGCCACGCACACTCAGCTGACGTCAAGTCGGCTCGGAAGGCAGGGCTCGGTTCTGTGGAGCGTCCTTGGTGACCCCGAGGGTGTCCTTGGTGACTCGAGGGCGTCATTGGTGACCTCGAGGGCGTCCTTGATGACCCCGAGGGCGTCATTGGTGACCCCGAGTGGCGTCTGGCGGCCGGTCAGACCGACTGTTGACCTCTGACCCGAACGTCGGCGGCTGACCGGAGGGGTGTGGTCGGCCCTGAGGTCAACAGGGGTCACCCTGTGCCGGGTACAGGCCTGGCGCCAATTGTTGGTCAGACGAGCCCGGAGAGGCACGAAAATGACGGCCGGACGTGCCGACTGCGGCCGTAGCAGTGTTTCAGATGACTGTGAGAGTTAGGTTAATGGAGGAATGATGTGGGCGGTGGTGAGAGTTGTGAGTGTGTTGAAACATCCAGAGGTGGCCGCGTGCCCGGTATACCAGGCGAGATAGGTATGGGAGAATGGCTAACGTTGAACTCTGAAGGCATGTTAAAGGAAACAGTTCACCTTTAAAAAATGATAAAAAAGCTCAGAAATGATTGAGAGAAGCTGGAAATGAATTATCATGTTACTAATAAGTCACACAAATATATATAGACGCGGCAAAAGCAAATTATAATGTCAGTTATTTGGTTCCAATTCATTTTTTTTTATCTTTGAATGGAGTGAGTTAACCCTCGCCCTACGGGGGGGATGACAGGCCCCCCTGAGGTTTTTATTAAATAACTTTTGACCCATGAGGTGCATCTTTCTGAAAATTTTGGTAGCTGAGTTTACAACAATTATACGTAGGCTGTAAACATTTATTTGAAATTAGTTAAGTATTTTGGGAGATAACAATGTTTGATGGCGTCATGTAGGTAAAAAAATGAGAAATATTGGAAAAATTGTAGAAAACAGAGTTTTAAAGCAAATTGCAAACTCAATTCACCAAAGATATGAAATGTCATTCTCTTCAAAATGGCAATCTTGGATTTGCAAAATTTTGGGTTTTTGACTCCTAAATGTTTTTTTTTCGGGAAAAATCCCCACAAAATAAATTTTCGAGGTTTTGGGAAACCCGGAATATATGTGAGAGAACTGAGTATGGAAAATAATCATACCAAATTTCAAAGCAATATCTCTATTATTGACTGAGTGATGGCTTCCTAAGTGTAAGAAACTGATGACGTCATTTTTTTTAATCATTTTTTTTGAAATTTTTGGACAAGATACGAACAAATAATTACTTTTTTTTTGTATTCCCGAGCCAAAACTGGTCTAAGAACATGCCTTTTTATTTACATTTATAAATTTCTAATTTTGAGGTTTTCTGAAGAGCAAAATCGCTGTTCTGGACGTGGTAAATCCGAGGTCATTCACTTGACCTGGAAGGTCACCCGTTGACCTGAAACCTAAAAATCGCATACTGTCAGATTGCTCTCATGACAGGAAACATGCTGGTTCTTGCCGCATTGCTCTAACTTGCTTGGTTTGGAGGTTAACAGTGGGGGGGGGGGGGGCTGTCAGCCCCCCCCCCTAGGGCGAAGGTGAAAAAAGCTCCCGTGGGGCGAAGGTTAATGCGAAATAAGATTGCTAAGAAGCACGCAATGTCATCGTGGCGACGTCTGGACGTGCGTGACGAATAATTTAACGAAGAATATTGCTGAGAATAGTGTTTATAGACGATTTCAGCAACAATCACGATATATCTATCAAAGTTCATTCGTGCAATGAAGGGAATAAGGTACTGAAACAGCATGATCTTGTCCAGCGCTATATATTTCAATGTTTATAACACGTCGAAATCAGGGGCGGATCCAGGGGGCCAAAGGAACCATGCCCCCCAAGGTCCTGATACTATACCCCCCCCCCCCCAATCGGTCGGACGTACAGTTGTAAACATTGCTTTTGCAGCAGTCAAAATCCAGCTATCCACAGTGAAAAACTTGACAATTTCGCGACGCTTCGCGGCATGGCACAATACGCAATTGCGTATACAAATTTGGAAAATGGGGAAATAAGAGTCTGGCAGTCTCTCCTTGGCGGTACCTAATTGCTAGTGGCCCATTCCCTACATAAATATTACCTTCTAAGCGGGCTACATGCTTAGCTAGTCTGCCGAGTTTCGAAAAAAGTCGACGCGAACGCAAAGACGCGGGCATCGGCACCCGAAAGCTGCTCCAGCGGTGCCTAACTTGCTGGACCGAATAGGTATTAGTGAGACCAGGCCAGGACCATCTTCCTAAGCCATCTCCCCCAGGCTCCTCCAGACCCGCAGGGACCATTTATGAGCGGAAAAGTCGTTCTGCTTTCGGAAAATGAGAAAAAGAAAATGTGTGCGAAATTATGTGCGGTATATATATATATATATATATATATATATATATATATATATATATATATATATATATATATATATATATATATATATATATATATATATATATATATATATATATATATATATATATATATATATATATATATATATATATATATATATATATATGTATATATATATATATATATATATATATATATATATATATATATATATATATATATATATATATATATATATATATATATATATATATATATATATATATATATATATATATATATATATATATATATATATATATATATATATATATATATATATATATACACATATGTGTTATTATTAATTATGTGCAGAAAAGTCTCGCTGCTTTCAAACCATTTGCACTGTTACCAGCCTGGTTTCAATATTAAAATTTCGTTTTCCACGACCTAAAATTTGTGGACCACCACCACCGCCTATGTTTCTGGGTTTTATCAGGCAAACCCGTACGAATTTCGCGCCGCTTCGTGGCGCTAAATACCAAGTACCTACTATAACATGAAAGTCCACATTAAAGATGCTGCAAAGGCTTAAATATACGCATACAAATTGCTATTTTTCCCGTCAATTCAGCCGACCCCCCACTCCAAAATTATCGGCGACGCCCCTGGGTACAGCTGACAATTAACATAGTTTTGCTTAATGTAAAGCTATGTCGGACTAATAAAAATGCAAGCTCACATCTTTCCTTTTTCGATATCCCAAAAGGTCGAAAAGCTAAAAGGCAAAAACAAAAATATAGAAATAAAGGAATAATTATAAATCGTGTAGTTGCAAAATAAAGTGGCCGGCCCAAATCCGGGAAGAAATTTGAAATTAGGGGTACGTAAGGTCCGCTAAAAACGGTTTGCCCCCCTCCAAACAAACAAAAACGACCGGCTAGATTCGCCCTTGGTCATAATCATACGTTAAATCAGCCAATCAGCGATGGGAGACACGAAGGATATTCGTTCCGGCTTCTAGGACTCCAGTAATCCAATTTTAATTAATTAAGGGGTTTCTATGAAGATGTGAAAGCTTTTCAAGTCAATTTTCGATCATGGAGAACAGTTTGGCTATCTCAACTAAGGACCCCATTGACAAGGTGAACTGTTCCCTTTAATATGCCGTGCGCCCCAAGGCATATTATCGCAGTCACTATGTAATATGCTAACTATCCGTAGAACTATTGAGCAAGCGAAACTCCAATCATGTCCAACGGATTTACCCCAAGTCCCATTAAATCCTGACTACTTAGCTCCATTGACAACATGATTCCGATCAGCGGCGTAAGTGGTCACTTATCCCTCCAAATTTGACAGAACGTGTGTTCAGTTTAATGCCATTGCCATGTTAAGATCTGTATTGACTTGACACTGCTTCCTGTGACACGTCAAGTATGCAATTGTCTGCGATGCCAGTTTCAACTTCTAGACAATGCCAACCATATGCCAACTGACATGCTCCGCCTTGACATCAGGATAGCCGCATGATGTGGCACGTCATGATTCGCGTCAGTAGTGACGCCGCTTATAGTCACATGACTGTGCAGCTGACCTGCTGACGTCTTCCGTTCCGTTGCAGCTCAGTACAAGACGACATGCCGAAACGTACAGTGCACAAAGCGTGGATACTACTGTGTGGATATGGAGGAAGGACCGAAATGTGTGAACAGTGAGTCTGGAGCCTTCTCTTTTATTAAATTGTACAGATGGATGTGCTGTATTAGACGAAAACATTGTTGGCGGCGCCTTACTGGTTCAGCCAGGAAGCCGAGAGGTCATCAGCAGCTCAAGGTGGATGTAGGTGACGGACACAAATAAATGAAGCTTTTCGAGTAGTACGTTGTGAGAAATTCAGAAAAACGGGTTTTCACAGCGCGCGCACTCCTGGCGCTGTCACGCTGTCACTGCTGCAGATGGCGTGCGTTGCGGGTTGCCTACCTATCTGGGGGCCCGGCTGGCCGCAGGCTCGGCCGTCCGCCAGCCGGTCAACCGGGCTCGAGCCGAGGGCAAGGAGTGCGTGCTATTCGGGCCTTCACCTGTTCCGGTTCTTTTAACTCTTTTCTGCCCGGAAATATCACTGTATATTTGTATTTTCCATCTACATATTTTCCCGTTGATTTTTAGACGACGCTGGTAGCCATCAGTCGGGTGGCCATCTCTATACTAATGCGCCCCACCCCCATCACTGTCGACTGCTCTGTGTGTCTCCGCAGAGCCCATGTCGACGTGTGCCGACATCCAGTGTGAGGAGAACTCCTCCTGCCTGCAGCGACACGACAAGGCCGTCTGTGTTCGTGAGTACCTACCTATTGTGTTCGCTAAGCCGTACCACAAGACCAACGTCAGCCGGAGTGTGGCGGGGCCGACTCAGCGATTTTACCCCGCTCACGTAACGAAGGCACTCGCATGAAGAACACGTGGAAAAGTCGGCCAGGATTATATTTAAATCAAAGCCACCGTCAATTTTAATCATTATTCACTGTTATACCTGTCTGATCAAACTGTTGATTTAAGTCAATACTATTCGTCATATGGTCTCCCGAGGAGTCTTCAGATATGAAGTCCTATATATGTTATCCAAACACACCCAAAAGCCCTTTCAAACCCCGCCGTAATCCAAATCCCTAATAAAGCTGCACAACAGGCTTGAGCTCAGCATCACTGTACCCAAATCCTCCAGTTAAGCCGTATGTTGTAAACCACTCCCATTTCTAGCACTGGTCCACTTTATTTCAACAGCCTTCCCTCACGACCCACATACCTTACGACCGACCCCCTGTAACTATCATCTCACGCGAGGGCGTCACCACCTTTCGAAAGTTGGCGGGACGGAGGCATTTTGAAGTCGATTCTTTCCATGGAACACCCACGGGCCTAATGTTAAGATCCGAAAATGTTTGGGGGGTGCGTCCCTCCCGTCCCTCCCCCGTCTCCCCGCTTCCGACGCTCATGATCTCACGCTCCGTCTGTCGCACTATTCAATCCTGCTCCATGCGCCCTAGAGATGACCACATAGCTCGTCGATCCGGCATGTTCCCTATGACCCGTGCTCCCCGTGACGTCTCACGCGACCCGGGCTGACCGCGCCTTGACCCCTGACCCTCAGCGCACACCAAGGTGGGTCAATGCCCACTGGCGGCCACACCAATCCGACCCTGCAAGGCGCCGCGCGTCCTCTGCCAAGAGGACGAGGACTGCGAGGGAGGCAACATCTGCTGCACCGCCGGCTGCGTCAGGAAGTGCGTCAAAGCACGTGAGTCCCAGCTCAGAAAAGTGTCAAGCCACATGATTGCGGCGTGAAGTAGTGCTCCCAGCAAAGCTGGTACTACGACCACTACTACTACGTCAGGAAGTGTGTCAAAGCATGCACGCTCTGCGTCAGGTCGGCAATGCGAGCTTTCAATTTGTACTATGCCAACCATAAGACTTTTGCGGACTCCAATGCAATGGCGTGGCTTTCCAATGGCATGAATCTGTCTTCAATCATCACAAACGTAAGCGATTTTCGCCGACTCTCACTGCGGTTGACCCGACTCTCGCCTAGCTGGATGCCTGGCGTGCCTCCCTGTCCTCTCTGACGGCCGCGGCCCGTCAAACTACTTCCGCCGGGGGCCGCGCCGCGACGGACACTGGCCGTATTTGGCCGGTACGCCGCCCCCCCCCCCCCCGCTCCGGCGCGGCCTTGCTATTAAGCTGATCTCCCGCTCGTGAGAGGTACGGGCCGCGCGGCCTCTCGTCACGGGTCAGCCCAACTGCAAGGCGCTTCCCGCGCGGACCCACACAGAGAGCCGGGAGTTTTTGCGCGCACGGGAAACCATCAGGATGATCACGGAGAGAGTGGAGGGTGTGTGTGTGTGTGTGTGTGTGTGTGTGTGTGTGTGTGTGTGTGTGTGTCGGGGGCGTAGGTGGGAGTGTCAGGCGTGAGTGTGGAGTCATGCAACTCACCGAATGAGGAGTTGGGGGGGGGGGGGGGCCGGAGCGGGGACGGTACGCCGTAATGTGCATCATAAGTGGGAGGAGCGCGCGCGTGGACAACTTCCGAGTGACCATGTCGGCGGCGCAGTCAAAACAGGAAGTGTTTAATGAGGGACTGTGTTTATGTACTCAGAGGCACGTCTGATCGGTCACGCATGATGAGAAGACAACATGTTAGGCAGCAAACAGTGTCAGAGAACTTCATTAACGTGGTGATTCTAAAGACATGATTCACAGTGCACAGTACTACATTAAAACATCACTACGATTTGGATGTGAGTCAAATGAAGCCCCAAACAGGTTTTGTATTACGACGAAAGGCGCGCTTTCTCGCACAGTGGGCCTGTTCCAGTGGCGCCTCTAACCTCCTCGAACCTCCTCCAAGTTGCTCCAACTTGCAACTGTCTGTGTAATAGGATAGCACAGTTTCAAGTTGGAGCAATTTGGAGGAGGTTAGAGGCGCCACGGGACAGGCCCATTGTGTCAGGGTGCGGACAGTGACCACCGCGCGTGATGTCCCTGCAGGACACTGACCACTGACTGCCGGGCTGCTGTGTTTTCCAGTGCGGACAGATTGCGCCTCCGTCGGCCACAAGCTGTGCCAGACCGCTGGCTACATCTGCGAGGACACTCCGAATGGTGCCGTCTGCGTCGAAGGTAGGCACCACTGATGCTCCGGTCGGATGAACAGACACTGGTCTGATTAGGTGAGTGCACAGTCTCTAAGCATTCCGGCAAGGAAACTGCGGGGAGCGGCTGACCTTTTACTGTGGTATTACAAGGCCTGTGTTTTCTTTTCTAGGTCGCTGTTCGTTGCTTATATATTACATCTTGTGGTTAATTTAACAAAGAAGTCAAGGTGAATGACGAAAGCATGTGGGCTGATGTGGCTGAGTGGCGGCAGAGCAGTGTATTAAGCTGTCCTAGGTTTCAGTCAGAGCTGCGCTCGCCTCGTCCTGGAATGTACCCTATGTGGGCGGCAATATCTGAGATCAGAGCAGCAAATCACATCGATGACTAGTCGAATAGAAAACATTTGGTTACCCAAGTTCGATCACGGTCATGTATTTCGACCCATTTTACTAAGACTGTCCCTGCAGGGGCAGTCGGCAGACTGCTTGTGACCCTAATTTTCGGCGATAGCTTTTGAAGGAACAAACTGGCATGAACGAATTTCTCGCAATGGATATTTCAGGCCCTGCGCCATTTTTTTTATATTATTGAGGTCAGCTAATGTCAAACGAAAAGTGAGGTCACTTGCCATTCACTCGTAATGCTAAATCTCGCACAGGTAATTCAATCGGTGGGTATTGGTTGGCGTGAAAGGGTGGAGCAATGCTCTGACGTCAGAGCTTAGCTCCGCCCTGGCTGACCTTGAACCGGCGCTGTCCGACCCGTGACCGGTCGGTTGCGAGTGGTGGGCGGAGTCACTGGCGGTTCCAGCCGTCAGTTTTGGGAGGGGGGTCAAATCGGTGGGAGGCACTGACGGATCCAGCCTCTCTCGGAGGGGGGGGGGGGGGGGATCTTTTTGTGGCAAAAAGGTACTCTCCATTTTTTACCCTTGGATTTGGGCCGGTCACCTTTTTGGGGGGTATTCGAGCTTAAGAAATTCACTTTTCAAACTCACAATTTTTTCTCTCGATTTTTCCCGATTTTTTCTCTGTTCATTTTTGGGGTTCAAAAACCAAAACTTTCGAAAATCTGAGATACCATTTGGAAGAAAATGTAATTTCCTTTCTTTTTACGTTTTTATTTGCAATTTGCTTCAAAATTCTATTTTCTACGATTTTGCAAACAGCTATAGTTTTTCCACCAAAAATGGCATGACATGACGTCATTAAAACGTCATTATCGCCCAAAATACTACATCAAGTTCATTGAAAGTTGGTGAAAAGACTTAGACTTGATGCAGAATAAAGTACTGCAAGTTTCACGTTGATATCTATCATAGGTTTTAGTTTATTGAGGAAATATGGGAGGGGGCAGATACTTTTGATAAGGTTTGAGCTAGACGTACCGTCTTTCAGGGTAACTTTAGCATACTTTTAGGATATTTTCGTGTCCCCTGTTTTTTTTAAGGCCGCAAATAAAAATATGTCGGATGCAAAATTAATGGACAGACTGGTGCTGTTGCTTCGTGTTTGCAGTGTTGAGATTCTGTTCGTTTAAGGTTGTTATTTTGTACATATCTGAGGTGGCTAAAGTTTCCCAGAATCGGATAACTTTAGCCACTCCGCGTTACAGATCGGGTTTCTTGGCGATTTTCAGGCAATGATCAATGCTATTTCTGTTCTCATCGACTTCATCTAGTTCAAACCTTCCAATAAATGCGTGCATACACAAAACATGAAAATATAATGCATCGGTATGCTCTGATAATTACAAAATGTCAGAATTAGAGATGCACTTTTTTAAAGAAAACCTTGGTGTCGATATCGGTATCGGCAAGTCCTTGTAGCCCGTAGGAATCGGCATGATATTGATACGACTCAAATTAGTATCGGCAGCGTTATCGATAAGCTCATGCGGCCCGCGATCCTGCCATTTTCCCTTTCCTGAGTTATGTGCTAAAGCTGTACTTGTTTAGCTGGTACGATGCGACAATTTGGTGCTTTGTTACGCAGTGGTGTTTAACCATACACATACAAAGTTAAACAATAAGGATTATACAACGTATTTCCGACCTGAGGGGCAGCATTTAAGACATCGAATCCCAAACCCGATACCTGCAATCAATCGGCCGTCATGGCGACGTCCCCCCTCCCCGGTGTGTCGCCACCGGGGGGTCTGGGGGGCCATCGCCCCTCCAGATCACTCCGGCCCCCCAGATCGGCAGGATTTTGACATATGTGAGCGGGGACCAACCACCTGGCTATCCCCCCCACTCCAAATTTTGTGGCGACGCTCCTGGCAAAAGTTACTCTGATATCAAATGTGGCCACCCCTCTCCACCGTTAGCCGCAGCTAAAGTCGAGGGGAACAAATCAATAGTGTAAATTTAAGTACTCATGGCCGCTTTATCAGCTGCACACAAGTACTTCATTTTATAGGGCAAACCATGAATTCTTGGCTAGGGGTACCATAATAAAACAAAACATTTTAAGGGTAACTTTAAAAGTTAAAAAAAACTATTATAATTTTCATAATAATTTTTGTTCTGCCAAAACCTGACCCTAAAAACAAATTACGGAAGTGATGTGCATATTCTTTGCTTTGAAACAGAGCGTGCACAACATCAACTTAAATTACGATCTTTCATTTAGCTAAAGTTACCCTGATGGCTAAAGTTACCCTGAATGACGGTACCTATCTCAACCTAGGTATCTACCTATAGTTTGTTTTATTTTGATTGTACTATTGCCATTGGGACCTTCGTAAGAATCACGTGAATTTTGTACACACCGCTGTCACGCGTCCCGAAAAGCTATTTCCACAAAGGCAACGCGTCATTTTTGACAACCATTTGCGCCGAAATAGAGTGTAGATTGGATTCCAAATTGATACCATATGAAGTGTTCTTCCTACATGTACAAAACAAAACGTTTGTTCGAGCTTCAGTTATGACTGGCAGCTTGCTGGCCACTATTTTCTCGTCCAGTTGAGTTTTTTTAAGCCCTGATTTGATAAGAGCCGTGCTTTCCAAAAAGTTCCAGTTTTCACTGTGGATAGCTGGATTTTAACTGCTACAAAGTCAATTTTTACGATAAATTGTTAACGTTTTTTTTTTTGGGGGGGGGGGGAGGGGAAAGGGGGAAAAAGACATGTTGGTCCCTCTTCCAGTTGCCAGTTCAGTTCCAGTTCCAGTTCCAGTTTTTTTTTTTGGGGGGGGGGGGGGGGAGGGGGAGGGGGCATAGCCTGGTTCCCCCTGGATCCGCCATTGGGCGGAGTCGAGGGCGGGGCTACAGAGCGACCAGGCCTCTATCCGACCTCGCATTATCCTTAACATTACGAGTGAATGGAAAGTGCCCTAAACTTTCGTTTGACTTAGCTGTTCGTTTCGACTTTCGTTTGACTTTTCGTTCGTTTGACCTAGCTGTAAACACATTCATGACGAAAGAAAACCAACCTTTATAATACAAATTAGCGCAGGGTCCGAAACGTCCATTTATAAAAATTCGTCCATGCCAGTTAATGCATTCAAAAGTTATCGCCGAAAATTAGGGTCCCAAGCGGTCTGCCGTTGGCAGTATGTGGCGAGCCGATAAGTCGGAAGCTGCCACGTTTCGCTCTGCTTTAGCGAAATGCTACCCTAGCTGTAAACACATTCATGACGAAAGAAAATCAAGGAATTATAAATACCAACAGCTGCGTGCTCTAAATCGACATGCATATTTCTGTAGCATATCACATTTTATCCGAAATATGCGAGATGTTCAGCATAACATTTATCGTGCGACTCATCCCCTCATACGTGGCAGTGAGTTGACATACAGTAGCGCCAATGTTGCCAATTCATTTAGTGACAAAATGGCGGGCCATCCTGGGATCAGGACGGCACGCGACACGCGACACAGAGGCTGAGTGCATGGGAGTTAATTCCGAAAACGTGTTGCTGCTTATCGTGTCTCGTAAATATTTAACTTGATTTATCATCAGCATGCATAACACGCGTCACGGAATAAATCATCAGAGTGCTTATAGGCAAACTGCATGCAACGACGCTGCGTCTCGTCTCATTACCAGGAATCTCGCATCCTTGGTAACCCGAAACCCCATCGCTCCCCCCCCCCCAAGGCCCCCTGGCATTATGACATATGAAGCTATACTAATCTTCATCGCACTTCGGCGCGGTGGCCAGTAATGCTGGGTGTGTCTGCGGCCTTCAACATCGCCTGCAACGTGTGCGGGATGTGAGAGTGGGGTCGGGAAGTCGGATAATTCAGAAGACAATAAGCCGTATGTCGCATGACATCAGAATATTATGAGCAAATTTTCCGGCAATAAATATGCATGATATCATTGATGCGGATGATCGAGGAATGCATTGTTTTGGTTTGATTCGAACATAGGGTCCCTTCCGCAAACCTGAGTCATTGTTTAGCCATAGGATGAAGGAGATGGGATAGGAGGAACAAAATGGAGCGCCGACCGGGGATCACTCATGAGTTTACAGCGCCTTCATGCAGCGGGCGAAGCGGCGCGGGAAGGCTAAATCCATGAAGGCTGTCACCACTGCCCTGAGGCAGCTCGTGGCCCGCTGGTCAACGGTCTTCATTCCCAAATTGACGAAGGCGTGACAGGGACTAGAAAATAGACAAGTTGGGGATACAAATATACACAATTACATAAATCTCTTAATTTCTCTAATTTTTTGGTTGCTTGCTTCTTTTTCTCGTAATTTATTCGTTGTTTTAATGAATGTTCTGTTGTTATTGGATTGTACAATGCAGTAATCGGTGGATGGTACTAAATACCATCGAGTGCCCTTTTCGGCAGCGTTATCGATAAGCTCATGCGGCCCGCGATCCAATAAGCCTTGTCGTTGCTTTCGAAATCAAACACTCCTTGTGCAGTAGGGAAAGTATCCTATTAGCGAACCCTCCCTATTTGCGACCCCCATCTGTTTTAGGAAACTGATCATGGAAGGTAACTCAAAGCATCTGTAAAAATGTTACTCATATGTATTTAAATAAATTAAGCCCGTAACCGGCCTCACATGGTTTTAGAGGAACGCTCCAGTTAAGCCGATACAAAACAGGCACATTTCTTATGCCAAACGTGTGCATTGCTAGCATGCTCTTACCATTTGTTGTTGCTGCGATCATATGAAAGCGCACATGACTAGGATGTATATTCATTGGACATTTTAATTACAGTTATTTCAAATGAAATAGCAACTCATTCGTTATTTAAAGGAGCTGAAACGTGTCGGACCTCACATTCCTATTAGCGACCTGTTCGCCTACTGTGTTCCCTTTTAGCGACCGGGATACAAAATGTCCATTGTGTCAGCATTGTAGCCTATTTGCGACCACACACGTTCACAAATAGGGACTGATGTCCCTATTTGTGATTTTTGCAAGGATCCACCAAATTACAAATCACGACAAATTGCATAGGATACAGAAGAGTTTGCATGTAAGGTTACATAACAAAATGTTATGTCTATCATAATATTCTTGTCGTTTAGCTATAGCACTGATAAAATCAGAGGTACGGCCATTTCCGCTAAGAGGGTCGCTAATTAGGCATCTTCCCCTACAGGCAGCCGATCACTAACGGACTGATGCTGGCGCCATCTACTGTTCTTTCGTGACATCCGTGGCCGTTAGCGTAGTACAGGAAGCCGATTACCAACAGACTGATGCTGGCGCCATCTTCTGTTCTTTCGTGACATCCGTGGCCGTTAGCGTAGTACAGGAAGCCGATTACCAACAGACTGATGCTGGCGCCATCTTCTGTTCTTTCGTGACATCCGTGGCCGTTAGCGTAGTACAGGCATGGATGACTGATAACTGGATTGGAAAGTCTATGCTTTTAGTATTGGTCAACTGCGTATCGGCCGCTCGGCCTGCCACCTAGCGGTCGGTAAGTATCCACTGAAACCGCCAGCCGCGCCGGTGTGCAGCGCCGGCTATGGGCGGGCCATTCGGAGCTCACGCATTTAATTTTTTATCAGCCATTTTTTCGCAAATATTATTTTTCCCTGAGCTTATCGTAAAGTGAATTCAACAGGCATTATTCTGATATAACTTCAGTGACTTCAGGACACTTCTTTTGTTAATTATGGCAGTTTATCGTTCCACACCACATGCTTCCAACCCCCCCCCCCCCCGATCGCCTGCCATCACCACGGATTGCAAGGCTTCAGCCAATAGCGCGTCTTCTGGTGTCATGTTTACTTACCGAAGGCCAACACGCAATCAGCTGTTGGTTGCCAATCCAGGTATTTCTTCATCCATGGTACAGGCATCCGATCACTTACGGACTGATACTGGCGCCATCTATTGTTCTTTCGTGACATCCGAGGCGGTTAGCGAATGCTAGTAGAACATAGCGAAAGGTCAACAGCGTATGTAGAGAGCATGTGCAATGTGCATGCTGTTGTATATGTTGTTTTTCTTTTTTTAAACTTGGACGGAATCCTCTGATTGGGCGGATGTCCGAGGTTAGGTCAGTGCAAGTCCCCCGCAGAGAAGGCGGCAACTGATGTGCCCTGTGTTTCAGATATGTACGGCTGTGCGAACAAGGAGTGTCCGGTGGGGTACATCTGTGACGATCAGTTCACCACCGGTGCGAGGTGCATCAAAGGTGAGACGAACGACACATCGGACCGCGGCGCAGGACAAATGGTAAAGCCATTGTCTGTGTTTTTCTACGGACGAATGGGACAGGATCTAGGAAATATTTGATAGCGAGCTATTTAGTCTATATCATTCAGTTTTAGATGAGAAATACAGCAATGCTGCGGTAACATAAGTTAAGTGAATGCCTAAAATATGTTGGTTTTATCGCCTGGGAGAGGCACCTTCGCCAAAGATGGCGCTGTTCTCAGGTGGGGTGTGCGGCTGCTATATATAGGGCCTCTTCCCGTGGCACCTCTAACCTCCTCCAAGTTGTTCCAACTTGCAACTGTCCTATACTAATGCACAGACAGTTGCAAGTTGGAGCAACTTTGAGGAGGTTAGAGGAGGTTAGATGTGCCACTGGAACAGGCCCATACAAATAGGTGGCGCTGCACCCAATGCAAACAGAATGTCAGTAACGTAGCGGAGCACTGATGACTGCACCTCTGTTGCAGCTCGAGAGTCGTGTGCGGACAAAATCTGTGCACCCGGGGAGGAGTGTTATGAAGAGGAAGATGGCGCCATCTGCATTCAAAGTAAGTGGGCTGAACTACGCTGGCCTCCCAATCAGCGTGAAACGGTTACCGATTTACTTTGCATAAATATGCATGGTTCGTGTTAACGATTTCTGCCAAAATCATCCATGAGGCATGTGTGAATATAAATTGCATGCATATTGTTCATGCATGCAATTCATGCAACAAACAGCATATTAGTTTATGAACGTTAATGCTTTATTTTCAGAGAGCCCTTTATGTACCCTGTGCCCGGCAACCCCCGTTGCTGGTGGTTAGGGAAGGTGATCAATATTATACATATGTGTTGTCTATTTATTTCTTCACTTATTTCTAGATTTCCAACCACGCGTAAATCATTTTCTGATGACATCTCAAATGACGGTTCAGTCGATGAACTAAGCTAATTGCAGGTTTATTTGTCGTTTGGCTGACCATTTACGCCTTATATTTCTGATTTTCTTGCAATTGATATATCAATTCGTATTGATATATCAATATATCTCGAATTGATATATTAGTACGCAGACAAAAGTGTGTAACACATATTTGTTTGTCCGTTTGCAGACTATATCGCGGAAGGGTCCATAAACCGAGGTGAGTCCCGATCCATTTTCGCTGCAGGCAAGTGCCATTTTCTGCAGATTTGAATCAGACGGTCTTCTCCGCTTGTATTGTTTTGCTTGCATTTTTAACCTTTAAGCATCGCCTCACGCAGCGCTCAAAGTAATCATCGGAACGTGCAGTAAGAATTATACAGTGCCGCTCAGAAATACCTGCCGTTCCACAACCATTGAGTCAACGTGACCAAACCCTGCGGAACGGGCCTTCAGGGTCCGGCCATTGTTCGTGATTATCCCACACCGCCTCACAACTGCTGTCAGACACTGTCGACGGTAACGGGAAATGCCGGCCGATATTAGCGGACCGGTCAGTATAGTTATGGAACAAAACACTGATGGTCACCTGTCGAGACACAAGCACAAGGACTGGGGCGACTTGGGCACCTCTTCGAGTAATGGTGATGTTGCTATATGGACGGATAGTCTTATTCGCTAAACTATACCACACATATTCTACAGAGGTCTAACATATCAAACGTGCTCGTCGATTTTAATTCTCTTGAGTGCTGAAGAATTACTCAAGAAGGCCGGAAAGGTCTAAAATATTTGTAGACATTTGTGAAAAAGCTTACAGCTTAATCCGCGCCGTGCCGGTGCTCGGCGCCACCTTCGCTGTGCCGGGGGGGGGGGGGGGGTGTTAAGACAACCCCCTTCAACTCAAGAATTGATAAGACGAGAAAGACGCAGAAAAGGCGTTCGAAAGCTCTCGACAAGCACATTCGAAAGTACGTCAGATACTTTTTTCCTCAAGTCAATATTGAGTTCATCAGAGGTCATCAAAGGTCAAATTTTCCAGTTTTAGGACTTCGCTCCAGAAACCCCCAGATATCACAGGAACTATTATAGCTAGGAACAAACTGAAAAAGCAATGGAAAGCTCTTGAAAAATGTAATGGCCAAAGTGTCCTCAGATTTTAGCTCGGGGCAGTAGTTTAGGCTCCAGTGCTCATCAAATGTCAAAAAGGCTATTTTTTACTAAACAGTTTTTCACGAATAGCATTTTACCTAACAACGACAAGGCAATAATTTTGATGCCATCCTGTTTATATCGCCAAGGCGCTTTGATTCATATTAGTGTTGACCAGTTTAGGTCAAATTTTAAAATTTGACCACAGGTCAAGGTCAAAGTGGTGACCCACGTATGTTATGTTGCATATAGAAAGACGTGTCTCACCGGGACAAACACATTGGTGTCAGTTTCACGTCTCTATCGTCATTATGTCGAGTGTTATTGACATAAAACTGTTGGTGACCTCGGATGACCTCGGCTGACCCTGTAGGGATCACTGAACAAAAATGGCACCTAGGGCATCAAGAATAGCATATAATAACATGATCCAGAAGGAATTATACTGATATCTTGCGTATCCTTGGAGTAGGAAGCATTTTACTATTTCCGCATTGACTTATAATAGGGAGGTCACGAAATTGACCCGACCTTAGGTCGCTGATATACAAATCCAAGATAAATGAATTGTAGATATATATGACCTTATGAAATCCTGCAAGTGTAAAACCGATCATCCAAAAACTGTGACTGTGGTACGACCACAATTTTTTTTTGGAGATGGGGTCACGTGACCTGGTCTGGTGACCTGACCTGAAATGACCCGATGTATTTTTTGTTACATAATGTGGGAAATTGATGCCCGAACAGCTGTGTCAAAACAGTGGCGCTGCGCGCCGCCGTTTTCCGGTATGCTTGAAAAACCTGAGGGGGTGTCTAAACACCCCCTCCCTTGCACGGCGCGGGTTATTATGTAATAAGGATAATCTCCTTTCAATGATTTCACCATAATTATCAAAGGAACGTAACATAATATAATTAAGGAAACACCTTATTAACATTGATGACCTTAATGGCATGCCTTTTTATTTAGTTACTGATGCAATTTAAAGATGCCTTTATGAGCAATAAATTTATATCATCTTTTACCCAAGCTAATCCATGTATATTGTGTTTTTTTTACCAACTTTATCAAAGTCTATGCATGATACCGCTCGCTGATAATACATAATTGTTTTAGGTACATTTCAGATTTTTGTATTGCTCTCAATACTAAATAATACGACATCGTAAAACTTTTTTTTTACAGTTCATGGCTGCACGGTTTCTGAAGCAATGTGAACGGATACTGGAAAACTCAGTATCTCACAAAACATTAGCCTGAAGTCCAAAGAGAGCAGTCAGCTTAAGGCGCAATAAAACCTGAGAGTACTTTCTCTTTCACCGAAGGTGTCTCGATTGCTCCGTGGGATGCAAGGTCGCGTACACACACTTTCCTCATTCATAAACATTTGAAGTACCGTCATTTTTATCACGGATATAAGCTGACAATGTTTTGTGCAAGCACACCAGGAGATCAACGTTCCAGTGCACCTTTATTTTTGTTGAAGTTAGTATTGTCCACCTTTTAACGCAAGCGGGAGAGCGCTGGGCTTCAAAACTCATCAGGTTTGGCACACTGAGTTTGAGTTGCTTGGGCGCTCGCTTTTTGTACCTGATTGGGATTGGGATCGGATGATGTGTTCAGAGCCTGTGCATCAAGCTTTGCTTTGCGCAGAACCTGATCTCAGAATCAAATTTTAACAATTCTTATGTTCGTTCAGATTTTTTTAATGAATACATTTGCGACAGATTCGAGAGGTTTGAGTTTAGAAAAATGGAGAGGAAATGATGGATGATGCTTATCTATCTTGTACAGTTCGGTCACCGGTGCTGGTCCGTGAATATGTCTTAATCCAACCTGTTTGACCTAAGTGGGGGTCTTATCTTATTTTAAATACTTGCGTAAACGATGAGCTGAGTTTAAGCAGCTTGTGGTCGTGAAATCGGAAAGCACGCTGTACTTCTTCTTTTGGCAGATTCTTGTCAGTGAACTTGAACCAGAGTACTGTAATTTTTGGCTTGAACGTATCACATGATAATATTCCCCGACAATTTGTATCCATGCATTGGCTGATTATGTGATATCATCTTCAATTCCTTTCTTGATCGAAAGGGTTTCGGCTGATTACAATTTTGCTATTCTCACACTCGTGCTGCTGTTAAAAACAGTCAACAACTAATCACCGTTTTCATGAAGGATTATTGTGCTGAAAAGTGTCTGATAGATTCTGAAAGTTTTGAAAAGCTGCACAACTTTTACATGCGATTTTTTGGCTAGAAATGTCCCTCATAGTTTTGTAATATGTTGGTAAGAATAAAATATGCTGACAAAATTGCGGTTCGGTGGTAATAAGCAAGATAAGTATTGATAAAATCTTCCTGAAAGTTTCAGGAACATTCAGGAAGTTTCAGGAAGATTCTATCAATACTAATCTTATTACCACCAAACCGCAATGTTGTCCACATACTGTATTCTTACCAACATATTACACAATTATGAGGGACATTTCTAGCCAAAAATCGCATGTAAAAGTTGTGCAGTATTTCAAAACTTTCAGAATCTTTCAGAAGCTTTTAAGCGCAATAATCCTTCGTGAAAACGGCTAATGTTGCATTTGTTGTGCGTATTTTTTACTGATTTAGTCTTTATCAGAATAATATGCATGACGTGGCGTTCAGATTGTGTGCAAATTAAATGTTCCAAGGGCTCAATTGAAGGCGTATGAGCGGTTTATAGAAAGCATACATACATGAATGCCACCACTTTGTTGCGTTGCATTTGCAGAGACTGCATACTTCTTATGTGGTTCTTTGAATGAAACGGTCTTTGAACTGAATTGCGTGCTTTGCGTTTATGCCTCACGACTTGCAGCAGCCATTCTGCTTGATACACTGTCGTAGTTTTTATCGCTGTTCATTCATCAGTGACATCTAATTGATGTCACTGAAAGGATGTTTATGATTCAATGGCAGCTGAATGAAGCACGCGGCCTGCCATTGAAGCATGTGACAACAGTAATAGATCGGCTAAGCAAAAAGTCTGGTCATTCGTCGTTGAGGGACATCGTTGGAGTCCTGTGAGGCTTACATACAAAGCGTTCAGATGTCAATACGACATTCAGTATGGTCAGATATGGTCAGATGCAGCCCTCACCGATCCGGTATGATTGGCAGCACTGCCGGAAATACGTTGAGTGGAACAGAAATAGCTTTGTCATGGAAAGTTAATGCTCAAAACTAGCATTTTTATAAATTAAGTCCGATTCTTTGACAAGGATGGATTTCGGAGGTCAGGTCCCACGCTAAGCAAAGCTTGTTGCGCCCTGATTCCACATTCTGATGGCGAAATTCCTAGTAATCGGCAGAAATTATGAGCCAAAGTTGTATGTGTTCAAACATGCCTGGACACGGTCCGATAGGTTTAGGTCCGGTATTTACAAAACGTTATTTTCGTTCTCAGATAAATATATCACGAACATCTCTTATCTGACATTTAGGCTCATCAATAATGTAAGAATATATGCACGGACAATTATGTTTGATAGTGGTAAATGACACTGCACATATTAGCCGTTTTCACGAAGGATTATTGTGCGAAACTTTTAAAACTTTTAAAAATGTTTTCAAAAGTTGTGACGATCCATTCCTTAACTACACAACTTTTACATGCGATTTTTGGCTAGAAATGTCCCTCAAAATTTTGTAATACGTTGGTAAGAATATAATATGTTAGCAAAATTGTGGTTTGGTGGTAATAAGCAAGTGAAGTATTGATATGTCAGTTGTGATGATGAATCTCCACCGACTGACACTTTTCAAAACTTTTCAGAAAGATTCTAAAAGATTATGTGGCGTGTCTGACGTTATTGGACGCTATAGTCTCGCTCACGCAGCCCGATCCGGTGGCCGGGCTGTGCGGCTTGGCTTTGTCCATGTGTGTGCGGCATGCGGGTCGGAAACGGCGGCGAATCTATGCTTGCACATCACTGCGCATGCGCAGACCGACCTGTGATCCATGACGCTGCCAGATGTAGTAGCTAGTATGACGGTATGTTAAACTGAACGAATGGACTCTAGACGCATATTTTCTTTAAAAACGGCCAATTTTGTATCATAAACTTGTTATGAGCTCAATAATTGTTTGTATAACTATTAAATAGTGATAATATAGCCTAAATCAGGCCAATATTTCTTGGAATGTATAATATACTAAGACTTCTATACCAATACTTTTTAAAACTTCTCAGAAACTTTCCAGGATCTTTTGAGCGCAATAATCCTTCGTGAAAACAGCTATCGATATAAATTTACTCGTACACGATGCACATTTTTTTCCGGAGACTACTGCAATGTCTTGAGAACACATACGCATTGCACACGTTTTCTCGTGCAACGAAGCACCCACGGCTCCAAGCTATATCGCCATGAGTGCTACTGATCATTATCCGTCCATGAGCATTAAGCATACGTCTTTATAACATACGTTGCTTTCGTATTATACGCCGCCCTCGAGCGCTGAAAAGCGGCTGAAATATGCTTTGTAAGAAATTCCTTGGTTATAATGCCAACAATACATAATCCGACACCTGCTCGAATACAAGTCGACCGATATGTCCAAAACTTACGCTGTCGGTGAAATGCATTTCTAAGTTCCGACATACGCCATATCATGATATCAGTATAATTTCCGTCATTGTATCCATTCCTCCGTAACCTCATCTAATCCGTGAGTATTCTGATGCTGGTGAGATTAATAAAGCCCTGTGGTGTTGAGCTTTTGACACCAGCGAACGGCTGCTGCCAATCCCACTGCTATCTCAGGGCCGATGTCAATCTCACTATGCAGCACCCGCAGCATTCCCACGATACACTGCTGGACCGCTACCGAGTCCGGCTGAAACTGTGACGTCACGGGTCCTCATGTGACGTCACCAGTTACCTGCCACAGGGCGCCAGTAGTCCACTGGCGAGGGGCGGGCCGGTACCGGTGAGAAGAGGTTATAAGAGGCCGCTGGACAGGGCCGCGAGCGCCACTCTCTGTCCCGGGTGTCCCCGGCCCCCGGTCCCCGGTCTGCAGTCCGAGCACCCGTCCAGACACCTCAGTGATGATGGCCGTGTCGCGCGGAGTGATGCTGTGCGTCGTGGTGCTTCTGGCTGTCGGTGTCGACGTCGACGGCGACGCGTCGGTCGGCGTGCCGACCCAGCTCAGTGGACTGTACCAGCTGCCTGCGGCGGTCAAGGTCATGTCATCGACTGAGAGGTCGCCACCGGCGTGGGTGACCTCGGTTTCGTCACCAGGGGGACCTCAGGTGAAGGGCGTCACCGATCCGGCCCCGTCCCCAGGGGCCCTCCCCTCTCACAAGCGACCCATGAGAATCCGAGTCAGGATGAGGCCCGTGAGTCCTCACCCAGTGACAGGTGGTGCATCCTCCTCTAGACCCGCCCAGAGAAGTCGCTTCAGGGCTCAGTCTGGGGTCATCCCTCTGCGGAAGCGTATTAAGGTGATCAAGGTTAGACGGAATAGGGGGCCAGGAAGAGTGTCTCCATCGAAAGGTATCAGCTCCCAGGGGCCTTCAAATACCAGGTCGCCATCTACACAACCTACCGTGGATACGTCTTCCCTGAGGGATACAATGCAGGCAAACAATAGGAACCTTAATGCCGTTTCAGAAAGCTCCTCCGTTTCCTCTTCAACAGCATCTTCTAAGAGTCATTCCCGAGGGAAGATCATATATACGTCGAGCAAAGTGCCTGTGTCGTCCCTAGACGCACTGGTAAACGCTCCTGCCATGGGCCATTATCATAAAAATCCTGACAGTGATTCCATGAACATTGGTGTGATTGATCTGTTTCAAAGCCGCGCAAGTCAGGCGCCAGAAATCTCCGCTAATTTAAGAGCTATACACACTATCATACACGCATCAGGTTCACAACGTCGTAAAGCACAAGGAGAACAAAGACCCTCTCGTCTGTCGTCCGTTCGCTTAGTCCGCCCCTTGACATTACAGACCCCTGCAGTGAGCCCCAGGGAGCCCCAGCAATCTCTGCAGCTCACCATCAAGCCTCCACCACTGTCCTATGTCACTGAAGCCTCTCCCCTGGGCGTCACCACGGTCAACTCCATCAACGACATACTCCAGGCCTCCAGAGATAGGGCACAGGTGACCGAGACTCCCTCCCGGGCAACCACTAGGACTAGGGCTAGGGAACTCTCCCGGGGTATCACCAGAGGTACGACCAGGGGTTCTTCCCGGGGTACCACCAGAGGCACGACCAGGGGTTCTTCCCGGGGTACCACCAGAGGCACGACCAGGGGTTCTTCCCGGGGTACCACCAGAGCCACTACCAGGGGTTCTTCCCAGGGTACCACCAGAGCCACGACCAGGGGTTCTTCCCGGGGTACTACTAGAGGCACAACGACAGGCTCATCCCCGGGTACTACCAGAGGTACAACAAGGGGTCCCTCCCAGGGTCAGACTGCAGGCATCTCTCAGACAGTATCTAGGGGCTCCACTACCCCAGGGGAGAGTTCCCGTCCACTGTCCATCTTCTACGAGGACATGCACTACAGCAACAAGGCGGCGGAGCCGGGCTTCTGCCAGACGTACTGCGGCGGCAGTGTGGCCAGCGGGACACGACACATTGGTGGCGGCAGTGTGGCCAGCGGGACGCGAAACATAGGTAAGCGGACTGACACGTCGACGCCGTGATGTATTAGTTTTCCTTATTTTGTCCTTTCCGCACACTCACGCACGTTACGTATGCGATACGATGCAGTTATGGCTAAACATGCCCTTCGTAATGGGGCATAAGAATATAGGGTATGTAAAGAGGAGGTTGGAACGATGCTTGAAATGCTGTTTTTCTTCAATGAACCAATCCAGATCGTATTCATCGATACAAATTGGTACAGTCTGGATCGGGATAGAAGATTAATTAATGTGTTGGTCTCAATATCTATCCAATCCAATTTGATCCATATTGAGTTCCGAAAAATTTGCAAGAAATTCCAAGTGAAGAAAGTTTGACGAGTTTTCTACTTGTAATCATACATATATGCTCATACAAAAAAGGTTTATGGGTTAAAGCATCTCAAACTATACTTCGAATTCAATAATATCCAAATAGATTTAATGACCTTACCTACCTTACCTATATCCAAATCGATTTCATGACCTTATCTAAATAGATTTCATGACCTTATCATTCGGTCCAATCCAAGTCCCTGCGATTGGATTGCATGAGGAATCTATCGGCTTAATAGACTAATTTTCCTATTCTGTTTTTCCCTTGGCAGTAGCCATAGAAATCGGTAGGTATATCAAATTTTGCGTCGCGCTTATCGTCGCGCGTCACCACTGTCAACGCAAAATAATGAATGACCATCTCTATCGGTTTTTGACGTTCTTCTTTCATTAAAGGGAATGTGTCACCTTTGTATTTGTTTTAAACTGAGATAGTCATTATCTTGGGCCGTTGTTGAAATGTCCAACTTACTAAGGTCATTTTTTCCCAAACTTAACCGTTTTTAAGCAATTCAATTTACCATTTGCAAAATGACTCCAAGCTGGTTCAGTCGCTGATTGGCTGACAGCCACCTTTTCGGCAATCCCACTTTGTCAGCCAATCAGCGGCGTTCTATAGCTCAATAATGACGTCATTCGCCCAAATCTAAAAACTTAATTTGTATAAAGTTAAGTGACTTTTCGGCTGAAAAAAATATCACCATCGTTTTCAGCAGCACTTACTTCATATTTCCTACTACAACCAGCGTATATTTTACAACTTTCAGGAAGGTGAAACATTCCCTTTAACCCGCGCAGCGCTGGGGTCTCCAGCCGAACGCCCGTCGCTGGGGGGGGGGGGGGTAAATTTTACCCCCCTCCTCGTATCTTCCGAACCAATAACCGTAGCGAAACGTGCAAGGCGGCGATCGAAAGCTCTCAGTGATAAGAATCTAACGCATATCCGGAATTCTTAAAATAAGGTCACATGTTAGGTCACGGTCAGGTCAAGTGTCAACATTTAAGTATTTGGGTTTTTGGGCTATGCTTTCTATCCAAAGCCTTAGATTGCGACTATTATATGACAAAGTGCTCTCAAATGTATAATGCATCTCCCGCATAAGTACAATTGAAATTGTAAGCAATTGTCAAGGTCAGGTCACAAAAGGTCACAGGTCTACGAAAGCCATGCGACACACGCTGTATGGGTTATTTTACACGTATAATTAGATATTAGCAACCATTTTCACAGCCTGACCCCATATAATGGCCCTCAGGTTAAGGTCAGATCACAATAAGGGAACAAATTGGAATTGATTAATCTAAATAAACATTGCATTTTCCTGGACTATGTTTGTCTCAGAAATACAGTGGAGGTATTTATGTATCTGTATTTTGGTCAGTAAAAGCCAACAAATGCAATTGAAAAAATGACGTCATGAGTTACTTATACTTAGAGAGCCATAAGTCAGCCAAAAATAAAGATATTTCTTGCAAATTTGGTTTGGGTATCGTCCATACTCGGTTCTCTAATATATCTTCCGGTTTTTTGAAAATCTTCAAAAAAATATTTTTTGAAAATCTTCAAAAAAATATTTTGTGGAAATTCTTCCAAAAAATATTTCTTTTTTCATTTTGGGGATCAAAAACCCAAGGTTGTGAAAATCTGAGATCGACATTTGGAAGACAATGCTATTTTCTTTCTTTTGACGCTTTGTATTTGCATCAAAATGCTATTTTCTACGATTTTTCAAACATTTAACGTTTTTTTCACCAAAAAATGACATGACACTAAAACGTCATTATCTCCCCAAATTATTCACGAATTTCAATAAACAAAATTGGTAGCAGACGTATAATTGATGCAGGATAAGGCACCGAAAGTTTTATCTTGATATCTGTTATAGTTTTTAAGTTATTGGTAAAATTCGGGAGGGGTAAAATTTACCCCCTAGCGCCGCGCAGGTTAACGGATCACTTTAATGACAATTTTATTAACAAATTGTGATAATATCGATGTTTTGACGTGGTAGTAATCCAACTGATATTTCCAACAACATAGCAGAACACTTTATACCTCTTGTTATGCGGCTTCATATTTGATCGGGCTTCCGTCGTAAGAAAACAATACACACCAAACGGCGTCGTTGGCTGGTGTCATTCACCATGATCGATATCTATTGGCTGTCTAATCGGCAATCACTCAACTATTCCATTTCAGTGTCAATGGGGTTAGGGACAGCTAGTGTGTTTTTACACATAACAAATTCAGCGTATTTTTCTCGATTTTTCGATTACTTCTCACACACATCTTAGACCGCCTTTTGTCCTAAAACTACCTCTAAACTTCTCGTTAAAAAATATTGATTTTGTTTTTGACGTCACGACCATAGTGATTTGTGGCGGCACTTTTGATTTTCGCTATGTTCGTAATGTCACAACTACAAGACCATGAGCATAATTGTTTATTTTTGAATCATTTCTGAGTTCATTTCAAATTGTTTTATAAATTTGTGTGTTAAATTTACATTAGCTGTTTCACGAAGGATTATTGTGCGAAACTTTTTAAAACTGTTTAAAATGTTTAAAAAAGTTGCGACGATCCATTCCTTAAAGGGACTATCCCACCTTAACATTATATTTGAGTTGAGATAGCCATTTTGATGACTTGGCATTGCAATTAAGTATGGTAGCAGTTAAAATAACCACAATAATCTAATCAAAAAGATATTCGAGTTTTATTTTAACATCTGTAAAATATAAGGCCCATGTGTATTTGAATAGGGCCTCTAAACCGACAGCGTCGTCTCTCTTTACCCAACTGGTAATGATGATCGACTTGTTTCAAGGTCAGCCTTGGAAAATTTTCGTCTTTCATTTCTCGATCCCCGGGTAGTTCGCAATCTAGAGGCTAGAGCACTATCAGCTGGAGTTGATGCAACAGTTGGCCGCCAGAAACCGCTAGTGAGCCAGGGTGTTATGACGTCGCAAGCAAATGGTACCAGTTAAATATTTAACGCTAAATATTTATTTATTTATAAATAAACAAATAAATAAATATTTAGTGTACCATTTGCTTGCAACGTCATAACACCCTGGCTCACTAGCGGTCCCTGGCGGCCAACTGCTGCATCAACTCCAGCTAATAGTGCTAGCCAATCTAGACACCGGGTGGTTCGCTTTTTCTGCGCAATAGATGTCGACAAAAAATTGTGCCATACATTTGGCCGCACAAAGAATTTCCCTGTTATTACAACACACAAATCATATGACGTCACTAACCCATCTTTCCGTTTAAAATAAAAGTTTAATATGTTCCAAGATAAGCAATGTTTTCGGGAAAAAGCTTACGAACATGTTCAGTTGACCTTGCGTGATATGTAGACGTACAATTAAGTGTGATTCGACAATTTTAAAAAAGGTGGGACAGTCCCTTTAACCCTATTTGTAACAGGCTCCTGGCTACCCCTATTTGTAACAAGGGGGGGGGGGATTCCACCCCCCCCCCCGGAGATCTCGAGATCTACCCGTCGGATTTTCAAAAATGAAACGGTGTTTGGTTCCCCTCAACACGATCTACATTTCTAAATAATAAAAAAAAATCTAAATTTTGGATAGGGGCAACAGGGGGGCAAAAACTACCAATTTTAGTAGTATTTTTGATCCAACATATCTTTCATGTTTATCGACCGATTTTAACACAACTAATAGGAATCAATAGAAATTGAATTGGAAATTGATATATAACGATGACGTTTGAAAATTCAAAAATCATAGGCGTGTGCAGGTCACTCAATATGGGGGTGAAGTAAATGCGTAATAAAACAATTTTTTGATGTTGTTTTTTTATAAATGAAATGGTATGTGATTGAGACATTAGACAAAACAGTTATAAATCATATTTTTTTGCAATAGGCGGTACCAGGTTAGTGAAAAAGGGAGGTCAAATTGGGAAAAAATATTAACCGCAGACAAGTTTATGTCTTTATGTCTTTAAGTTGCTACCCAGCACTATAAATATGTTACTGATCGTAGATAGTTCCTTTTTGCTTGTTGTACTTCATCATAGGCGTATCCAGGATCCAAACTGGGGCGGCGCAAGACCTTTTGATAAGTATATTATCCGCTATTATGATACTAACTAGTCAACAGTGACTATTTCACTTACAACTTCAATTAACATTGCTTACCCCCTTTTTACCCTACCTGGACACGCCTATTATCTTATAATCGTTCGTCGAGTAGCCTGTGTTGCGTGTTTCATCCGAAAACTGCAGTATGTTATGTCATTGTACGCCCATGCCTCTTAGTTTCCTTGCAATAATATGACCCCCTTTTTTCCATTCCTGAGCGCGCCTCTGAAAAATGACTTTATTCCCTTTTATGGCCTCAAATGTGCATATATCATTATAAGATAAACGTCTATTGCGCCGTTATCGCTGGCATATCGTCATCACCATGTCAGTCACCCCCCTTTTCATGTGCCTGAACACGCCCCTGAAATTCCATATGTAATAAATTATGCAAATAATGGAAGCAGAAGCTATCTTTTACATCTTGATAGCTATAAATGTCCCCTACATCGCTCTATTGGCTTCCCGCCAAGCATTGAATACTTCCTGGAACCCCCCCCCTTTTCAAGCCCCTGAAACCGCCTCTGCCATTTAATTTTTATGATATTTCAATAACATCAACTAATTTGCACTTGTTGCAATCACCGTAAACCGATGTAACTCCTTCATACTTGAGGAAGTTAGGAAGAAACCGTGAAGATCGCATTTCCGTATTATCGCCAAATGTTGCCTCCGAACCCACCCAAAACTGTGCCCTGGAACCGCTTCTGTTCAGGTTAAAAACTCAAAATTTTAACTCCAAATGCGGTATTCAATTCTATGAAAAGTCCCAAAATTTCATGGGCCTGCTCCCAGCCGTTCTGGAGATATCTGCGAAAACATAAGGGGGGGGGGCGGAGTCCGCCCCCTGTTACAAATAGGGTTAACGACACAACTTTTAAATGCGATTTTTGAAAAGAAATGTCCATCATAATTTTGTAATATGTTGGTAAGAATATAATATGTTTGAAAAAATACGATTTGATGGTAATTAGCAAGATAAGTATTGATAGGTCAGTTGTGATGCCAGGATCTCCACCGACTGAAACTTTTCAAAACTTCAGAATGATTCAGAAAGATTCTGTGGCGTGTGATGCTATTGGACGTAATAGACTCGCCCGCGCAGCCCTTTCCGGCAGCCGAGCTGTGCGGCTTGGCTTTGTCCATGTGCGTGCTGCACGCGGATCGGTAGCGGCGGCGAATCGATGCTGGCACATCACTGCGCATGCGCAGACCGACCTGTGATCCATGACGCTGCCAGATTAAAATTTGCATGACGGTATGCTAAACTGAACGAATGGACTCTAGCCGCATATGTTCTTTAAAAACGGCCAATAGTGTATCATACACTTGTTATGAGCTCAATACATGTTTACATAACTATTCAATAGTAATAATATCGCCTAAATCGGAATTTATTTCTTGGAATGTATAATATACTAAGACTTGTATACCAAAACTTTCTAAAACTTGTCAGAACTTTTCCGGTTTTTTTCTTCTTCAGCGCAATAATCCTTCGTGAAAACGGCTATTATTAAACAAATATTCTTGTTTTTATTAGCCCAAAATTTGGTACCTTACAAAGTTGTCCCCAACCTTATCGCAAGAACATGCCAGCTTGCTTGTTGCGAGGTGACTATAAACACATTGGTGCAACTATTGCATGGAGACTATTCGCAATATTGGGAATGGGTTTCACTCACTCTGCATTGCAAAAATCCCCTGCTATAGGGTCATCACCTTGCTGCCTTTCGGAAGCATCGCAGATCCGACCTGGTACTGCCCGACCCTACCCGACCCGACCCATCACATCCTAACCTACCCAACTCTACCGGACCCGACCCGACCCGACCCGACTCCACCCGACCAGACCTGAACTAACCCGACCCCATCCGACCCGACCCATCACATCCAACCTATCCAACTCTACCGGACCCGACCCGACCCAAACTAACCCGACCCCACCCGACCTGACCCAACTCTGTCTGACTCTTCCCACCCTCCCAACAGAGATCAAAGCGGGCCGGTGCCCTGCCATCCGGCCCGGCACGTACCGCGGCGACTGCCAGGACGAGTGCCGCTACGACTCCGAGTGTCCCAGGCAGCAGCGCTGCTGCAACAATGGCTGCGCCTCCGTCTGCCTGGACCCCGACTTCAGGAAGACGTGCGACCAGCTCTTCTGTCCCGATAAAGACGTCTGTGTTGACGGTGACAGCACGAAGGGTGCCGTCTGTGTGAATACTGGTGAGTACTGGGGGGACAGGGGGATAGATGACTTTTTATTTAACTTATCTGCTTACGTGTGTTCTGCAGTTCCTGCTACATTTGTACATTTGTTGTGTTCTAGTTTGTCATTGTGGTGCTGACTAGCCCACCCATTATGTTAACGTTGTGATAGTGATCTTAGTTACCATTACCCTCAATAACGCATTAACCCAGCATTGACTGGGGTCTCAGCAGTAGAGCCCTTCACGGGACACATTTTCAGCCCCATCCCGTTCCAGCCCATTCAGCCAGACCCAAACCCGTTCCAATCCAAATTCATAAGTGATGGGGCATTCCCACCCATTCCCACTCATCTCAGCATATTTCACTTTTTGTGGTGCTAAAAAATATATGGTCTGTCCCAAACCCGTTCCAACCCGTTACATTTCCCAAAATTGCCCCATTCCCACCCATTTCCATCCCGTTCCATGGGTTCAATGGGGAATCCCATTCCATGAAGGGCTCTACTCAGCAGAACACCATTGACTGGGGGGGGGGGGGGGGGGGGGGCGTTAAACGCCTCCCTGGTTATCTTCCGAACCAATAAACGCAGCGCTACGCGCAAGGCGGCATTCGAAAGCTCTCAATGGGATAAATCTAGAAAAACTCAAAAATGTCAAAGTGAGGTCAAATATCAGGTCACGGTCAGGTCAAAGGTAAAAATAGACGTATTTGAGTTTATGGGCCATACTTTCCATCCAAAGCATTCGATTAAGACCATTATCACCAAAAGTGTTGCCAAATATATGATAAACATCTCGCATGACCTAAAGTGAGATTGTTGGCAAAGGTCGAGGTCAGGTCGCAAAAGGTCACTATGTGCAAAATATCTACGAAAATCATTCAACACATGTTTTATGGGTTATTTCCACGTATAATTCGATGGTGGTAGTCATTTTATCACCTAACTTCATTTACGTGAAGTTAGTGTCAAGTTCAGGTCCCTGAAGGTAAACAAATTTAATTGATAAATCTAAATGCAAAAGGCATGTTTCTAGATCAGTTTTGTCTCAGAAATACAGTTCTGGTATTTATTTGTCTGCATCTGGTCAATAAAAGCAAAACACGCAATTTCAAAATATGACGTCATGAGTTACCCATACTTTATATGCCATAAGTCAGTCAAAAATGGTGATATCATTTTACAAATTGGTATGGTAGTTGCTTATATATGATTATCTAATATATATTCCATTTTTGTACATATCTTTGGGAAGACAAAAATGATTTTGTTGGCATTTAAAAGTTTTTTTTTTGGGGGGGGGTCACAAACCAAAATGTTATCAAACAATCCGACATAGCCATGGTGTAGCCCTTGTCATTTCCTATCTGTTGACGTTTTATATTGCTTTTTGCTAAGCATATGACATTTGTACGGTCTGTTAAAGTTTAGCCGATTTTTGTGCAAAACTCGGGTGTAGTGACGTCACTAAATTCGCTATAACTCGAAATATTTCGACGAAATTGCTTTATTTTTCACAGATGACGTAAAATGGATGTAGAAGAAGGTACCCGAAGTTGCACGTTGGTAGCGCTATTGGGTTTTGAGCTATTACGAAAATTAATCAGGGGTGAGGGGGCAGGGGGGGTAACCCCCCCCCCCCCAGATAATGGCGGGTTAACAAGCGCAACTTTTCCTCACGCAATGCCTATCTTACTTTCTGCTACCCCACTTTCAGCTCCGAAGCAGGGTCGCTGTCCCGCGCTGTCTCTCTGGGACTCGAGCAACCGGTCGTGCAAGGAGGAGTGCCGTTACGACGCCCAGTGCCGGGGCTCGGAGCGCTGCTGCAGTAACGGCTGTGCGCTGGTCTGTACCGCTCCGGACCAGCGGAAACTCTGCTCTGAGATCAGCTGTGAACCGGGCACTGCCTGTGTCGAAAGCCCCACAGAGGACTCCCAGTGCTTCCGCACAGGTGAGGGGACGGACTGAGAAGGGCCGGGAGGCACTCAATAACAGGGAACGAAATTTTGGGGTGATCGTGCGTTCGAATTCGCTAGGATACGCTAGGTACTGGTTGCCAGACTGCTTTCACGGAAGGTTTATGATGTGAAAATATAGTTTGCTGTTCTTGTGTCTTCTTTGAATTATCCCTATTTATGTTATTTGACGAATCGCATCTTCTAAAGGACGCGACTGCATACTATGGTTGATTGCTTGAGTTCAGTCAACTATAAGTTTTGAGTATTTTAAAGTTTCAGGTCCATCCGATAAGTTATCTCACTGACATTACAAACTTAGTGTATTACAAACAAAATTACACAAAAAGAACTGCACTATTTTCTAGCTAGCTAGTTATGTGATATTGTGTTAAAATGGATTCTCAGTGCCGGTCTTCATGACAGTTGCCCTGCTGTTTCCAGATGAGAAGTTCGGTCTGTGCCCGAAGCAGCCCGCTTCCGGCTCGCTGGCCGGCGGCTGCCAGGATACGTGTGGCTACGACGCACAGTGCGCGGACAACACCAAGTGCTGCAACAACGGCTGCGCCAGCGTCTGCCTGGCACCCCGCAAACCCGACTGCGAGACGACCCAGTGTCGGGTCGGCTTCAGGTGTATGCAGCGGCTAAACGGAGCACCGTACTGCGCAGCAATACGTAAGTTTCGTACCGGGATCGCTGGTGGAACCTTTCTTCCTTGGGGTATATTTTGGTTGCACTTCTTGGTTACGACTCTTTCACATAACTAGCTAGCGACTCGACTCGTTCACATAAATAGCTAGCTAGAAAATAGTGCAGTTCTTTTTGTGTAAATATTTTAGATGTTTTAGACTTGGCATGTAAGTATGTATACATTATCTGCACAATGCAAATGGTTGGGCTATCTTTCTCGTATCCGGCATAGCAATGCGTGGACCACGGGAACTTTTCATCCGGCTAGGTGATTAAGACTTGGCAAGCATGTGACAGACTTAGATGAGCTGTAGTCATGCACATTGCACGAGTAGTCTCCGCACCACTTGTCTGGATTTGCATGATCGTTATTCGATTTGCATTATTGCTGTTTGATGATAAATTCACATAGCGAGGTTATTTATCCAAATTCAATTACGTTCTCTGGGATATACGAGTTGGCGTACACGACAATAAATCAATTTTGCTTCTTATATATTGCTGTTCTTTTGAAATTATTTGAATTTGTAATGATGAGTCGTGAATAAATGCTCTGTCTAATCAGCCAAATATTAACAAATAATTTAACTTATCTAACAATGTTTTGAATTATCATCTGAATCCCAAGCCAAAGTAATGTGTTCATACTCATCACATGCCGGCTAAATGCTAAAGATACATCTTCACATTGTGAGATCGGTGCCGACCTATCGCAAATATGTTTTAGCGTAACTAAGCAGTAAAATATTGTATATCGGTTACAAATTATATTTGTAAAAACGTTAACAAAATCAGCAATTTTTAATGTAATGCCTTTCAGATTTTTTATGTTCCATTTTCTTCGCAGGAATAACGGTTTCGCACTCGACATTCTTCTGTAGTAGTTATGCATGACCATCTGCACGCGGCGCATGTTCCTCGCACTGTACGCTTCTAGTACACCGCCCTCGCACCTTACACCAATCTGCACTCTTTTAGCTGGCGACCGAACATCGGAAGAGTACGGAGGCATCGACGGCTACTATCCTTACGATCCTTCCCGCTTTGACATGACTGACGCTGCGGACCGTATAAAGGGCGCCTTTGGCAGCTGGGCAGGCAGCTACCTGCCTCCGTGGACAGAGTTCTCGCCCGGTTTCTATGAAGAAGGCTCGGCGATCCCGCCGGGAGCTCCGGGCTTTGACGACTTCACCGACTTGGGTCCCTATGACCCGGCGCTGCTTAGTGCGACAGTGACCGATGACGAGACAGAGTCAGGACGGCGTCCGGATGACGATAGTCTGCCTCCGTGGTTGTACGATGCTGGGGGACCGGGGCAGCCGGGCAGCGGCAAAGGGTCTGCCGCTTCCCCATCGCCACGTGTACCGCCACCGCCTGGTCTGGTACCCATTAGTAAGACGGGGGGATCCGGTGGGAAGGATGCCAAACCAGAGACCGGTGTGACAGCGACGACGTCGACGACGACGTCCCGACAGACTGGTCAGATACGTGGCATCCTCACCACGGGCGAGTCCCAGACGCATTCTGGAGGTAACGGAGAGACTGATGGGGAGACCTCACCGACGTCGCCCGGTGACTCGTCAGTCGGAGGTAACGGTGGTGGAGGTCGAGGCTCTGTTGGCATACCGATAGGCACCGCTGGCGGGGCTGGATCTGGAAGCAGTCGGGGTGACCAGGGTCTGGGATCGGACGTCGATCAGGATAGCTTTGGCTACAGGAAACCACTAATCAGAAGGCCGGGATACGGCTCAGGAATAGATCCTCCAGGGTCCAGAAACCCTGGCTCAGGAGGCGGATGGGGAGACACCGATATTCCACCTTATGACTATGGAAGCGATAGAGAAGGCTCATCCGCAGGAGTTACAGTTACTTTACCAGGGTCCGGGGGACAGGATTCTGGAGTCGGACAGGATGACCTGCAATCGGTAAGATCGGGAGTTGGTGGGGGTGTTAGGCAGCAGGGAACATCAGGGTCTGTGATCAGAGGATCTGGAAGTAGTCGGGGAGAAGCAGAATCGATAGTAACAGGCAGTGTACGTAAGACGTCGGGGTCTGGTTGGGGCGATTCTGGTGACGTACCCACGTTGCCTGGCTTTACACTTGATTCAGAATTTATGGGGTACACGAACACTCCACCAGCTATCGAGTTTCCTATTCGCCGACCAACTACGAAACCAAAGACAACACGGCCAAAAACTGGTGGTAACAGTGAAGCATTTGCAGGAGGAAATATAGGACCCAATGATGGAAGCAAACCAACAGATGGTACATCAACATCTGGTGCTGGACGTGTCAAGCCTTTATCAAGAACACCGGGCTCCGTTGGTTCAAAGTCAAGTGGTTCATCTGGACCCGCTGATAGAAGAAAAGCAGAGAGTTCAGTCGGCAGAAAGCCTGGAATTGCAGGTGGAATCAGACAACCAGGACCTGTTGGTGGACGTGGTAAGCCTGTAGAACTCGATAGAAATCCTGGCTTTTTGGGAAATACCAAAACACCAGTGTATGGCGGAAGAAAGCAACAAACTGGTGGAAACAGAACGCCTAGTTCTATTAGTAGAAGTACTGCATCTGTTAGTGGGGGCACTACACCGGGATCTGTTGGAGGAAAACCTTTATCTGTCGGTGGAAGGAGAACGTCACCAACAGTTGGTGGACGCGAAAAGTCTGAACCGATTAACGGAAATTCTGGCGTTAGTGGGGAAAATAAGACACCAGGGTCAGTTGGTAGAGGGCCATCGAGCATTGGAAACAGAAAGCCCATCTCCGTTGGTGGAAACTTTGGATCTGTAAGTGGCAGTAGAACACGGAGACCTGTCGGAAAACCACTGTCAGTAGGTGGAAGGAGAACTCCATCTTCCGCTGGGGGTCTTGGGAAACCTGATACAGCTGGGAGAATACCTGGGTCTGTGGGGGGAATCAGAACACCAGGATACATTGCTAGGAAGCCAACAGAAAAGAACAAGTCGACAGGACCTGCTGGTGGAAAACCTGGGCCATTCAATGAAGAAGAAACACCAGGATTTGGTGGTGGACGTGGCAAAATTGGATCAAGTGCTAGAAAACCTATTCTCGCTGGAGAAACCCAGACCATTGAAACCATTGGAAAACAGTCGGGATCTGTAGGAGATAGAAGAAAGCTTGGCTCCATTGGCAGAGGTGAAAAACCTGCGTCAGTTATAAGCAAAAATAAAGGATCATTCGGAGGTAGACCTGCACCGGTCGATCAAAAGAAAACGCCGGGATACGTTGGTAGAAGGCCTGGATCTATCAGTGGAGGAAGAGAGAGGGGACCCGGTGGTGACGGTGGAAAACCTGGCTCTGTTGGTGGAAGCACAAACACAGGATGGGTGACACGACAGCCGGGCTCAGTCGGTGTGAACAAAAGGCCACAGTATGTTCCTGTGCGAGGCAAGACTAGACCTGCTGGTGGAAATAGAACGCCACAGTCAGTTGGTGTACGTGGAAGGCCTGACTCACCTGACGGTAGCACTTCACCAAGTTCTACCTCTGGACAGGAGAGACCGAGCTCTGATATCAGAAAGAAAACCGACGATGGAAAACCTAAAAACTCTGACGGAACTATCACGTCAAATTCTGGCAGGGCAAGTGACAGACCTGCAGCATCCGGCAATAGAAGAACACCAGCACCCATTGTTAGGAAACCTGCATCGTCTCAAATAAACAAGACCCCCGCATCTTCTGGTGGAAAGCCTGTAACAGCTCCTAGACGTGGCAAGCCTGCATCGCTCACTGGACACATATCGCCAGTATCTTCCGATAAGCGAGGAAATCCCCAGGAAGTTGGGAAAGGCAGAAAACCAGAATCTGTCGATGGAACACTTGCTGCAGTTGGTCAGCTGAATCAACCTGTGAGCGGAGGAAGAAAGCCAGTATTCACTGGAAATGGAAATGTCAAGCTCTCCGGTAACAACAGAGCAACAGGAAAAATTCCTAAACCACTCAGTGAAGGCAGTGAAACAACTGCGAAAGTAAATCCGACATCAGGTGGCGTTAGGAAGTCAGAGATTGTTGGTGGAAGACCTTTAGGAGGTGTAGGCAAATCACCCATATCTACATATACAAGACCTGGCTCGTTTGGAGGAAACAGAACACCAGGACTCACCAATGTCCGAGGAATACCGAAGTCATCTGGCGGCATCAGCACATCAGGATCTGTTCGTGGATATCCTGGCGCCGGTATTGGAAACCAATCGCCAGAATTCGTTGATGACTCTGATATACCTATATTAGTTCGTGGAAGCAAAGCGCCAGGATCAATCGTTCAGAAGCCTAACTCTGTCAATGAAGACCGGAAGCCAGGGTCCATTGGAGCACGTGGTAGGACAGAACCTGTTGGTGCCAGTCAAAAACCAGCAACAGCTGCTGGGAGTAAAACGTTTACATCTTCTAATGAGCGTAAGAAAATTGAACCTGCCAACCAGCAGAAGATCTATGCATATAACCGACAACCTGGCGGTGTATCAAATCCTGTTGTACAGGAAAGAGAGCCCACTGTATTGCCCGATATCGGAGATGGGTATTTACCACCAACCTCAGAATTTGTGCCTCCTGAAACTGGTTACAGCGGGCGCACACCATCTGTTTCTTTACCAATACGTCGCAAAATAGGAGAGTCGAGAAGGGGGCCAGGAAACGATGAGAGGAGTAAATCGTCGGGACCTGTTGCCGTTTCTGGTAAACGTGGAACTATTTCTGGAAGCGGAAAAGGGAGCGCGGATGAGGGGTCTTCATCATCTGTTAGTAGCATGGCACCGGGACCCATTGGCAGACCTGTCACATCCGAATCAATTCTTGGAGATAGAAGAACAGGCTCTATTGGCAAAAATCCCGTGTCATTTGGTACAGGCATATCAACTGGTACAGGCAGGCCCAAGAAACCTGATGGAAATAGATTGTCTGGATCCCCGAGTGAGCGCGGCAAACCAGGTTCTCTGAATGGCAAGACAGCAACAACATATTTTAGTAGAAAGCCCGGATCAACTGGTGTTGGCAGAATACCGGGATCCAGTCGTCGAAGTGGAAAACCCCAAGTTATTCCTGAAAGTAAAACAACAGGATCAGGCAACAGAGAGTCTGAATCATTTGGTGATAATATGACTCAAGGACCAGTTGCTGACAATGGAAAGCCTTCAACAATCGGTGTAGCCAGACCAACGAAGTCATCCACTGGAAGACAAAAACCTGGATTTGTTGTTGGAAACAGAGCACCAGGAAAACCTGTACCAGGCGATGGAAACAAAGCAACAGGATCTGTAGGAGAAGGTGACAGACCAGGATCTGTAGGCGGAAGGAGAACGCCAACAACCGTGGCAGGATTTGGCAAGCCTGGATCAATTGGCAGAACGCCAGGATCTGTGGCGGGACTTGGAAAGCCTGGATCAACTGGCAGAACGCCAGGACCAACTCGTGGAAGTCAAAGACCTCAAGTTGTTCCTGGGAGAAGAAGAAATGGATCAGGTAATCGAAAATCTGAACCATTTGGGGTTAGTAAAACGCAAGGACCAGTTGCCGAAAATAGAAAACCTACACAAGTTGGTGTGAGAAGACCAACACAATCATCCACTGGGCGCCGAACGCCTGGATCTGTTAATGGAAACAGAGCACCAGGAAAACATGTACCAGGCGATGGAAACAAAGCACCAGGATCTCTAGGGGAAGGTGACAGACCAGAACCTGTAGGCGGAAGGAGAACGTCAACATCTGTGGCAGGACTTGGGAAGCCTGGGTCAATTGGCAGAAAGCCAGGATCAACTCGTGGAAGTCAAAGACCTCAAGTTGTTCCTGGGAGAAGAGCAAATGGATCAGGTAATCGAAAATCTGAAGCATTTGGGGTTAGTAAAACGCAAGAACCAGTTGCCGAAAATAAAAAACCTACACAAGTTGGTGTGAGAAGACCAACACAATCATCCACTGGGCGCCGAACGCCTGGATCTGTTAATGGAAGCGGAGCACCAGGAAAATCTGTACCAGGTGATGGAAGGAAAGCATCAGGATCTGTAGGAGAAGGTGACAGACCAGGATCTGTAGGCGGAAGGAGAACGCCAACATCCGTGGCAGGATTTGGCAAGCCTGGATCAATTGGCAGAACGCCAGGATCTGTGGCGGGACTTGGTAAGCCTGGATCAACTGGCAGAACGCCAGGATCAACTCGTGGAAGTCAAAGACCTCAAGTTGTTCCTGGGAGAAGAGCAAATGGATCAGGTAATCGAAAATTTGAACCATTTGGGGTTAGTAAAACGCAAGGACCAGTTGCCGAACATAGAAAACCTGCAGAAGTTGGTGTGAGGAAACCAACGAAATCATCCACTGGGCGACAAACGCCTGTATCTGTTGTTGGAAACAGAGCACCAGGAAAACCTTTACCAGGTGATGGAAGGAAAGCATCAGGATCTGTAGGAGAAGGTGACAGACCAGGACCTGTAGGCGGAAGGAGAACGTCAACATCTGTGGCAGGACTTGGGAAGCCTGGATCAATTGGCAGAACGCCAGGATCAACTCGTGGAAGTCAAATACCTCAAGTTGTTCCTGGGAGAAGAGCAAATGGATCAGGTAATCGAAAATTTGAACCATTTGGGGTTAGTAAAACGCAAGGACCAGTTGCCGAACATAGAAAACCTGCAGAAGTTGGTGTGAGGAAACCAACGAAATCATCCACTGGGCGACAAACGCCTGTATCTGTTGTTGGAAACAGAGCACCAGGAAAACCTTTACCAGGTGATGGAAGGAAAGCATCAGGATCTGTAGGAGAAGGTGACAGACCAGGACCTGTAGGCGGAAGGAGAACGTCAACATCTGTGGCAGGACTTGGGAAGCCTGGATCAATTGGCAGAACGCCAGGATCTGTGGCGGGACCTGGCAATCCTGGATCAATTAGCAGAACGCCAGGATCAACTCATGGAAGTCAAAAGCCCCAAGTTAATCCTGGAAGAAGGACAAATGGATCAGGTATTCGAAAATCTGGACCATTTGGTGACGGTAAAACGAAAGGCCCAGTTGCCGAAAATAGAAAACCTACAGAAGTTGGTGTTGGTGGAAGAGTAACGCCAGAATCCGTTGGGAGATTACCCGTTGGTATAAATGGAATAAAAACGCCAATAGTGCTGAGTGTAAGTCGACAGCCTGCATCTACAAATGATCGTAATAAAGTTGCGTCGAGAGGTGAACGTGGAAAACTCAGGAATGCTGTTGGTACACAAACAGGCAGTAGAGGCCTACCCAAAATAGATGATGGGTATTTACCACCAAGTTCGGAGTTCAGTCCACCCAAGACTAGCTATGCCGGTTCCCCACCAACCATTGAATCTGTAATTAATCAAAAACCCTCAGGAATAAAGGACACCCCAAGAACATCTACCACTTCACAAAAAGGAGGCAAAGCAGGAAGAGTAAGTGCATCAAGGAACACGGGTTCCAGAACAAATCCAGACGCAACTTCTAAAAGACAGCCAACTCGCCCTACAAATCGTCAGCCGAGTGCTATCGGACAGGCTGCCTCACCCGAACCTGCATCTCAGAAATCGCCTCAAAGAGAACAAACTCTTCCTGGCAACCGTCTGACCAGTACTACTGGACAAGTTCCCTCGCCTACTGCAACACCTCAGGGGTCTCCTCAAAGACAGCAACCTCGCCCTGATAGGCGTGGTCCGACTTCAACCGGTCAATCTATCCCGCCTCGACCCACAGATGAGAAGTCTTCCCAGAGACAGCGACCTGGCGTCAAGCCCCGCCAGCCGAGTACAGCCGGACAGACAGACTCCCTGAAAACCACAGCGAGGGGATCTCCTCAGAGGCAGAAACCTCGCCCTCAAAATCGCAAGCAGAGTTCCAGCGGACAGGCTGTTTCATCCCGACCAATAGCTGAAGTATCACCTCAGAGACAGCCATCTCGTCCCGTGAACCGTCGGCCAGGCACCATCGCGCAGACTGACTCCACCCAGCCCACATATTCGAGACCACCTCAGACACAGAAATCTCGCCCTGCCTACCGCCAGCCAGGTGCCGCCCGACCGACAACTTCACCCCGACCGACAGCAAACGGATCTTCTAAAAAACCGGGACCTCGTCCCACCAACCGTCCGCCGACTTCTTCGGGACAAAACGACCCGCTAACTCGTCCTGAAAATCGGAAGCCGAGTTCTGCTGGCCAGACTGAATCAACCCGTCCCAAAACTCAGACATCTCCTCAGAAACCGAGACCTCGCCCCACCAACCGTCGGCCGATTTCTTCGGGACAAAGCGACCCGCTAACTCGTCCTAAAAATCGGAAGCCGAGTTCTGCTGGCCAGACTGAATCAACCCGTCCCAAAACTCAGACATCTCCTCAGAAACCGAGACCTCGCCCCACCAACCGTCGGCCGATTTCTTCGGGACAAAGCGACTCGCTAACTCGTCCTAAAAATCGGAAGCCGAGTTCTGCTGGCCAGACTGAATCAACCCGTCCCAAAACCCAGACATCTCCTCAGAAACCGAGACCTCGTCCCACCAACCGTCGGCCGATTTCTTCGGGACAAAGCGACTCCCTAACTCGTCCGGAAAATCGGAAGCCGAGTTCTACTGGCCAGACTGATTCAACCCGGCCAAAAACTCAGACATCACCTCAGGGACAGACATTTCGCCCTTTAAGCCGTCGGCCAAGTACAACAGGACAAACTGGCTCCTCACATCCCACAGTTGGGGTGACTCCTCAAATACAGCGACCTCGTCTCGACTATCGTCGGCCGACTTCCAGTGGACAGTCTGACTCAAAACAAACTACTGCCAAGGGATCCCGTAAGAAACGACCTCGTCCCGTCAGCCGCCAGCCCGGTACCACCGGACTGACTGGCTCCACCCAACCTACAAATCAGGGATCATCGCAGGCACAGCAATCTCGCCCTGATAACCGCCTACCGAGTGCTGCTGTATCAACAGTTTCGCCTCGTCCCACAACAAACAGATCTCCTCAGAAACCGAGACCTCGCCCCACCAACCGTCGCCCGACTTCTACCGGGCAGAATGGCTCACCAAGTTCCACAGCTGATAAATACCCTCAGATGCCTCTGCGTGGACCTGGCGCAGATATCCGCCAACCGAGTAGAACTGGGCAGACTGACTCCCTGAAAACCACACCTACGGGATCTTCTCAAAGGCCAGTACCTCGCCCTCTCAACAACAGGCCTAGTTTTACTGGACGGCCTGATTCCTCGAGAACTAAAAGTCAGGAATCACCCCAGAGGCAGACATCTCTCATCCCTGTTATCATCCCTGACATTCCTGTTAACCGTCGGCCAAGTACAACAAGCCAAACTGGCTCCCTGAAACCCACAGTCAATGTATCCCCTCCAATACGGCGGCCTCGCCCCGTCTATCGTCGGCCAAGTAATACGGGACAGACTGACCCGAAACAAACCACCACCGAGGGATCCCGTCAAAAACAGTCGGGAACCGGGAGTACTACCGGGAAGACAGACTCATCCCGTCCGACAGCTGCGACATCTCCTCAGAGACGACCTCGTCCCGCTTACCGTCGACCGAGTGCTACTAGACAGACGGGTTCGCCCCAACCTAGCACAAACGGATCTCCAAAGCAGAGACCTGGTTCTGCGAACCGTGTGTCAACTTCTAAGGGGCAGTCTGTCTCATCATCGACGGCTGAGGTATCTCCTCAGAGAACACGACCTCGTTCGGCCTATAGACAGCCTATAGCCGGGCAGACGGGTTTACTCCAGCCTGGTGTCAACGGATCTTCTCAAAAGCGGAGGCCCGGTACCACCAACCCTCAGTCTGCCTCTCAGGTGCAGGCTGTCTCACCATCGTCTGCTGAAGTAACCCCTCAGAGAAAGAGGCCAAGTCCTGCTTATCGACAGCCTAGTACTTCTGAACAGACGAGTTCACCCCAATCTAGCACAGATGGATCTCCTCCGAGTCAGAGGCCTGGTCCGGCCAACCGCCGACCTAGCACTACAGGACATACTGGGTCGCCCCAACCTGGGGCTGACGGATCTCAGAGACAGAGACCTCGTATTCCCAACCGCCAGTCTATTTATAAGGGGCAGGCTGTCTCATCATCGACGGCTGAGATATCTCCTCAGAGAAAAAGAACCCGCCCTACCTATCGACAGCCCAGTACTCCTGGACGGGCCGAGTCCACCCGACCCATAATTGAGGGATCACCTCAACGACAAACACCTCGCCCTGATAATCGTAAGCCGAGTTCTAGTGGACAAACTCCTTCCCCCCGACCGATACCAGAGGGAGACTCTGAAATTCAGCGACCTCGTCCTGCTAATCGAAAACCGAGTTTTACTGGACAAACTTTCCCGCCGCAACCTGCAATTGAGGGATCTCAAAGACAGCCACCCCGTCCTGGCAACCGGCAGACTACCACACAGACTGACTTACCGCGACCCACAGTGGGTGGACCACCGCAACGACAGCGTCAACCCCTTGACAGACGTCAACCGAACAACTCTGGACAGACTGTTTCGCACCGACCAACAGAAGACAAACTTGCTCAAAGACAGAGACTTCGCCCCGCGTACCGACAGCCGAGTAGCACCGGACCGACTGGCACCCAGCGACCAGTGACGACCACGTCCAGGACACCGCCGACGCCAACCCGACGACCCCGCCCTCAGTCCTCCCGTCCCGGACCGACCGATGCCGTCCCGAGCCTGCAGTTCAGTATGATGCCGCCCAGCAAGGAACACGTGATCAACGTCAAGCCCAGCGGCGTGGCCAGCCAGAAGCCGAACCTCGGGAATCTGGTGCCGAGACCGCCGAAGTCGGCCGTCTTCAGGGAGCAGCACAAGGGATTCTTCGGCTATCTGCCCCCACCGCCCTAACCGCCTCAAACCCACTTCCCCGCTTTGGCTTACCCATGAGTACCCATGAGAGTACTGTGCACACTGTGCCCTCGAGCTAAATCTGCATCATGGAATGAAGTATCTAAGATCAGGTAGAATAGTCAGTATATGACACAGTGCTCTGTATTCTGTATTAGTGTTTTGATATAAGCATGCTGCGTTAGTGATTTCCATGTTCATCTTCCTCTGTTTTAATTAATAGTGTGCGTTAACACAGCCAAATACATAACGGCATGATATACTCATTTTTGTTGAACTGCTTTAGACGTCACCTTCCTACATAATATATGAGCGATGCAAGTCAACAATACATATGTTGTCGAACTCACCATGGACTGATATATTTGAAGGGACGAAGGTCACTCACGGCATGGAGAAGTGAACATACCAACGGCATGGATATACACCATGGCAGCACTTCGCACAAGTTAAAACTAGTAACACTGATGCCAAAGCCTAGAGCACACGAAGAATGCATATCCACATAATGTCAGGTTACGGATATCAAAACTACAATTTAATTTACATTTTTTCGACCATGACAACATTCGATCAATTTCGTTGAGATCAAGTACTTATTACACGAGAATGCATTGCATACCTACAACACCTCTCTACATAAAGCCCACACTGACAACAGTTCGGGATATTGAACAAGGCATGTCTCAGTCAACATAGTACCTACTTCAGCCTAGCTTTTAAATCATCTTAAATGGGATGGTATAATGCTCTGGATAACCTTGGCCTTTAACCTCTGGGAGTCAATTACCTGTAAATCCGCTCCCACTTGCCGAATTTAATTGTCGTCAAGGCACATGACGTCAGACGCCAGGCTGTTAGCAACTGCCCGGAACTAATCCGCTGGTCTGTGGGCTCTCCTGACAGTCCGGTTTGCGGATTGTCTGGTAAGTCGTGTGGCCATCCGAAGGCCGTTCAGAACATCTTCCACATCTCCAGTTGTGAACGAGCCTTGAGCGTGTCGGGATGTTTATTGATCCGTCTCGCTGTCCAGCTCCGTGTCATGTTCTTCGGCGGCATTTTGATGGCTAAATGGATACGGGCCTATACGGTTTGCTGCACGTCTGCTTAGTCAGATGCAAACTTGAATGCTGCGAACCTGATAGAATTGAATGTCATGTGATGCTTCGTGACCCTTCAGTGTCTTACTTCAGATGGTTGTCTCGTCGGCATGCGCCATTTAATTATTAACACGAACATGCATCGTATTCCTACAGCTTGCAAACAAGACGGCGAAATCATCGATATTAAGTGCAACAGCTGCACATGTATCCAGGGATACCTGCTTTGCTCGCAAGAAGAATGTCCTCCTGGTAAGTGTATGATTGACTAAGCGACCGGAGACGATGAGTTGGGCTTATCGGATCTCAACTGAATTGAAAATCGCCAAGACATTTTGACATGCTTGTTGACCTATTGCTATTTCCGGACGCATATTTGCATCCTGGGTTACCAGTTTTGACTGGTAATCCTTACTGTCTGTTTGCAGTAAAGCCAGGGTTTTGTCCGCGGCTCACCCGAGGTTACAAGGGCAAGTGTGTTGAGGAGTGTGGCGGCGACTACGGCTGTCCGGAGGACGGGAAGTGCTGCGGCACCGGATGCGGCCATACCTGCCAGAAACCAGGTCAGACGAACAGTCGCTCGGTATAGTTAACGGGTGTTGCTTAAAGTCTTCGTTCACTATTTTGCCTTGGATATTAAAGCAAATGATACTGTTACGAGCAAGTGGTAATGCTATTTCATGAATGCCTAAGCGAAACCGTAACAACCGCCTAAGTCATTGCGTATCGCTATATTGATATGCAATGTGAAAATGATTTGAAAGGGCTCGTGGAGATCCGTCATTGGTGTTGCCCAAGATCTCGAAATTTATGCTCATTGCTTTCGGTTTTAGAGCAAAGTTCTAATCAACCATGCATGAAAACCCACCGTGGCCACATAAAAACAAACCTTCAATAGCGCACATACTTTTGGCTATATATCCTTTACGGTATGTACGGATCATGAGAAAGCCATCCCTGAGACAAAAATAAATGCACTGCAACACTCGAAGAGGAAAGTTGCAGCGCTATTAGCAGAGTGCACAAGGCCGCCGCAGCACAGTAGCCTCTGAGAGCCAGGACACAAGGGTCATATGACATCAGCATGAACCGGGTCATGGTGACGTCACACGCGGGATCAGCGTGAGACCCACCGCTGCTGCGGGGTCGTGGTGTTCGAATTTGTCACGCTTGTTCTCAGCAGTTGACGGCCGGCCTTACCTGGTTCTGTGCAGGCGATCATTTTCCTCCTGGATCGGCATCGACAATTCGATAGTTATCTCGCGCTGCTGTGAAAGTTCACACACAATTGCTGGCCTATTGTCTGTGGTTTTGCCAGCCAATACTCTGATCCTGGGACCTGGAGGTCTTCGTAGAAATAAATCACGGCGAAAATATGTTTTACACACACCATGAAACATGAGTGAGCGGACGTATAGAAGCAAGGAGCGCTGCATCTGGCCCTTAATCATTTGTGTTATTTTCCTGTATATACAATTTTGATAATTCGTGTCTGACAGTGTCTGACGTGGTACACCCGTGCCTGACAGTGCCTGACGTGGTACACCCGTGTCTGACAGTACCTGACGTGGTGCACCCGTGTCTGACAGTGCCTGACGTGGTACACCCGTGTCTGACAGTGCCTGACGTGGTGCACCCGTGTCTGACAGTGCCTGACGTGGTGCACCCGTGTCTGACAGTGCCTGACGTGGTACACCCGTGTCTGACAGTGCCTGACGTGGTACACCCGTGTCTGACAGTGCCTGACGTGGTACACCCGTGTCTGACAGTGCCTGACGTGGCACACCCGTGTCTGACAGTGCCTGACGTGGTACACCCGTGTCTGACAGTGCCTGACGTGGTGCACCCGTGTCTGACAGTGCCTGACGTGGTGCACCCGTGTCTGACAGTGCCTGACGTGGTGCACCCGTGTCTGACAGTGCCTGACGTGGTACACCCGTGTCTGACTGACAGTGTCTGACGTGGTACACCCGTGTCTGACAGTGCCTGACGTGGTACACCCGTGTCTGACAGTGCCTGACGTGGTGCACCCGTGTCTGACAGTGCCTGACGTGGTACACCCGTGTCTGACAGTGCCTGACGTGGTACACCCGTGTCTGACAGTGCCTGACGTGGTACACCCGTGTCTGACTGACAGTGTCTGACGTGGTACACCCGTGTCTGACAGTGCCTGACGTAGTACACCCGTGTCTGACTGAGTGTCTGACGTGGTACACCCGTGTCGGACAGTGCCTGACGTGGTACACCCGTGTCTGACAGTGCCTGACGTGGTACACCCGTGTCTGACAGTGCCTGACGTGGTACACCCGTGTCTGACAGTGCCTGACGTGGTACACCCGTGTCTGACAGTGCCTGACGTGGTACACCCGTGTCTGACAGTGCCTGACGTGGTACACCCGTGTCTGACAGTGCCTGACGTGGTACACCCGTGTCTGACAGTGCCTGACGTGGTGCACCCGTGTCGCACGGTGCGGTTCCGGTGCGGGGACGAGACGCGCTGTGCGGCCACCCGGGGTCTCTGCCAGCCGGGCCTGACGTGCCCGCTGCAGCCGCTCTGTGTCAGCCGCTCGGTCCCCTTCTGCAACAGCTGTCCGCCGGGCAAGGTGTGCGTGCTGCAGAAACAGCCGTGCCCCAACGGCCACTGCCACAGACAGCCGATCTGTATCCAGCTGTACAGGTACGGCTTCACGCATCAACAAGGGCTGGTAGGGATTGGAAGACATCATGGTACATTATACACTAAGTTTTAAATTGTTAATATATTCAACCAGATGCATGCAACCTTTAATTTCAATTTCAGATATGACAACGCAAGTTGAAATTATTGATCATTAACCTTCGATTAAAAGTTAACCTTTCACGCGTTATTTCTACCGGCTGAGGAATGGGCAACATTACACGCATTTTAACAGGTTGCCGTATATTTGTGTTCCAGTGACAACACCATCTTTATGGAGGACGAAGAACTAGAACTGGCCGTGATTGCTAAACAAAACCCAAAGAAGTTCTTCTGATTGTGAGTCGTTCACAAACAGAAGAGAAGCATCCGTGCGTATTTATTGCTGTCAAGACGGGCGTGCATCATATAGGACTTGGTAAAGTGAATGATCTTGTCGCCTCTTATCATGTGCTTATGCTAATCTAGTTGTCTAGTTGTCTATCGCGTTTCGTTTCCTTTGTCATGCACCTGTCACCGATAAGTCATGTGTTAGCCCGACGCTTTTGGCTTTGATTTTCTTGCCCACCCTTCACACAAAATCACACAAGCCACTGGCGTGTCGGGCATTACCATTGTGAGAATGTATGGAAGTGGGTATCGAAGAGTGACTTGTGTGATGGGCTAGAGGGGGCCATATGGGCGCCCAAAGAGGCTATGGTGTGCACACACTAGTGAGGATATATGTCATACGTAAGTTACCGTTACCACCAATTAAACCGCCTCGTGTAGTGCTAGTTGCCGAAGACAGAAGAGTTTACTTACTGTAATCTATATACGTACGCGAACTTGTCAGGTTACCGTGCGTTGCAAGTGAACCACCGTACTGTGAACCGATAATATATGTCAAACTCTAAAATATGTAGAGGTAGAAGGCGAACTTTAACGATACGTGTTTGTGTGTGTTGACTGTTGGTGGATGTAAGAACGCTGCCTTGTTAGCATAATGTAGTGCACAGACCGTCTTGTGGCTAATTCGGGACACTGCGGCTGTTGTGTCCAATATAATTTGCCTTATTATCATAATGCAGTGTGCAGAATTGAAACGAGTTATGTTGCACACAATAGGTTACCGTTTGTGTTGGGCAGGTGTAGTGGAAATGAGCAGCGATTGCGCCGGTCACCGGGCAAACAGTGCGTAATGACGGAGAAGCTAGGGTGGATCATGGCGCAAATACATTTATACAATACCAATCGTGGCTTTTCAATTTGTTTCAGTTTGAGTCCTTCAGTCCTTGTACAGTGTACACTGTATAGCTTGATCGGATATATGCCGCAGGTGCTAAAGCTGCGATTGTCACTCACAGTAAGCAAACAAAGGTAACCTTATTGCTATTTCAACAATTTGATGGCCACTGGCGACGGACCCCCCCCCCCCCAAAAAAAAAAAATTGTAACTGACAGTGGACAACTCACCCAATGGTTAGCAACAATGGCGTCTCGTCTGTTGGCCAACCGCCATCGTCCGCAACAGTCAATACTAACAGTATCGGGGTACATTGACTACAAGAGCTCAGCATTCAACACACAACATCCAGTTGTCAACTGTCAGCAATTAGAACGTGACATAGTCAATCAACTAATCAATGTATTCAGACATCCCTACATGGGGGCAAAGCACATCTACAGCAGGTACGGATAAACAGTAAGTAGGTAAGTATACACGCCCGCACACCCATACACACATACACGCCCACATCTAGGCCATGTCATTCACCGGCACACACTCAAACACGATCACCCATGAGGCATCACCAAAAGCCGAATGAGGCTCCAGGCGTCCTTGTTATTCTGAGCCAGAAGCCACCGGAGGGAGTCAGTAAGGCCACAGAGGGGCCGGGGGTATCCAATAGCTCCCGGTCGACGCGCCTTCTGGCAACTCGCAATAGCGTTGCAAGGCTCCCTTCACACAGTAGGAGCATACAATTTGCCAGAGAACCCGTGTTGCACGCGGAAGTCGCGTTGAGGGCAACACGCGCTAAACTACTTAATAAAACACAGCGAAGGCGATGGTCACCGCGAAATGCATCGCTGAAAGCATTGAATAATGCGCGGCGAAGCACTGCCTGCACGCTCGGTATCTGTAGCGCCGCTAGCAGTGCTGTATGGTGTGCAATGCAAGGCAAGCGTATCGCATATTTGATGGCTGTCGCCAGGGGCGTCGCTACCGGGGGTCCGGGTGCCCGGATCCCCCTCCCCCACACACACACACACTTTAGAGCGGGCGCCGAAGGCGCCCCCTCAAAAAGTTGGTGTGTTCTGGGTTTTGAGAGGGCGCCGGAGGCGCCCTCTAAAAAAAAACTCCCAACAAATAAAACCAAGGAAAAACTAAAAAAAACACTAAAAATGCCCGCCAGCCAGTGGTGTACCGAGTATACGGTCATTCAGGGCATGACCTGGTCCTTTGGACCCGAGGCGCCCATGCAAAGCTGGCACCCCTCCGATCGGTGACGGCGCCCCTCCGGCGAGTGACGGCGCCCCTCCGACTAGTGACTGCCCCTCTCCGCCCGTGACGACGCCCCTGGCCAGTGACGGTGCCCCTCCGGCTAGTGACGGGGGGGGGGCTCCTCTCCTTCTGCACGGTGCGTAAGGAGAGACGCCGCCTTTGCAAAATGTTCGTCAATATTGGTGGCGCACCTGTCGATCGGGTGGCGCCCCTCAAGGCAATGACCTGGTAATTTGTGAATTTATTCGCCACTGCCACCAGAATATGCTTGTGCGCCCCTATGCCAGTGAGAGCCCAAGCTCATGTGCACCCCTCTCCCAAAATGTGGCGCGCCCTTCATAACAGGTGCGATGGTGGCAAGATGCCTTCCGAGGGCGTCATAAAGCGCTCTGAGAGCGGCAAGATGCCTTCCTAGGGCGGCAAGATGTCTTCCCAGGGCATCATGGTGCCTTCTAAGGGCGGCATAATACGTTCTGAGGGCGGCAGAATGTCTTCCAATGGCGGCAAGACGTCTTCTGAGGGCGGTATAATGCAACCTGATGGCGGCAAAATGCCTTCCGAGGGCGACATGATGCCTACCAAGGGCGGCATAATGCGCTCTGAGGGCGGCACAATGCTTTCTGAGGGCGGTATAATGCACTCTGATGGCGGAAGAATGCCTTCCGAGGGCGGCAAGACGTTTTATGAGGGCGGCATAATGCGCTCTGAGGGCAGCAAGATGTCTTCCGAAGGCGGTATGATGCCTTCCAAAGGCGGCATAATGCGCTCTGAGGGCGGCAAAATGCGTTCCGAGGGCGGCAAGGTGTCTTCTGAGGGCGGCATGATGCCTTCCCAGGGCGGCAAGATGTCTTCCGAGGCCTTCAGAGGGCGGCAATACGTCTTCTGAGGGCGGCATAATGCGCTCTGGGGGCGGCAAGATGCCTCCCAACTTCCAAGGACTGCCTTTTGAGGGCATCAAGATGCCTTCCGAGGGCGGCATGATGCCTTCCGAGGGCGACGAGATACCTTCCGGGGGCGGCATAATGCGTTGTGACTGTGCAGTCGGCGCCTCTGCATGCCTCGCGGGGGGGGGGGGGCGCCCCTGTGAGTGCAAGTGTCACCCCTCAAGTCAAGTCGTGAACCCTTTTGTATCGGAAATGAGGCCCCTTTTGGACTGGAGATGACGATCCCGACAGCTGTGTCCCCCTCCCGAAATGTGCTTTATGGTTGTGCGCCTGGGCCAATCCCTTGGATTATTCACCACTGTATCTCATGGGTGGAGCTTTTCCAAGAAAATTGGTGGGGAAAAATTACATTTTGCCTGGTTGTTTTGTTTGGTTGAGGTGACAATGACCATTTTAATGCCGGATGACCTCCAAATATGACAAGACTTGGTTGGGCAAAACACAAAGTTGGTGGGGCAGTGGCCTCACCATTTTAATGGGAAACTCCACCCGTCCTGTACCCGTCAGGATGCACCGAAGCGATCGGTCCCATTCTCATGTCTGTACTATTTACCGTTTGCAAGTTATTGGCTGATGTTTCCTTTCCTTCCTTGATAAGCTTTCCTTTAATTATTTTCTTCATTGTGATTTTTGTTTACTACCCATACCTTCAGTGCTGTGAACATGTTGAGTTATACGCATCGAGTGGTAGTCGATATGATCCGTTAAACTAGTCGCTCATTAGTCAGGAATATGTCTCATGTTGATGTGTGATGCGCAGTCCTTGCATGAGCGTGACGCTGTGCGGGTGTAGGTATGTTTTAAGTTGTCAAATCGGTATTGTTTCGATTTAAAACCAACACAAAATTGAATGGCCCGCTGCGTAACGTCGACATTTATATTCGACATTTTTATGTCTTTATCTGTCGATAATGGTTCACTACCGTTGACCTGGCATTGCAAATGTCTTCCCATCAGCAATAACGCTGTTTCGCGACGCTGTTTCGCGACGCTTTGAAGTTTTTTTTCTGGCATAAAACCCATCCTCCCGATATGGGAGGATTGGTAGTAAGTCCAATTGCTCTTTTTATGTGAAAGAGGGGCCGGAAAATTAAGCAAGTGATATCCAGGAGGTTCATGGGATTTACGCCCCTCTAGGCCGGACTCTAGGCTCTTCTGGGTATGGCGCCCCCTGGCAGCAGCCTCCCACACTTTTTAGAAGGTAGCGACGCCTCTGGCTGTGTTACATACACCACGACTCTAGGCGCGCGATGTCGGCGGGCCTCAGGTAGCACAGTGCACAGCCATATAACATAGCCGGTGACACTACAGCGCGCCAGAGGTAGGCCTTGTCTGCCGCCGGCAGGTCCGAGTTAAACATGCCAGCTGGCGTGAGACTGAAGAAAGCCCCTCTACCGCGGCGCAGTCGCGCGCTCACGTGATCGGCGCCTTGCAGCTGCGAGCGAAGCTGCACTCCCATGTGCTCTGTCTCCTCCCTGTACGACAATGCCTGTCCGCATTGTCGCATAGTGCTATTGGTCAATGTATCTTCCATTGAACATTAGCGTTTTGGCTTACATCGCTTAGACTTGTTTCTTAGTGCCGTACCACACGAGTATTTAGAGAGTATTTAGAGAGTATTTAGAGAGATTAACTTATCGCTGTCAATGATCGGCATCGCACATGTCACCGTCTTACAGAAATATTGTCTTACTTTCCCACCAGGCTCGTCCTGGACCATCTATGTCAATTTGCAGTACCACGATGTCATCATGTATTCACACAACAAAATAGACTGTCACTGCTCTACCTCCCCGGTTTGACGGACATGAAGGCCGTCAGAAATTCACCAGCTCTGACCTTTAGACGACCAGATCGATATAGTGTGACACATCGCACGTCACACGTCACACGTCACAAACTGGCCCGAACCGAACCACGCGGTGTGGTGGCGGGGTGCAGTGAGCTGTGGTTTCCGCCAGTCTGTGAGGGACACGTAGGGCTACAGAGGCACGGTTCCTGTGCCACGTTCACAACTGAGATCTGCTGCAGAGACCTATTTTGACTCGCTCCAATGAAAAGGTGTCGTAGTTGGCCCGGCATTTTGTGAATGACTGGAGCGCTGGATATTTCGTCTATGACGGGCTTCACGACAAGTAAATTGAACTTCTACACCATGTGGCTGGTGTTTATGGTAAGTAAGACTCACTCAGCTTGATTGGGTGGCCAAGCCTCTCTTTGCGTTTGCCCATTTTCATGGCAGTCAGTCTGTCCGCCTGTTTGTTGGTCTATCCGTTTTTTTTGGGGGATATCTGTCTGCGTGTACGTCCGTCTGTCTGTTTATCTCTTTTTAGCTTACTCGCAATGTTTTTATCTCTTGATCACACGCTCTCTAATATGATAATAATAATACATAAATTATATTATATAACCCATTGCCCAAGATGTGGTTGATTCATCCAGCGATTGCTTTTTAACGGTCAGAGAGTCGTTCCAACCTCGACATATTTGGCAAGTGCGATTTCAGCTCGCCTTGCCGTAACGCAGAGTTGTATACACACATTGTACTACACTGTTTGAAGGTTACGCTGGCGGTGATCTCTGAAGCTGCTGGTGTGCCGACGCTGGAGGGACGCCACCCTCTGGTGTCACCGACCTCGTGTCACGCCTTCGGGCCGCATGCCGTCATGGAAATATTCAAGCTGAAGGTCGACGTTATCAATGCAGGTATATACGGATCAGCCAGTGGTGTTGCATTCTACGAAAGTCAACCTTACGAGCAATTACTGTTCTCTTATCTCTGTTACTTGCTTGATTGTGTATTTTGTACGACATGTGAATGGAGATTGAATAGTGTGCAGGTTGCTTCGTTTTTCCAACGAGCGGTTGGATTTGCAAAGCCCGAACTGACTAGTTTTGCGCATATATTAGATAAATAATAGCGAAGTAACCGCTCGAACATGAAACCTTACCGCGGTGCTGATAACATATGTTTGTTACCTTTTTCAGAGCAGACAAATAGATATCGCAAAATACTCAAATACTTAGCAGAAACCCCGAAGCTATTGGATGACTACCATGGAGGGTAATGTATGCTTTTATAAATATATTAGTCATCTCTAATTTATATATAGGTACATAATTTTCTCAAACCTTTCTCCCATGGACATTCACAAAAATGTTGCACGCTACCATATTGTAATATACTTGTATAATTAACAGATGATTAAATATTTAAAGGCAAATTAAGTTCCATTATTAATGGTATGAGGAAAATTGAACATCCACTCTTGTTATCGAGTTATAGTAAACCATTTAATACATACTTATATGTGATTTGGTGAAGATGATGAAAATTAACAAAACACGGTCTTTAGAGAATGCTATAACTGTCGTAATATCCAGGCTGCTCAAAAATAGGATTAAAAAGCGGTTCCCGCTTGCTTCGCAGCGCGAAGAGGCGGTACCGTTGGCGTCGGTGGTGCCGTTAACTTATTTGGGGTTACACTGAATCGTTGGAAATTTGCATTTATCAACCTGTGATTCGTCAAACGGGAGTGCGTTTCAAGCGCAGCATGTTCTTCGAGAATATATATATAATAATATGATATTTGGTGGCATGCTTCGGTGACCCGAATTACGCCGACCAAGACAGGCATTACAGCGTTTTATTTATTTAGCGGTCCCGCTCAGCTGAGGTCCCTGGAACCAATAGCATCGACACTCCTTGTGTGTCTTTAGAAGGTTGTGCCCGTATGAATAAAGTTTTTTTTTTGTATAGCATCGAGCTAATGCTAAAAGCTTCTTCGAGCGCCGGCTATTTGGATCGGATTTATCATCGTCAGAGAAGGAAAACATGCCCCCTTCTGGCGCGTGCTGTGACCGACACCGGCATCGGAGCGACTTTTTTTTGCCGTGGATCGTCACAAAGCTTGAAGCTGTCGTGTGTGCAAATTTCACCGTCATCGGTGCTTCCGTCTGTGCTATGCGTATGGCTAAAGAAATGAGGACACACAGACACACAGACAGACAGAAGTGCGGCTGAAAAATTAGTGATATAGACAAGCGGTCCCCGCTTGCTTCGCTGCGCGAAGAGGCGATGCCGTTGGCGTCGGTGGTGCCGTTAACTTACGCCGACCAAAACAGGTATTACAGCGTTTTATGTATTTAGCGGCCCCGCTCAGCTGAGGTCCCTGGAACCAATAGCATCGAGCTAATGCTAATAGCTGTTTCGAGCGACGGATATTTGGATCGGATTTATAATTGCGAGAACAGGAAAACATGCCCGCTTCTGGCGCGTGCTGTGACCGACACCGACATCGGAGCGACTTGATGTTTTGCTGTGGATCGTCACAAAGCTTGAAACTGTTGTGTGTGCAAGTTGCACTGTCATCGGTGCTGCCATCTGTGTTGTGCGTGTGGCTAAAGAAATGAGGACACGTACACAGACAGATACACTGACGACAGACGTACGGCTAGAAAAATAGTGATTTAGACAAGCGGTCCCCGCTTGCTTCGCTGCGCGAAGAAGCGACGCCGTTGGCGTCGGTGGTGCCGTTAACTTATTTGGGGTTTCACCGAATCGTTGGAAAATTGCATTTATCAACCTGTGATCCGTCAAACGGAAGTTGCCTTCAGCTGTCCTGGCCGCCGCCATCTGCTCAGCATTGGCAGCTCGCCGCTCCACTCTCTGCTGGTCGTCTTCGGCTTCCGTGGCCGCCGCCATCCGCGCAGCGTTGGCGGAAAGACGCTGACGGCGCTAGTCATCCGTCTCTTGTTGCCTTGCCAGCCAATGGTGTGCTCTGTTTGCTTGCTGGCTGTTGATTGTAGCTGCTGCCTGCTGGCCTGCTCCATCGTCTGTGCATTGTCGTGTTCGTTGTCGATAAGCTTCGGCTTTCTTGCGCTTTAGCGTTTTTGCAGATAGCGGCATTGAAAAATGCTGCTACATCGTGACATGACTACATGCAATCAATGTTACATAACTCCAAGGCTGAAAAACAGCTTAATTCTGTTGCTTAAATCGACCAACTCCAAGGCTATAAAACTACTTGATTCTGTTATTTAACTCGGCCTCAATTCACTGCGCCACATTAAATGAATTATATTTTGTTTTGTAAATTCACGCGCTATTCCTTCTTGCCTACTGCCGACTGCCTACTTCAGGAGATCAGTACTTCAGGAGATAGCGAAATATCTAATATAATTTCGGCCTTAATTTATTTCTTTACATACTTATTATGAGGCTACCGGTTATTTTAATTCTCATCGAGATCAGTAAAGTGCACAATTTAAAACCCTGAGATATTTGCGTTATTTAGCGGCCCCGCTCAGCTGAGGTCCCTGGAACCAATAGCATCGAGCTAATGCTAAAGGCTTTTTCGAGCGACGGCTATTTGGATCGGATTTATAATTGCGAGAGAAGGAAAACATGCCCCCTTCTGGCGCGTGCTGTGACCGACACCGGCATCGGAGCGACTTGTTTGTTTTTTTGCCGTGGATCGTCACAAACCGTGCAGCTGTCGTGTGTGCAAATTTCACCGTCATCGATGCTGCCGTCTGTGCTGTGCGTGCTAAAGAAATGAGGACACATACACAAACGATACACAGACAGACAGACGTACGGCTAGAAAATTAGTGATATAGATGCCAAAATTAGTTAACGCTATCGGAAAGCGTTTCTTATGTATACAATGATTGTTTATCAACCAGTTCACGTCGTTACGTTCAACAACACATTTTTTGCCTTACGAGAGACGGTAGTTCATGCTACACATCGCATGGCTGAAAACGATTATTTCACGACATATAATGTGTGGTGTGGCATGGTTGATCTGGTTTTGATAAGGGATTCTCTACTCACACGTCGCAGTCCGCCGCTGACCTGCAGCATGCCGTCTGTCACTTCCAGAGAAGAGCTGGCTGCCCAGCACGGTGATGCGCTGACGCGACTGGACAGCTCGCTGAACCAGCGTCTGCAGGGACTGCGGCTGGACGTGCTGCTGCCCTGGGCGCGGCTGGTGCAGCTCCAGGAGCTGACCGACGTCCGCGGTCCCCGGCAGGCCGCCATCAGGCGCGCCCTCTACAGCAACCTCCGCCTGACGCTCAGTAAGTAGCGCCATCTACACCAAGAACTGATCATTGGTCTGACGCTAAGTGGCGCCCTCTACACCAACCTCTGTCTGACGCTAAGTAAGTGGCGCTCTCCGTACCTCCTTCCCTCCCTCGGCTCTCGTTGCCTGGTGCCCTCTACACCGACCTCCTGTCATCAATAGGGAGAGCTATCAGTAAATTAGCAGCCGTATCACGCAATCGGGACAAACACGATAACGTAACGTTAAATATCGTGGTCGAAAATGTCATCCTAATTTTCGTTTACTTTAATTAGGATATTTCATCGACGCATAGCTTCTTCATAATATAAGATATAATGGATAGTCAAATAATCCAGCGTATCGTTCTGGATATTTAATAAGAAATCCTCATTTATAAAATATTCGGCAAAATTTAATAAAATATGACGCATATTATAAAACCAACGTGTTCATAAAACATCATTTGAGTTATTATTGTCATTATTAACCAAATGGGTTCATATTACATCAGTGCTTTTGCATGCTTGTAATGCATGCATTATTTATCATGTGCGATCCTTTTCAGACTCAACGGAAACTACAGAGGAAATAATGCTTGACAATATCTCCGGACTGGTGGAACAATTCAGGCAACTGTTCATGAGTTGTAAGTTATTTAAACTATGATTTATAAACGATTACACAATTCATTAGAAATACCTTGAATATAGGCAGGGTGGTGCGGGTTTGAGGCATCAAAAAAAGTCGTGCCAGCTGATGTTTGGTCCTCCGATTTAGGAGATACCGAATAGCAAAGAGTTAACAGGAATCTCAATGTATAAGTGCATTGCCGCCTCATCCAATTACAACAGCGTCTGCTGCGGGTTTGGTTAATTCTACTGACAGGAAGTTAACAGGAACCTCAATGTATAAGTACATTGCCGCCTCATCTAATTGCAATAGCGTCAGCTGCGCCGGTTTGGTCGCATGTGGTTAACAGGAATCTTAATGTATAAGGGCATTGCCGCCTCATCTAATTACCGCAAACACGAATTTCTTATTGGATGCTTATGAAAATGTCCAATTGTTTGAAACGTTTTATAATTAAATTAATTACCAATGGTATATAATCCTTAAGCAAAATATGTCTGGTTTAGGATATATTTTTTACTTAGTTGTCAATCCATGCACCCATTGCCCCTGTGTTGAAGCGGCAAACCCGCGCTACCTAGTTATTAAGTTACCTTGGAATATAGGTACATACCAGGGGCGCGGGTTTGAGGCATCACAAGAAAGTCGTGCCAGCTGATCATTGGTCTACCGATTCTGGGGATACCGAATAGCAGGGCCTCCTGTAAGATATTTTGACTGAGGGGGGGGGGGGGGGGGGACCACACATTTTTTTCCTATGTTAGGCTTTGGACATCCACCTGCCAAATCTTGTTGCACTTTCGGGTTTCGCGCACGGCACATGAGTCATAAACTGTACTTGTATGATGAATCACCAAAGTTGCATTTCATTTGATCTGTCACGCAAACAGATATGAAAAGAAGAACGGGCACCGAAATGTTTGAAGCCTTAGGCCCTGGTCGATTTGTCGTCAGCACGTTTGTCAGCACCAATCACGGCCCAGTATTCTGCCTACGTCACGTCACGTGACCACAAAGTCACGTATCTCGTGACGTCGCGCGCCGGTTACCGGTGCTGCAAAGCCCGTCAGCAGAGGGAGAAAGCGGTACTAAATCGCTAACTTGTTTGAATGATCTCTTATGAAAATGTATACCGTTTTTGAGTATTTGATTATGAAATAGCTTGAAAAGAGATGATAAACACATTTTAACTGAAATATTCGTCGATTTCTAGATGAAGTGCATTACTTTGTATGGAGGAGATTGTCATTGCTGCGCCATTTCCGTAGGTACTCGCAGACAAGTAGACGCAGAACAACTAGACACTGACGTCACGCATTCCAGCTGACAAACGTGCTGACGACAAATCGATCAGGGCCTTAAAATGCGTGCCGAAGGCGCGCAAATTTTTCCTGTTCAAGTTCCCGAATTTATTCTTTTCTGAATGTATGACTGATGCTATTCGACCTTTATTCTCAGTAGGTAATATATGCTATTTATTAGTTTGTTATTGATTCTTAGTAGGTATATGTATCTTTGAACTAAGTATTGCTATTGTACTCATCATATAAAACAAGCGCGAGGTAGATGATTTGTGGCCAAAGGGAAACGTTAAGTAGACGTACGCGCGTTTTTACGTACAAGTCCATTGAATGTTTATGAATATTTAACTGCCATTAATTTAATTAGTTAATTGAATATACCTAGTTACGTCACCTAAATGAGAATGATGATACAGTGGTGATCAGACATGCGCCATCGCCAAAACATAGGACCCAAGATCCACAAGATCCCACGACAAACTTATTTTCCAGGATCCACAGGATCCCACTATTTTTTTCTTCTTCCAGGATCCAATCTCCATAGGATCCCACGAAAAATAATTTCCCAATATCCAAGATCCGCAGGATCCCACGACAAAATGATCCTTCTAGATCCAGGATCCAACAAGATCCCAGGTCTTGGATCCTAGGGATCCTGGATTCTGTATCTTTTTGTGTGGATCTTGGCACATGTCTGATCACCACATGTAAATATTACACCCTTGACATTGAGTGTGGGAGTTTTAAAGCATGAAATACATGCATTCTTATATTGAAGCACCACAAAAAGTGAAATATACTTATATGCTTTGAAACAGGTGGGAACGAGAGCCCCATCATTTATGAATTCAGGTTGGAATGGTTTTGAATCTGGCTGAATGAACTGGAACGGGATGAGGGCTGAAAATGTGTCCCGTGAAGGGCTCTAGGCCACTACCAAAAAATAAGAGCCAAGATCCACAAGATCCCATGAAAAATAACTTTCCAGGATCCAAGATCCACAGGATCCCACGACAAAATTATCCTGCAGGATCCAGGATCCAACAAAATCCCAGATATTGGATCCTAGGGATCCTGGATCCCGGATCTTTTTTGAATCTTGGCACATGTCTGGTGGTGATGATTAGTTATAAAAGTATGCATGACACAGCGTAGAGGTAATGGGAGTAATGAAACTGAGTGCAAGGAAACCGATATTTAGGGAGGAAGGTACTCGAACTGACAGCCCGCACCCGGCTGGCGGAATGTTTGAAGAAGACCTCAACAACAAGTTTTTCCGGAAATGACGAGAACACGGTGGTGCGGGAGCCCCGCAATTCTTGCTTCCACCAAACCACTGATCTTTAGCGCAACATCTCTGCAATTGTTGACCAAAGGTCATTTTAGGTCTCGGCTTCAGATCAAGAGGCAGGTAAACCCACCTTCGAACAAGTTTGAAGTGGCATAAATTACATTGTGTTTGTTTCGTCGAGACGCGTCTCGCAATATACAACTTGGGCCCACCTGGGTTATCACATGATCTTGACCTGAAATCAAAGTTTTGATTGACCAAGCACAGTCGTGCTTGGTGAAACTGAAAGCATGTTGATGAGACAAACACGATGATGTTAAAATCATTGTCATCTTAATTATGTAAAGAGTTATTAACGAAAAACTGTTATTTAGCAAATAGCCACCATAACCTTTTGGTGACTTCCTAAAGCTAAACTATTGGGGTGTTCTTAAATGGGGGACACCTTTTCAAGAGTAATCGATTGTTTTTCTGTTTATTTCCTGCGATCTTAGTTCCCGAAGCGATACTCACATGTAGTCACATGTCACATGTCACATGATCGCATGTAGAGTTCACATGTCATCAGTTCGGTACACTACCATGGCACTCTTTGGATGAATGGTATATGTTTTATATTACAGACAAGAAAATCATGGCAACCTGGGTGGAATCGGCTTGGCAAGATGACTCAGCAGAAGAGAAACACGAAACTCTTCACAACATACTTCGGCATGTACGTATCCGAACTTCCCTACCCGACGAAGTAAACATATACATCATATTAAGGAGGAAAAGCATACATTAAAATGAAAATATACCGGGTCACCCATACGTGGGTGGTCTGCCGATCAACCGTCTGTACGGTACTAATCGCGTCTCTCGTCTGTAAACGTCTGGCCGGTACTAATCGCGTCTCTCCTCTGTAAACGTCTGGCCGGTATTCATCACGTCTCTCGTCTGTAAACGTCTGGCCGGTCCTAATCACGTCTCTCGTCTGTAAACGTCTGACAGGTACTAATCGCGTCTCTCGTCTGTAAACGTCTGGACGGTACTAATCACGTTTCTCCTCTGTAAACGTCTGGCCGGTCCTAATCGCGTCTCTCGTCTGTAAACGTCTGGCCGGTACTAATCGCGTCTCCCGTCTGTAAACGTATGGAGGGCACTAATCGCGTCTCTCGTCTGTAAACGTCTTGGCGGTACTAATCGCGTCTCTCGTCTGTAAACGTCTGGCCGGTACTAATCGCGTCTCCCGTCTGTAAACGTCTTGGCGGTACTAATCACGTCTCTGGTCTGTAAACGTCTGGCCGGTGCTAATCACGTCTCTCGTCTGTAAACGTCTGGCCGGTACGAATCACGTCTCTCGTCTGTAAACGTCTGGCCGGTACGAATAACGTCTCTCGTCTGTAAACGTCTGACAGGTACTAATCGCGTATCTCGTCTGTAAACGTCTGGACGGTACTAATCACGTCTCTCGTCTGTAAACGTCTGGCCGGTCCTAATCGCGTCTCTCGTCTGTAAACGTCTGACAGGTACTAATCGCGTCTCTCGTCTGTAAACGTCTGGACGGTGCTAATCACGTTTCTCCTCTGTAAACGTCTGGCCGGTACGAATCACGTCTCTCGTCTGTAAGCGTCTGGCCGGTACGAATAACGTCTCTCGTCTGTAAACGTCTGGCCGGTACTAATCGCGTCTCTCGTCTGTAAACGTCTGGCCGGTACGAATCACGTCTCTCGTCCGTACATTACTCGCCCGGCCTCTGACGTGCAACAAGCGGCCGCGTCTTGCAGCGCTCGTTCGATTACCCATTACCTTCCGGTGGTGTGACCCGGAGTTGACCCCTGCCCCACACGGCCGCTGTACGGCGCGGTGTCCGGCGCGACCCCCTCGGGCGTGCGCCGTGGGAACAGGGCGGGCTCGGTGCCGACCGGACACACCCGACCCGGGAGTGTGGGCGGCCAGTCTGATGCTGCACCAGTGGTCAGTCGGCCCGCCGCTCTCGCTTGTGACGACTATCGGGTATAATGACTGATAGTCGCAGGGTGACTGATAGTTGCTGATAGTCGCAGGTGCTCGCAGGGCGGGAGGGTGTCGGGCTAGCCGGCACGCCCGACAGCCCAGCGGGGCGCGGGACCGGAACTTTGGAAATGCCAGCCTGCGGGTCTCCGGGGCGGACTGCGGAGGGTTAGAGTCGTTACCCCACTATCAGACAATCCTGACGAGTCGGTTAAAGGGTCAGTCACATCCGTGGGTGCGGTTGACGAACTATCTGTCCCGCCCACGGAGATGTCGTAAATTTCCACCCAGAAGGCTTGGTAGACCGGCAGTATAATGAATTAATACTGATAGAGTGGGTGATGAATAGCTTATTCCTGAGATAATTTATGTCCTGTGTTGTGCCACTGCCTATCGATGAGTTCTCAGCTATTTCCGTACTCTTTCTGTCCGTGCCTAATAACGCATCAATTTCTCGCATTTTCAGGATTTTCCACTGATTCTCGGCAAGCCTCTGCAGTACCTCTTCGAAGACAAAAACTTGGAATTTTATCACCCACACCCCTGCGGATATGAGGAGATTTTTGACATGTTTAAAAAGATACGCTCAGTAATGGGTAAACTAGAGTCGACTTCAGATGATGACGCTAAATGGAAGCTTTTGTTAGCGCAGCTGCCGAAAGGTGGCAGCAGCCTCGAAGAACCGCGTCCGCTAACCCAGGCGCAGATAGAAATGGAGGAAGACTTGCTGTCAACCCACATTATCAATATGTTAACCGGATACCCGAGGCAAAAGTGGAAACAGTATTAGCACATTGACGTAGTACTATTGGTTAGCGAAGTAACTATTCATATTTTGTTATATGTTCGCGATTATTAAAGACAAATATTGTTAGTTTAGGTGAATACAAATTAGTAGGATTATACCTACCTATAAACATGTTTTTCCAAGAGAATATGAGGCTACTGTGTTTGTCTAATCCTGGATACAATATGCATGCTTTTATACTGGTATTATAAACTTGCTTCGATGCATGTTGTGCGTTAGCCAAGGCTCCGATGTGAGCGGAGCTTGATTTTTCAATTTCGACCTCACTGTGATCGAAATATACATTTTGCAAACATTTGCAGTGAAAAAATACCTAAAGTTCAACTGTTTCATAGTAGTATCATAACAAAGCGTCGATTAAATACATCGCTGAACATTACCATTGAAATAACCTCCAGCATAATCCAGAAACCAGCGTATCATGGATAGTACATATCTCTCATTGATAATTAATATGCATGATGGCTATGCTGGTGTGTCGCTGTGTGGCCATCACCGTCACCATGTCCTGATGCTTAGACTGAATGCCCGTCAGGCCTTTCGGTTTCCGACAAAAGCGGTTTGACTGTACCTTTTTCGGAATAAAAACACTCACAGGTGTTCGTCTGCGAATTTGAGCGATGCATAGACATGGGTTGAGTGGTGGTACCGTAAACGACGACGCCACTGCAATCATTCATTTTCGAGGTCTCTCATGCCGACCCAAGCGGGGAACCAAATAACCTCGCTTGTAGCCAGACTCGAACTCGGAACCTATGGATTCCGAGCCAAACGCTCTACCGACTGAGCCAGCCGGACCGCTGAGAAACGAGTTCATACGCATTTATATGATTATAGTTATGTATTACGAGACAATAAATAGTTTAATAAATAAGAACAGACATAGATCAAAGGAAACATCGTACCGCACAGAAAACCTGATGATAACAGACAACAGCGATTACTAACGATTAACAGCGGAAGGTCACGGTGAATGCGTAACACATGCTACAGTTCTGTCCTTTGTGTTGTTAGTACGCCGGATAATGCCTATACCAAACGGCACCTGAACACGCTGCATGCCCAGACTCTGTCAACTTGGATGTAAACCAAACCATTGAGCAAAATATCAGAATCCCACAGCTACTGCATCTAACTACGGCCTGTTGTTTAGTTATTGTCGCCGCAAGAGAGATGCCAGGTGCATCATGTTGTGGGTTGTTGCACCGCACGCAGCGAAGACGCCGGCTTCACCGTTTTACAGTGAGTCCAGCGTTATAACAAGCACACATACACGTAACAATTAACATACAACAAAGACACTTTAAATATCGCGACATCGTCCGGACAATCTTAAACATAACAAACACAACAACTTTGGAATGGCTTTCTCCAAGCAAAGGGAGCACATTTTAGTCGCCAACGCATCTTCAACCTAAAGCAAATGGCAAATTCGGCAGATTTCAACCATAAAACATTCCAAATATGTCTGTGAAACAGTACTTCGCTGGATCAACTCATGCAGAACAGGACGCTCAGGACGCTCAGCACAGGACGCCTGTGCTCATGCAGCTCAGGACGTGATTCGCATGAACTCATCTCACTCGCTTGCAGTCTCACTCACACTAAGAACGTCCTCCGCTCTAACCACAATGTTCCCCAAAGGCGTCTTGAAGTAATATCCACAAGCAGAGCAGACAGACATTACCCGAGCCTTTGGGCGCTGATTGGCTGACACAAGCGGGGTCGGCTTGTCTAAGCCAATCAGCGAGTGAGCAAGCGAACCTGTCCGTATCTGAGTCCTCATCAGCCCAGCTTCGGAGGCACCATCGTGGACTGTGCCTTGGTGACGTCACTGTGATCGGTCCAACATCAGAGACGCGCCGACGGTGCCTTAGTGACGTCACTGTGATGGTCCATCGCGCCGTGGGCTCGGTGGCGTGTGTTAAAGCCGGACTGCGTGTGATGCTCTATCCCTGGGCTCCGCACGGGCCTCACTTCGCTTCACCAGCCGCCACTGCGAGGACCCAGGGAGTGACGACTCCGCAGTCACCTCTGCTAGACCGACCTTCCACGAGACATCGGCGCAGTGGCTCTGCGCCTGACCGTCTCAGGCTGTCCCGTTACTCCCCATCACGGAAAAGGAGGCGCTGCGATCGACGTGCGCGCGCAGCTTGTTGTCGCGGCTGCTGTTTCTTGCTAGCATCAGTCGCGCGGCTGTGCGCTCACTGCGCCGGATGGAAGCGTTGCCGGAGGAAGTGCACCATGTTCCAGTCCCGGAGAGGCAGTACGGCCGGCTGCCGACTGCTGTCCTTCTGCACCTGCCGGTGGTGGCAGAGGAACCCGGCCACTAGCACCGAGATGACGGTACACATGGCCAGCAGGACAAACAGCGCCGAGAAGCCGGCCGCCGGCAGGCAGATGCCGTACACAATGTCATCCCGGATCTGACCCTGGAAGATGGTGACCCTCTGGTTGTCCTCGTACGTCGGCTCGAACTGCAGGTCGTTCTCCGAGATGACCTCGAGTGTCGAGCCTACGCCGATGTCGGCCGCCTTCGCTTCGGGCTCGTCCACCACGTAGCGCCGGCGACGGATCTTCAGCTGGCGCGGGCCCCACGGGAACTCAGAGCGGTCGACGCCGCCCAGACCCGCGTCAGAAGTGCGCTCTCCGTCGGCGCCAGCGGCGGCGTCTGATGCGGCGTGGCGACCGTCGGTTTCGAACGGCACGGGGATCGCCTCGGGTTTGCCGACCACGTCCCGCGTGCTGGGCGCGAACAGCACCGGCTGCAGGTGCTCGGGTAGCGGTGGCAGGTCGTCCGGCATGCTGTTGCGGTTGACTCCGCCGCGCGGCGGCAGCGGCAGCGGGATGGCACGGATCGAGTGTCCGCCGCCGCCGGGTCGCACCAGCTCCACGCGTTTGTGAAGGGGCCGCCGGCCGCCGTTCCGCCGCCGCTGCTGCGGCCGCTGCTGCGGCCGCCGCCGCCGGGGAGCCCCACGGAACTTAGGTCTCGGCCGCGCGGCTGACTTCGGCATGGCCATGGCCGGCTCGTCGTGGGGAGGCTCGTCGTGGGGAGGCTCGTAGTTCTCAGTGTCGGCCGGCGCGGGTCTGCTCTGCTGCAGATGCTCTGCCATTGGTGCCGGAGCGGACTGGTACTCCTCGGCCAGCTCAGCCTGCACCACCACCGGCGCCTTCTCCTCCACCTCCGGCGTCGATTCATCCAGAGCGTTCGACACCACAGGGGCGTACTGTGAGGCGGCAGGCAGGCCACCGGCATCATCGTAACCCCTAGCTTCGGGAGCAGGGTATTCACGGGCGGCAGTCGGGGCGGCGTACCCTCCAGCCACGGCCATCTGGCAGTGATCCGGGCAGCCGTATCGGCAGATCTCCACCTTGCACTTGAGGTGGACGTACATGCTGTCCGGGAACTTGAAGGCGTGGAAGTGGGCGTAGGTGATGACGGTGGAGCGACCGTCGTTGCTGCGGAGCTTGATGAACTTGCTGATCATCTTGGGCCGGAGCACGCAGCCGCTTTCGTCGGAGAGGTAGATGGGGCGACCCTTGCCGTCCGAGGCCTCGCACTCCTTTACTCTCATGTCGAACTCGGCTGCGGATATGAAGACGGGGTCAGTCGGGCAAACTGGAGCTAATAAAGCTGTAATATAGACTGCACGAAGTCATGTGCTCCTGATTCGGTGCAAGCTCAACGATCAGCTATTAATGATTTAATTTACGTTAAGTGTTCACGTTTGCCATTAACGATAAGGCGAGGGAGAGAGTTTGGCCCATCTACCGTGAGGTAACAGTAATTACTTCTGGCCCACATCGGCGTTCAGCCGTTCAGAACTCCTGTTATGACAATTGTAACTGACCCTTAATAACCTCCGCTTCAAAACAATCGCATTAACTTACGACCTCCTAGGTCCCAGAGCAAACATAATATTTTCCAATTAGGCGTGATAGCTTTTCAATATGAGCACAGAACACGCCATATATAAAACGCCACGTAGTCGCACAACTGCTGCCCGACCAATCGGTCGCGTGCCGGATGTGACCATATGACTGTCTTACCGTTGGGGTCGTTGATGGCCACCACCATGGTCAGCGTTGATCCGAGCGGCACGATTCCGGTGACCGGGCTGGCCCAGGGCCCTTTGCCGTCCTGGATCTCCATCCAGCAGTCGACATTGTCCCCTGCGGCAAACGGGCGGGCGGTCAGCGCATCCCGCATACCGGCGCCGCGGGCACACGGCGCTCAAGTCGTCACACTTCGGCGCCGCGTAAACAAGACTGTAAAACAGACCATAAGTCGGGAACGCGCCGCGGTAACGACGCAGAGCATCATCTCTAAATTGAATCCGACCGTAAACCGCACGACGATGGCTGATTAAAGCTTTCACCGCGGGAGCCACAGAACACATAGCGGCTGCAATGACTCTTCCACTTCCGTCCCCTGGCTCCCAGCACTTAGTGGAGACGGCGAATGAGCCGCGCATTAAACTAGCATGGCCTCTTGATATCAAGCAATCACTTTGACATATTATCCGACGCTGGCAAACACGAATAAAGAGACGTGGACGGCGTCTAAGTCAACGCCACGGACAACAGGATAAACGAATACCATTATCGGCTTATGCAAACGAAGGGAAAATGCTCCGCTCGGTATCCCGGGTTTATGAACGCGGTGTCCGGGTTGTGTTGCACCGTGTCGGGTCACCCGGTTCATCCCCTGGGCCGACCCCGGTACACCATGGTACTGGAAGGAACCCGGCCGCCTCGGAACAGGGCCCCGAGGGTCACTCCCAGGCGGAGGCCACTGAAGCGACGCAGATGACCTACTGGCCGAGCGGCGAGCGACCAGGCGGATGTTCTCCGCTAGCGGATATGCCGGGCGTCCGTTAACAATTGGATACGTCACAACAGCACACATACAAGATAATATGTTGCATTTATATTCATAACATTTTTAAAATGTTTTGCTCAAGCTGGATTGCTTATCAGAGGACGAATATATTCGTCACAATAATAATGAGACAAAGTTGTAACACCAAACAAGTCAATCAATAGGGAGAAATACCGGCAAGAATCGTAAAATGCTTCAAAGAGCTAAGATGATTCATCCATCCTTTGAGTCTCTATATATGAGGAACTGTGGCAGGTAAATGATGAAGCAAGGGAACAGTTTGATATTGTATTGAATGCCCAAAGAGAGGGCTGCTCTTCCTGGCTTCCATCCCAGAAATTTCACAGGAAGAGTTGTCTCGTAAAATACATTTTATGTAGATTAAACTACTTTGATTCCGTTTATAGCTATAAACAGGAAATTAGGTGAAGTTGGGACCAAAGAGAAACTGTCAGATCAAATTGATATATTTATGACAGATATTTTAGATCAACCTTGATATCGTAACAGCACACAAGCGCCGAAGTCGGCACGTATGACACGGGCATGTCAGGTGGCTTCGACACCGGCCCTCGAGTCTCAGCAGGGCAGAGCGCCACCCGCGTGTGACCGAGCGATCCCGCCCACCCTCGCAGCCCAACCGTGCCGTCGACGGACCGCCTCGAACTTTGCCCCCGAAATACATCAGGAAGTCTGGACTGAAATGGATGACCGAAGCCGGCCCAGAACCGCGGCACCATCACTCTCACGCGTCGAGCAGCGGCGAGACTGATCAGCCGATGTCAGTGTGCTGACAGCCAGCCCGACGACCGGTGGAGGCGCGCCCACACATAGGCGGGCGACGCTTCTTCGCTGGCTTGGCGGTAGGCTGCACAATACATACCGCTGGGTATGAGTGTGCGATCGTGGTCTCTTCATTTGTCGATGTGTTTTGCGTACTCTGGTTTGGTACGTCCTAATCCTTACAGTTAGGCTCCGCTGTTTACTGATATTTCTGATATTCCTACACCTCCTCCCCTCCCGCCATCCCGGCTCGAATGCAGCTCTGGAACTAGCTTAGGCGTCTCCATAGCACAGCATACAGTGTCTGAGCTGTCGGTGTAGACTGCAGCCCGCGTCACTTCTGCCGCCGGTGCGCCGTTACACGTCGGAGCGGTAACGGGCCGGCGGCAGGAGACATATGCGGACCCTTACCGCGTGGCGTCCGACCACTGCCAGCCAGCTGACAGCATACTGCTCACCAGCACAATCGCACGCAGCCGATACAGTGACAACCAGCTGTGATGTGTGGGAATGTTTGAAGAGTTGATATTGGAAGGCACACTCCCGTCTACACTATCCACCCTTCCGCTTCGTCTTACCGACCTGCCATGTCTACCCTCTCCCCTCCCGTCCTGCCCTGTCCACCCTCTCCCCTCCCGTCCTGCCCTGTTCACCCTCTCCCCTCCCGTCCTGCCCTGTCCACCCTCTCCCCTCCCGTCCTGCCCTGTCCACCCTCTCCCCTCCGGTCCTGCCCTGTTCACCCTCTCCCCTCCCGTCCTGCCCTGTCCACCCTCTCCCCTCCCGTCCTGCCCTGTCCACCCTCTCCCCTCCCATCCTGCCCTGTCCACCATCTCCCCTCCCGTCCTGCCCTGTTCACTCTCTACCCTCCCGTCCTGCCCTGTTCACCCTCTCCCCTCCCGCCCTGCCCTGTCCACCCTCTCTTCTCCTGAACTGCCCTGTCCACCCTCTCCCCTCCCGTCCTGCCCTGTTCACCCTCTCCCCTCCCGTCCTGCCCTGTCCACCCTCTCCCCTCCCGTCCTGCCCTGTCCACCCTCTCTTCTCCTGTCCTGCCCTGTCCACCCTCTCTTCTCCCGTCCTGCCCTGTTCACCCTCTCCCCTCCCGTCCTGCCCTGTCCACCCTCTCCCCTCCCGTCCTGCCCTGTCCACCCTCTCTTCTCCCGTCCTGCCCTGTTCACCCTCTCCCCTCCCGTCCTGCCCTGTCCACCCTCTCTTCTCCCGTCCTGCCCTGTCCACCCTCTCTTCTCCTGTCCTGCCCTGTCCACCCTCTCTTCTCCTGTCCTGCCCTGTCCACCCTCTCCCCTCCGGTCCTGCCCTGTCCACCCTCTCCCCTCCCGTCCTGCCCTGTCCACCCTCTCTTCTCCCGTTTCTCCCTGCCCGCCCTCTCCGCTCTCCTGCCACCCCTCCGCTCGGCGCTCCCGTCCCGGCGCGGTCTCCCCCCCTGTCAGCCCCCCCCCCTCTTCGCCCATGTCACGGTCTGCCTAGTACCCAGTACCCACCCTCTTGGCTCCCGCTCCCTTCTCGTCCCAACATCGTACACTACCGTGCGGTATGCCGGCAGCAGAACGGTACACCCCGACTCGGTGATACTTTTTACCACCCTGGTAATCACGGTACAACATGACCCGGTGGTTCCTCCTCTTAGCACGGTGGTAATTTTCGGCCATAAACGTCAAATAATCTCATCATTGGAGAGTTTATGACGAGGACAAGAAAACGCTGCAGTAGATTGTAATCTGGGGCGCGAGCGCTGTCTCAGAAGGTGGAGTGGGGGTAGTGTTTACTGGACGAGTAAGATAGTGCGTGAGTGATTTAATTACTGGCGTCGCGCACGCCGAGCAAACGCCGAGATGTGACGTCATGCATGGAGTCGGCGGAGACGGCGACGTTGGTGGAAGAGGGTCACGAGATTCGCTAGTCTGTTGTACCGTGGTGGGGAGAAAATCTCGCCACATGGCGCTGTGCTGAGTTGCTACTTGTCAGCGTGCCCATGTGCATTCGCGCGCGTGTAGCTGTGTGTCGAGGCAACGGAGCTGAGCTTTGTCTTTGTGTCGATATATCGCTGGTGCATCGTCGGTGTCAGTGTTTGGGCATCGGTGCTGTGCAGTGTGTATCTTCATGCGTCTGATATCGGAAGATGTGTGCGTTTGTAAGGCAAGCTACGCCTGTGAAATGCGGTGACTGCGCACCGCCACGGAAAGGTTGCACCGCAGCACATCGGATGTCCCTGCCATATTTGCTCTCGAAGTGACCCAGCCAATAGGAGCAGTCTGTACACCACAGCTGAGCCGGCTGCCACGGTTGCTGCTTCAGACTCTGAACATACGGGCCGGTACCCCGTTATGGTTGAACTCCCGGAAATTAAACATTACCCACGGGACGGCGTCTGGCCGCTGCAGTGCCGATGACTGACCTCTGAAGTTGAGCTCGATGACCTCCAGGTCAGCGATGACCACCGGCGGCTTGGTCGCCGTCTTCTCGTAGTCGTTGTACCATTCGCACCGCAGGCGCTTCGCCTCGTCCCAGACCTGGGGATGCAGAGATGTAACGGCTCATCGCGGGACGGCCCCGTAAATTGATGGCCAACGCCAATGAGGTTGATTAATCCATACACCACGCTCGGTAGTTACAGGATTTTTATCGAAGATTATCATCAAATTCAATGATAGGTTGCACGTGGGCATTCGCGTGAGTATATGCGAGCACACGCCTCCGCTACTTTCTTGGAACTCGTGATTTAAGATAATCACGAAGTTGGGCGTTTAAAAACTGCAACATTATGAATAGGCACGACACGACTATTAGAACAAACACCCACACGTATTGTGACGTATGGTGGCAAGTACGTACCTCTATGAGCTCATTGTCATACTGGACAATGATGGTGTTCTCGTAGAACTTTCCGTTAAGGTCGGGCTTGGTGCCACATTTGTTGTAGTAGATATCGAATGTGTACGCTCCCAGGCCGGTATAGGGTTTCACGTAGACGCAGTTCGGACTGTTGAACTGACCCTTGGAGAACACCAGGCCCTGAAGACAAAGATACATCGCAGTTAGTACACACACTAGAGGGCATGGAAGGCGTCAATACCCGTTCACCACCTACCTAGACCGAATGTCGCCATGTCAGTTATCTAAGTCCGACCTTCTTTTGACCAGACACCTAACCTGGCCTGACATATCAGCTCGACACACACACACGTCTTTTCTCTTTTCCACGGAAGCCGTGCCTGACATACCAGTTGGTACCCGTCAGATTCTATTCATTATACTCGTCCACCGCGTCGGCCTCAGATTACCATAGATCGGCCCGGTGTCGACCTTTGCTGGGCAATGCATCTGTATCAAAGGGTGACGGACCAGACAGGACAGTAAGGGAGTATAGGGCCTGTGACGGCCAGTATCGGGCCTGTGTCTGTATCAATGGACCTGGACCAAATCGGAGGACCCGGGGTCCTGACTGTCCGCCGCGGAAGGTCGCGGTGCCGAGTCTGTCTGTCACTCTCTGTGTCTGTGTCTTTCCCCGCCTGGCCAAACTGGTTCTCCGTCGCAGGCCGTCCCAGCTCCGGAGATAACGGAGACGGCCTCTGGGCCGCGGCGGTGAGTAACGGCCAGCCCAGAAAAAAGAATGATGAAATCATAGAAGAACTCGGCCAGATGTGTAATTGATAAGAGAGGAATCCAGTTGGGATGGCTAAAGTGATGGCCTGCAAACTGTAAAGTATTGCTTTGAAATGACAACGTATTAAACGAATTGAAAGCTGAAGACCCAGCCAATAGGAGACAATAGGAAAGCTGAAGACCCAGCCATCGGTCATTCGTATGACAACGTGTGCCATCTCGCGCTGCTTCGCGCCGCCACTCCAGCAAGGTCGTCCGCTATTTTTCTGTGTGACTGGTAGCTGCGGAAGCATACGACACACTGCCCGGGCACCCTGGACAACAATACCCCAATCGAAACACCCCGCCAGCGCCACCACCGGTCACGACGGCAGCGGCACGAGATGGCGCTGAGGGTCGTTACGGTGGCGCTGTGCCGCCGTCCGCCGCCGCCGGCGCCCCACCGTCGCCTCTCGAGATGCATCCCGCCCCGCGCCTCTGTCGTTGGCGGCACGATCGGCACTCTTCTCTGATGGCAGAGTCACCGGCAGCACGCCTCACCAACGTCAGAGGCGCCGGCAGCACAGCTCTCAGAGGATATAGGGTCACCTGCCGCATGCCGATGGATCGCGGCGCCGGCGCTTCTTGTCGGTATCACTCTCCGCCGCGCAAAAACCCGTCTGCCTCGCGCGCCGCCGTGTCGGGCGTTCCGAACAGCGGCTGACACCGGCCGGACATCAGTCCGTCAGCGGCCGGACAGCTGTCCGTCAGCGGACAGGACAACAGTCCGTCAGCGGACAGGACAGCAGTCCGTCAGCGGCCGGACAGCTGTCCGTCAGCGGCCGGACAGCAGTCCGTCAGCGGACAGGACAGCGGACAGACAGCAGTCCGTCAGCAGACAGGACAGCAGTCCGTCAGCGGACAGGACAGCAGTCCGTCAGCGGCCGGACAGCTGTCCGTCAGCGGCCGGACAGCAGTCCGTCAGCGGACAGGACAGCAGTCCGTCAGCGGACAGGACAGCGGGCATAGCGGTAGGAACGGCGATATATACCGAGGGGGAAACTGTGGAGACTGTGACCCTGTGGCGGAGCGCAGGGTGGATACATGGCGGACACGGTAGTGGACCCTGTGACAGATACGATACTGTCGCCGACACTGTGGCGAACTGTGGCGGACACTGTGACTGATACCGTGACGGAACTGTGGCTGATATCGTGACGGAACTATGGCTGATACCGTGACGGAACTATAGCTGATGTGACGGACGTTGTGGCGGATATGGTGCCGGACATGCCTCCAGCCGGCGGCTCACGCCCGGCTCGCACCCGGCCCGGCCCAGCCGCGGCAGTCGGCAGTAGGCTGGCAGCGCCGGCCCGGCTGACCCGGCAGTGCAGTGGGTCGCGGGGTCGAGCAGGAGTGGGTCGGCACGCCCGCCGCTCCACCGCTGCAGGGCGGCTCAATGCAGCCGGTTCCCTGGCGGTGTGAGACGGAGGCGGCGCGGCGTGACCCGGCCAGGAGGTCCGGTCACCGGCGGGGGGGGGGGGACGATGCAGCTGCAGCCATGTGTCATGTCCGCCCACGGTATAATCTGGCCCAGGGTAGGTGTCCGGTGGCTTGGGGGACTAAATACGTTACAGGAGCAGATTTGTGCCGTGTCCTCGGTACGTTCGGATGCAACATGCAACATGGAATGCTCCACACAGGTGTCGGGTGATGACACTGACACCGCAGCCTGCCCCGGGGACCGGCAGGCGGGGCCGGGTGTCTGGCTGCGGCTCAAGCCAGCCGCTCAGGTCAGACGGCGACAAGACGGACGGCGTCGTAACGGCAGGGGCCCCTGGGGCGGCTGATGGAAATGGCCGCGATAGTCATCACAGGGTGGCATCTCATAGCAGGCGCGCTGCCGTCTCGGAGGGTTGGGACGGCAGGCTCCGTGCAGCACGGCTGGTACAGGCAGCAGCCAGACAACGAAGCTAGGTGCCGAATAGCATTACGCCACCGATATACTCGTTATCGTGGGCTTACTTTGTTCTCAATCTATCTTCCCAGCTCGTCTTAGTTCGACCCAATCTTCCTTCCTGGGGTTCACTTCTGTTCAACAATCCGCCTCCACCCTGCACCCATGGCTCTGGCCTTCGTGCTTAGCCTTAGCAACCCAACCGATGTTTTTTTCTTGTTCTACTAAGTCCAACTCCCAGCCTGTACCAAAGCCCGCGACCTGTTCCTGCAGATCAGACCCTGACAACCAGCAGGATGAACTAGCACCGCCCGCCGCCCGCCGCCCGCCGCCCGCCGCCGGTCAGCCGTGATAAGTGGGTCAGCGAGCTGGGATCGCAGCGAGTACCGGAGCGTGCAATTGGCGGCGCGCGCTGCCTGACCGCGCCTGTTGGCGGTATGGACTGCAGTCACCACGAAGCATAGAAGCCCCCGGCCTCTGGAAGGAGATAGAGAGCAGATCATACAGCGAGAGGGCAGATTATGCAGCTGCATACAGTGAGCAGAAATGGACTGCCGTCAACGATTTCAACCAGTCTCTCTTAGTGTTATACTCTTTGAGATGTTCCCCAAGGACCAGTATTAAAGTTGTCCGGTTTCCGAGCGGTCTACGGGCCTCTGGGATTTCTCGCGGTGTCCCCGCATCTTCTGTATGGGATGGTTTCCGGGCGGTGTCTACCTGTTCGGTGACTCCAGTCACCCTCCGTGACTCCGTGCCGGTCCGATGTCTGGCGTTTCAGCACGGTGTCTGGCCGTGGCCCGGGGTGTCCGACGGCTCCAGTCACCCGTGCCGGTCCGATGTCTGGCGTTTCAGCACGGTGTCTGGCCGTGTCCCGGGGTGTCCGACGGCTCCAGTCACCCGTGCTGGTCAGATGTCTGGCGTTTCAGCACGGTGTCTGGCCGTGGCCCAGGGTGTCCGACGGCTCCAGTCACCCGTGCCGGTCCGATGTCTGGCGTTTCAGCACGGTGTCTGGCCGTGTGCCGGGGTGTCCGACGGCTCCAGTCACCCGTGCCGGTCCGATGTCTGGCGTTTCAGCACGGTGTCTGGCCGTGTCCCGGGGTGTCCGACGGCTCCAGTCACCCGTGCCGGTCCGATGTCTGGCGTTTCAGCACGGTGTCTGGCCGTGTCCCGGGGTGTCCGACGGCTCCAGTCAGCCGTGCCGGTCCGATGTCTGGCGTTCCAGCACGGTGTCTGGCCATGTCCCAGGGTGTCCGACAGCTCCAGTCAGCCGTGCCGGCCCGATGTCTGGCGTTTCAGCACGGTGTCTGGCCGTGTGCCGGGGTGTCCGACGGCTCCAGTCAGCCGTGCCGGTCCGATGTCTGGCGTTTCAGCACGGTGTCTGGCCGTGTGCCGGGGTGTCCGACGGCTCCAGTCACCCGTGCCGGTCCGATGTCTGGCGTTTCAGCACGGTGTCTGGCCGTGTCCCAGGGTGTCCGACGGCTCCAGTCACCCGTGCCGGTCCGATGTCTGGCGTTTCAGCACGGTGTCTGGCCGTGTCCCAGGGTGTCCGACGGCTCCAGTCAGCCGTGCCGGTCCGATGTCTGGCGTTTCAGCACGGTGTCTGGCCGTGTCCCAGGGTGTCCGACGGCTCCAGTCAGCCGTGCCGGCCCGATGTCTGGCGTTTCAGCACGGTGTCTGGCCGTGTCCCAGGGTGTCCGACAGCTCCAGTCAGCCGTGCCGGCCCGATGTCTGGCGTTTCAGCACGGTGTCTGGCCGTGTCCCAGGGTGTCCGACAGCTCCAGTCACCCGTGCCGGTCCGATGTCTGGCGTTTCAGCACGGTGTCTGGCCGTGTCCCAGGGTGTCCGACAGCTCCAGTCAGCCGTGCCGGTCCGATGTCTGGCGTTTCAGCACGGTGTCTGGCCGTGTCCCAGGGTGTCCGACAGCTCCAGTCAGCCGTGCCGGCCCGATGTCTGGAGTCTGACCGGCTGGCGGCCGGTGTGACGGGTGGTGGCGCCCAGTCACGGTCGGTTGGTGACGGACAGTGCTGCCTCTCGGAGGAGGCCGGTGCTTCGTCTTCTGACTGCGGTCGGCTAACACTGTTGGCGGATATGGCGGTGGCCGGTCTGCCGGCGATGGTCGTCGGTGGGAGGGTGAAGCGGCGAGTCAGCAGACCGCGATCGATCGTTTGTGGACGCTATACGCGGGTTTTTGGGTCAGAGCTATGCTCAAACGACCGTCCAAAGTCTCGTGTGACCGGACGGTGGGAAGTTGGTAGCAGACACGTGTGTTCATTGTGACAGGTATTCAGGTTAACTGTTTGACATTATTTTTTATGTCAGTTGACGCCAGCTTTTCATCGTGTTGATGGGGGACCGGTGAGAGACCGATTCCAGCATAAAGATACATATTAGCCGTTTTCACGATGGTTATTTTATTGTATTGGTACCATCCGTAAATCACCACATTCCTGAAGTACCTAATTGAGAACTGGAAGAGCGCAGTTTGTGGTTGCACACGCGCTGGGCAAAGTGCAGTACATTAGGGTACAGAGTAATACAAGGTGTTGGGAAATACTCCAATGACGTTTGACACATACGGAACTTGGTAACACATAATTATTTGAGGTATAATATTTATCCGGGAGTGAGTGATGCCTATTAATTTACTCCGTTAGCTGTTCTCTACAATGCGTCGTGTAATTTAATATTTTTGGACTGGAGATACGATAAGTATCTATCAATTGTACCCTTGCCGTCCTAGGTTCAGCACTTGGCATTCATCGGACAATCCTGATGACCATCTGACGGGTCTTATCAAGTTAGCGGCGCGCTGGCCACAGTCTATCCTAACGACGGCTGCTGACCGATAGACGAGATGTGTTACGTGTGACGAACCCACTCCGTCGCCGCCGCTACTGCCGCCGCCGCCACCGCTATCGCCGCCGCCGCTATCGCCGCCGCCGCCGCCGCCGCCGCCGCCGCCGCCGCCGCTATCGCCGCCGCTGCTACTGCCGCCGTCTCCGCCGCCGCCGCTATCGCCCCGCCGCCGCTATCGCCGCCGCTGCTACTGACGCCGTCTCCGCCGCCGCCGCTATCGCCCCGCCGCCGCTATCGCCGCCGCTACTGCCGCCGCCGCCGCCGCCTCCGCTATCGCTGCCGCTACTGCCGCCGCCGCCGCCGCTATCGCCGCCGCTGCTACTGCCGCCGTCTCCGCCGCCGCCGCTATCGCCCCGCCGCCGCCGCTATCACCGCCGCTGCTACTGCCGCCGTCTCCGCCGCCGCCACTATCGCCACCGCCACTACTGCCGCCGCCGCCGCCGCTATCGCCGCCGCTGCTACTGCCGCCGTCTCCGCCGCCGCCGCTATCGCCCCGCCGCCGCCGCTATCGCCGCCGCCGCTACTGCCGCCGTCTCCGCCGCCGCCGCTATCGCCGCCGCTACTGCCGCCGCCGCCGCCGCCTCCGCTATCGCTGCCGCTACTGCCGCCGTCTCCGCCGCTATCGCCGCCGCCACACGGCTCGGCGGTGGTCGGTGAGCGGTGAGCGGTTTTGGGTTGGTCGTCAGGCAGGCGTACCGCCCGCTGGACACATGCCATAAAACCCCACTAACGGCCGCCACCAGTACGTGATTGGCCTAGTGATCCACGCTCGCCGCGAGTACCGCGTGTCTCCGTCCCAGTCATCGTACCGAGACGGGAGAGCGTAGGGGGAGCAGAGCAGAGGAGGAGAGAGATAACTGTGTTGGGAGGAGCAGAATAGATGCAACAGAGGAGCATAGGAGAGTATAGAGCTTTTAGGGCAGAATATAGGAGAGCAGAAATAGACTGCTGAATGCTGAATACTGATACTTGATAGTCATTGTGGGTATGGCGTACCAATAACTTCTTAAAACATACGCACTCATGATGATCAGGTGTGGATCCTGGAACTTGAGCTAATTTATTATATTTAGCCTCCACGACTGTTCAGTTCATAGACGTCTAAGCCACTTAACGGTTTTAATTGGTGCACATTGCCAGACATATGTATCAGCTATAATGGACCTGTTGGTAACAGCTTTATAAGCTTTATATATCACCGCCTACAGCCGCGTTACATTAAAATGATTGCATCAGCTAACATGAATTATAGATTAGAGCTCTAATAAGTAGATAAGAAGTACTACCAATTGCTCTTGGGCCGAACACTATAGTGCTGAACCGTTCGTATGACCGATTACAGCCTTATCAAATTATATATAGTGGTTTTATCTGCGTGACTTCGCCCATAAATGGTTCACCCCGTCGGCGATGATGTTAAATAAATAACTAAATAAATAAATAAATATCGCACAATTCCGATAATAAAGAACACAGCAGGCGCTATTCCGGAGTTGACGCTGATATTTTGAGCGTCACCGCTCCTACTATGACGCAGCCACAGACTTACCTGGAACGGTCCTGCGAAGCCGACCTGCACTGTCATGTGGTCCTTGGCGCACATCACCTCCAGGTTGGAGATCTCGGGCATGTTGTCCGGCCGACTGACCGGCGCTTGGTTATACTGAGCTGTGCACAACTGCAAAAAAACCGGAGAAACAAAAAGTCAAACTGTGCCAAGTATCACGATTAAAACATAATGTATTTGTGAAACACAATTCAAACAGAATTAAGCAAGTGCTGGAACAAATAAGATCGAAATAGATCTAGGTTGTTTAAGGGCGTGATACGAACGTATAGCAAATCGGGCATCACCGAGTCAATTTTACCATCGAGCATAAATCACCATCGAGTACATAATGGAGAATAGACCAGACTTCATTTGCCACTTGGATGAAAAATTACTTCGGATGGATTATGTAGATCGGCTCCTCAAACCAAACCCATCAATCAATCAGGAAGCCATAATCATTTAGCCAAAGGAGTTCAGAGCGCTCTCTAAGATCACACCGGCCATTGTAGTGAATCGGACAGTGGGTCAGAAGCCGGTCACGCCAGCTCGGCGCTCAATTGTCCGCGTTTGTGGGGAGGCGCTGTCAGGCGGGACTAATTCATACCCAGCACCCACCGCCGCTACTTGGGCGCGTCTGTGTGCCATCGCTCACATCAGGCCGAGTCAGAGATCGTGTAATCTACGTCCACTTTCAGGCAGCGCCGATGCATAACCGCCACTGGTACAGACGACCCATTCCAGAGGCTCGTTACCGTTCTGCGGAGACGTAATGACCATCCCATTGAACGCAGCGCGTTTGCGTGCGTCGTTCGGTGATAGTAGGGCTCCAAACCGCGCCATTAAGGTCCCAGATTTCATCAGCCACCGAGACCCCGCGCCCCGAAATCGTCGCATAACTGTAATATCCTAGGCACCATGATTCGTTGTCACACGCACGTGCGGGCCCGCTGCACGCAGCACGCGCAGAGTGTGCGTCACCGCGCGCTGCGGAGGGCCGATATGTAAATGTGATGCGCGACTGAAATGTGCGCTCAAGTGGCTGACAAGGCCTGCGGCCTGCCTGTTTTGCCAAGCGAGTGTTGGAGTGTGTATCGGTGGCTGCGACACGGGACTTAATAGAAAGCAGTGCACATCTGCGATCCGCGGGTCCGATATGCACCGCGCAACAATGGTCTGGAAGCACCAACTTTGCAGAGGATTGCACAACCTAATAGAACATTTTGCGATGTAAAACAGTTGCCACTTTATCATTCTTGCACCTGTACTGACAGCTTGGGTGCATAATTGGTTGTTGGGTGAAAACACTGCCCTAAAGCCCTCTTCACTAAAGGTCACTTGCTTAAATCTTAGACTTCTCAAAATCATTAACACTGCTGTAGGTACAGAAAGCTAGTAGTGCCCAGCAGATCGCTGCTACTGCCCTACAGACCGCTGCTACTGCCCTACAGACCGCCAACACTGCTCTACAGACCGCTAACACAGCCCTACATACCGCTAACACTGCCCTACAGACTGCTAGCACTGCCCTACAGACCGCTAACATTACCCTACAGACCGCTAACACTGCCCTACATACCATTATCACTGCCCTACAGACCGCTAGCACTGCCCTACAGACCGCTAACACTGTCCTACAGACCACTAACACTGCCCTACAGACCGCTAACACTGCCCTACAGACCGCTAACACTGCCCTTCATACCGCTGCTACTGCCCTACAGACCGCTAACACTGCCCTACAGACCGCCAACGCTGCCCATGCGGTGCCTAACAATAACCGCCGGTTTTGTACCATCTAATTTGGAGCCGATAGGACGGCTCACTATTCCGGGCGGCGGTCGCCCGAGGACAGTGTCCGGCCGCCACTTCGCGACAAGTGGGTCATCGAGTACGAGGACATCCTGACAGGACTGGACAGTGCGACTTCATCTTGACAGGACTGGACAGTGCGACGTCAGCCTGACAGGACTGGACAGTGCGACGTCATCCTGACAGGACTGGACAGTGCGACGTCAGCCTGACAGGACTGGACAGTGCGACGTCATCCTGACAGGACTGGACAGTGCGACGTCATCCTGACAGGACTGGACAGTGCGACACGTCAGCCTGACAGGACTGGACAGTGCGACGTCAGCCTGACAGGACTGGACAGGACTGGACAGTGCGACGTCAGCCTGACATGACTGGACAGTGCGATGTCAGTCTGACAGGACTGGACAGTGCGACGTCAGTCTGACGTCCTGATAGACTGGGCAAGCAGTTGCAGGGGAAGACTGGTTACAGTCAGGAGATCGTCAGGAGATCGTCAGGAGAACGTCAGGAGACCGTCAGGCTACCGTCAGGAGACCGTCAGGAGACCGTCCGGAGACCGTCAGGAGACCGTCAGGCTACCGTCAGGAGACCGCCAGGAGACTGTCAGGAGACCGTCAGGCTACCGTCAGGAGACTGTCAGGAGACCGTCAGGCTACCGTCAGGAGACCGTCAGGAGACCGTCCGGAGACCGTCAGGAGACTGCCAGGAGACCGTCAGGAGACCGTCAGGAGACTGTCAGGAGACAGCAGACATATATGAGACCGTCAGGATACCGTCAGGAGACCGTCAGGAGACTGTCAGGAGATCGTCAGGAGACCGTCAGGAGATCGTCAGGAGACCGTCAGGAGACCGTCAGGAGACCGTCAGGAGACCGTCAGGAGACCGTCAAGAGACCGTCAGGAGCCCGTCAGGAGACCGTCAGGAGACTGTCAGGAGACAGCAGACAGACATGAGACCGTCAGGAGACCGTCAGGAGACCGTCCGGAGACCGTCAGGAGCCCGTCAGGAGACCGTCAGGAGACTGTCAGGAGACAGCAGACAGACATGATACCGTCAGGAGACCGTCAGGAGACCGTCAGGAGACCGTCAGGAGACCGTCAGGAAAACGTCAGGAGACCGTCAGGAGACTGTCAGGAGACCGTCAGGAGACCGTCAGGAGACCGGCAGGAGATCGTCAGGAGACCGTCCAAATGCTATCAGGAAACCTTTAGGGAGATACTGTTACTGCCTCTCCTATGTCAGGTAGTCTTTTGGGATCATCCATGGACCACCAGCGGGCCAGCAGAGAACCAGCCAGCGAACCAGCGATAGACCAGCGGTGCTTACAAACGGTCCCGGTCGCGGCCGGCATCAGGGCCAGCACAAGCGGAAACATCAAACACAACCATTCGCAGACAAAAGCGGCGGAAATTGCGGGGGCGAGCGGTGGAGACAAGAGAACACGGCCATTAACGGGTGGAGTTTGACCCCGGCGACCCCGGTCGGAGCGGCGCCGGCCCGGTCCCAGCAGTCGGCGACATGCCGGTCCGAGCCGGGCGGCGGGCGCCGGCTGGCCAGAGGTCGCCACCTATCCAGCTGCGCGTCTTTTGTGATCGACCGGTGGCCGGCGGGGCGGCGCTTCCGCAGGTGGCTCTATTATCAGACACCGGAACGCCACCGGAGACGGATAGTCTCCGAGACGGCGGAAGGGCTGATAAAAACTCCGGTAAACAGGTCAGCTGGTGACCCGAGCTTCCTGACGTCCACCGGACGAGCCGACGGCGCAGCGCACCCACGCGCAGGTACAGTAAACAACGCAGCCAGCCAGAAACTGCGCTCAATTATCGGGAATATTCCGGCGGGGGCGCATGTCATTTCCATATCATCACTGGCGGATGACGTGCGCGGCGCTGAGTCCGTTCGAGATCTGTCCTCGGGCGACCTAGTGTGAGTGAACTCGTCCGAAGCCCTGCAGGGTGCCCTGCGCTGGCCTTTTGATGTGTAGTCGTCTTGGGGTTGATGGGTGTCAGTCCGTCAGTCCGTCAGTCCGTCAGTCCGTCAGTCCGTCAGTCCGTCAGTCCGTCAGTCCGTCAGTCCGTCAGTCCGTCAGTCCGTCAGTCCGTCAGTCCGTCAGTCCGTCAGCGCGTGGCGGCTGCCTGTCCGCGAGGTATTCGGTCACGTCTAACGGTTAAAGCCAGGGAGGAGCGGCAAGCCGGGCTGGCTCCGAGGATGGAGCCGACGTGCGCGGACGGCGGCCAGAACGGCGGTGGGTGTTTCGTGACGTGTGGTGAACGTTGGACACTATCCGCTAGATGGACGGGTCTTTGATGCCGGCGGATAACTCAGTTTTCGTGAGGAAGGAATTTAGAGGTTGCTGGCCGTGTTTGCTCTGGCGGGGATGACGTTGTGATCAAGCTGTCAAATAACGGGAATTACAGAGAGGGTGGAATGTGGAATAACCCGCACAGAAGGACTAAGTAGCTGGTATGCCGCCTATGTTATCATGTGTTTGGGCCATCAACGAAGCTTCCAAACGTCAAAAGCGGATTGCTCGAGGCAGCAATGTCGATCTAAGGCGGGTCAGAGAGAGATCACGAGGAACTAGGCCTCGCGGAGGCTCGCGTGGCTCGTCTTCCGACTGGTTCACCATTAGGTCAGCATCCAGGCCAGGCCAGACGCATCTCGGTCGGCCCGCCCCTCGCTGCCCATTCAGGTGTGAAATAGCCACGGTGGTGCCCGCTGGCCCGGAGCGACGCTGGCATGACGGCGCGCCGCCTCACCGCCGCACCGCGTCCGGAGTCCTCAGACTGGCGTCACCCAAAGACCGGCGAGGTGTCATCCCAGGCACGTGCTATGAGGACAAACGACTGCCGCGCATCTCCGACACCGGCCGCAGGTCACGATCCGCGGCTGGCACGTGGGCGGCGTGGGCCGCGCTATATATGGCACCGTGCCTGGCACCACGGCAGGCACATTCCGCAGATTTGTCCTAATGGGGCAAACGCCCCACAAATGAACCAGAAGAAATGCATATTCATAGTATACACACGTGTGGCTATATTTGTGGCACACAGATAGTGTGGGAAATGCTCTTCAGGGGCATGACTCTGCCTTTGCAGGTCACCACACTAATGCATATCACGATCGGTAATTTCAGCGCCAGCGGTGTCCAAATGAAACAAAGGCGTCGCCCTCGAGCAAATGGGTCCTAATAGCCGAGCCCCCGTCCAGAGACATGCTTGCTCAGTTCGTGCCGACCCGGCGATCCGCGGGAATAATCGATAATGGCACCGCTGCGCCGGACAAGTTGTGATGCTTCACTTGGCGAGTCAAAGCGGCGCCCATGCGGTGTGAAATCGGTGAACCATTACGGAGTGAATGCTGCTGAGTGCAACCTGCTGCAACTCAGGGTTTTAATGCCCCTTTGAACAAGCCGGAACACACGTTTTTTTGTGTGCTTAGGCACTAGAGTCTAGAACAGGAGAAGCACCTTCTCAAGGAAAGCTAGCGGTGAAATGAGACTTAGTTCAACCAGTGAGGAATTTTCTCTGCTTTTGGTTACGACGCACCCTTGCACCCCCATTCACTTCTCGCTAATACATTTGTGTTAACTGATTTAACGAATACACTGTTCTTGTCTGCTGCCTGATTGGCTGGCCAGCTGTCGGCACGGTAGGCACCTTGTCAGGCTCAGCAGCCATGCCACTGTGTGTGACACAGCCACACAGCAGCTGTTGCACACAGCGGTCACTGAGCGTCGCGGGAGACGTTTTTTGCGTCCGCTGCCGACCGCCCGCACAGTTCCGACCCAGAGCGCATGCGCGGGACCAGCAGAATGTTCCACCTATCATCGGGCAGAATTGTGCTGGAATCACGGGTATAGCGGTAGCCAGCGGACCTGTCTTTTATGGGTTAATTAACTGTGAAGAGGGTGGGGTGGGTCCACTATGAATGGAGCTACACGTGACACAGTAGCTGGTGGTGTTCATATTTTTTCCGTTGGTTTGGCTCGGCAGATTGCCTATTAAGTTCGGATGGCAGTCTTTCCTCAGGTTATACCATCTTATAAATGTATTTGATTGCCAGTCGGATGGTAAAACACTCTGAGTTTAAGTCAGCCTCTGGGATTTGTTTACCATTAACTGGACATCAGAGCAGCGAGCGGAGTGTCTGCCTGCGTAAGAAGCAGTCATTAGCTGGTGACTTTTTGCACCGCTCCGGTGCGCCGTCTTCATCACCAAGAGAAGATAACGTCGACGGCGCCTCTAACCGCACCCTCTCCGCTGTCAGTGAGGCTACAACGCGCCCTCTCAGCTGTCAGTGAGGCTACAACGCGCCCTCTCAGCTGTCAGTGAGGCTACAACACTGCGGGACGACGGACCAACGCGTTCCGAGCAGACCAGGGAAAATGGCCAATGACCGAAATGTGTCTTCGCTGTAAGCATTTCCGCAAAGTTCACACCGATGGCGTGGTCGATCAACTTCAAGCGAATAAGATTCCATCAGCAACAGCCTAGACAGTTCATTATTATTCAGCATTCATCGCCTGTTCTCTATTATACCGTCATGCAGCAGGCACCACTGAACTATATTACGTAATTAATTGTACACCCACATCACGTGCACGAGTCAATACATCTCCTCCTCGTGCAGAGCAATGATCGGAGCCTCCAGTCCAGCCTCGACCGAGAGTCGGCTGTGCGACGACGAAGATCACACTGGTGGTTTAGGTATTTATGAAATGCTAAATATGTGTTAATTACCTTGCATTTCAAGTCGCATTACGCAAACACAAAGCCGTCGATCATCTATCGCAGTTAAGTCTAAGTCAAGAAAAAATATGGCAAGTTCAAGATCATTTACCATGCTTGTGCCGAATTTATGCGGGTTCAGAACCTTTCTCTACTCCACCACCCAGCACCCACCAACAGGCCACCAACACCAATAGTCAAACTACTTCCCTGTATAAATATGTCATTCTGAGCCAATGATCCGCTGAGCGAACAATTACGCCCGACACAGTATCGATCACTACCATGCGAATATCTGGTGAGTGGCGTAATTCAGCCCGGAAGTCCCACAGTCCCACAGTCCCACAGTCGCAGACGGAGCGCGCGTGGGAAGGTGCGCTGCGGTCGGCGCGAATTGTGCCAGTAGGGTGAATCGGACACGGAATATGGGACAGTGGTGGCTTCCGGCTGGATCAGTGACGCAGGGGCGGAACGGTGACCAGCGCAGTGCGTGGAACACCCGACTTCTACCCGGCGAGCAGCGGTCATGGCAGATTAGAGGATGGCGGTGAGCTGGTTACGGGTTTATGACCTGATAGGCGTGGAATGAGACTGCGGCCCTCGCGCTACAGCTCATTGACAAACAGTAGGTAGTCATGTAGGAGGTTCTAACCCCAAGCCGACGAACGGCTTAAAAGAAGAAGAAGAAGCACATTACAATAGCCATATTTCGACGAGATCGGCTTTAGAGTCACCGGTCTAAAACTGGCAGGCTTTCCCAGTAGACTGTGGCCTCAAGATGAACGGGCACCTTTCAAAGAGTAAACCATAACGACACTTAAGCCAAGACAAACGACCACTACTGACAAATGTTAATGCCACTTCTGAGAGAAGCTTCCATTCCAGAACATCGCACCCCAGGATACCGTTTTTCCCTGCCGCCTCCACTCAGCCACCTCCATCCCCGCCTGGGCAGTGTTCCCGTCTCGCTCCACCCCATCCGATGCCTACCGTCAGCTCGCTCAGAGGCGTGACATGATGGCGCACGATATCGCCGGCACCGCAGCCGGCCGGTGGCCGGGGCAGCCGCAGACACGTGACGGTCGGGCCACTCCGGCCCTCCCCTACATGCTCAGCGAGGCCTGGCCTGGTGGCCGTACGCGCCGCCGGTCAGAGCCCATTATCGCCCAGTTTTTGTCGCCGCCGGTGGCGCTGGAAGCCTTCACACTGGTACGGCCGGCCCGGTGTGACTACCGGTGCCGCGCACGAGCTAGGCGCGCGGCGGTGAGCTATGATACAGCCGGAGACTACGGACCACCACACGAACCTAACACCACCGGAGACTGCAGAGATATACACGAACCTAACACCACTAGAGGCTGCAGAGCGGCACACAAACCTAACACCACCAGAGACTGCAGAGCGGCACACAAACCTAACACCACCAGAGACTGCAGAGCGACACACAAACCAAACACCACTGGAGACTGCAGAGCGGCACACGAACCTAACACCACCGGAGACTGCAGAGCGGCACACGAACCTAACACCACCAGAGACTGCAGAGCGGCACACAAACCTAACATCACCAGAGACTGCAGAGCGACACACAAACCAAACACCACTGGAGACTGCAGAGCGGTACACGAACCTAACACCACCGGAGACTGCAGAGACTGCAGAGCACAAGAAGGTAATACCACTGCCCACTGGAGAGTGAATACTGCATAACGGCACAACAACGTAACACCACTTGGGAATGGAGACTGCAGAGGGGCACACAAACGTAACATCACTGGATAGTGGAGACTGCAGAGCGGAACAAAAACGTAACACCATTCGAGACTGCAGAGACTGTAGAGTGGCACACGAACCTAACGCCACCGGAGACTGCAGAGACTGCAGAGACTGCAGAGTGGCACACGAACCTAACGCCACTGGAGACTGCAGAGACTGCAGAGACTGTAGAGTGGCACACGAGCCTAACGCCACTGGAGACTGCAGAGACTGCAGAGACTGCAGAGTGGCACACGAACCTAACGCCACTGGAGACTGCCGTGCGGTGAGGTACGAACGACCACTGCGTGTAAGCGATGCTGGAAGGAATGGTCTGTAAGTAAATGTTCCCTCGAAGGCATGCATGTAAAAAGTGTGCCTAAATTCTAGCGACATTAAAAATGCATAAATCACACCGTTTTTAACATTGCAATAGATACTTTTACACTGTCCAAACAAGCTTATGGGCAAGTATCCACTGAAGGTGCCCCACACAGTGCATGTATTACAGTGAGTATGAGCGGTGCGTTTCTTCTAAAGCTGGCATACCCCGACTCAACAAAGCACATGCTGCCGGAGACACATCAAAGTCCCGCAGGCCGCGCTGACTACCGACTCACGCCAGCCGGCAGACGGCGGCCGGGACTGCATGCTGCCGTGTCATTACGGCTTGCGGTGACGTGAAAAGCCCGGCAGTTACGGACGCGTGCGACCGGCGCCACTTAACGGCACTCGGAACTCTGACGTCACTGGTCCGACACGTGACGTCACTGGTCAGACGCGTGACGTCACCGTATCATGTCCGTCAACAGTGCCTGTTGTCGCGGCCGGCGGCGCGGAACGGTTACGGCCACTGCCCGCCGAGTTATTGCCGAGTGTGAGTGTCGGCCAGGAGGGTTTAACTGCCGGCACCGGGTCCGGACTGAGGCACTGCTGACATAGTTAGGAGGCGCTGTGCCTATCTGAATTTTACTAGGCCTCACGCATGAATGAACAACGAACCGGTTGAGCTAAATGACTGGATTTGGGAAAATTCACCTGCTGACGGAGCTAAAAAGATCTGTTTTCGGCGATAAATACAACACAGGATCATGTGGATATGAGCTGAAAGAGAACAAACGGGTACTCACCCCTATTGCCAGGGCCAGAAAAATAGCGTGCCGACTCGACATGGCAGCCATTTTTATGTCGGCAAGAGGTACTGGATACACCTGAAAAGAACAAAGTGTTATTTGTAGATGACCACCATATGCACACCTGTCATGAATTAAACTAAGCTACTGCTATTCATCTTGCATCCCCAGATAATATCGCCTTAGAGTCATCATTTATATAGCCAAATGACGGTGCGTGATGTGTTGTGTCAGACAGGTGTGGGGTGCTGCGCATACCGAGCAGGTGCGCATGTGTCGGGCACAATACATCTTCCGCATGACAATGCAAAATGGTTCATCCTTTCTGCAATGCAAATGATAGCAACCCGAAGAATAAATATCTGAAACATTGTTGTACATATTTGCTATATACTGCGGCAGTGGTAGAGCAATCCACTTCAAGCATAGCCTGCTTCTTTTACACATACTCAGAAATCCTCACTCAGCAGGTGTGAGACGCTACTCCTCCCTGCAGCCGCCACGTGTATCTGTGTGATAAGTGCAGCCTCCCGCCCTCTCTCCATTACATCAGTATGCGCTGCGTCTCCGGGCGTCTCCGGGCGTCTCCGGGCGTCTCCGGGCGTCTCGGTGGCATCTGCTGGGTGTGCGTGGAGCGCGTGGTGTGCGCCGTGCGCTCAGCAGGCGGCCCGCGGTCCGGCGGCCGCTCGGTCCCGTTAACAGCGGCCGCCGGCGACGGCGGCGGTTCTCCGCCGCTTCAGCCCGGCCCGGCCGCCACCACACGCGCGATCGCCATTCATTCGGGGCAGGAACACGGCCGGTACCTCAGCGTCCACACCTGTCGGACGCGACGCAGCGCGGCCTCGGAGCGTCGTCTCTCAGAGACGGGCGGGGCCGAGCGTCGTAACCCATCCCCTCTCCGGCAGAGAACCGACGGAAAACCGAGCCGGCCGCCCCCGGTTAGTTACTGCCTGTTAGTCGGCGGTCGGCCTGATGAGAGGAGGAGGGTCGCACCTCCTCCCGGCCAGATGGAAACGGGGCAGTCGCCGTCCGGGGCCGCTGTGCCGCTCGTAAAGCCACGGAGGGCGTGCGCCGGCACCGTTACTCGCCGGCCAGCGGCCAGGGTTGCTCGCGACATGTGGTGACGGGGCGAATTCGCGCCGGTGTCGGGGCGTGGACGGACGGCTAGTGACCGCCATTGTGGGTGGAATGACTGAGCTGTTGCTGACCGAGCAGCACGGTTCATGCACGGCACTCGAGATGTTTGCTGCACTTACATCACGCCCGACGTAAATTTGCATTGGATGGAATGAGAAGAGGGAGCAAAAAGTGGTACTGAAAACAGCTGAATGCAGCCATCCATTGCATTTTTTAACGTTATTATGGAACCAGCTGGATGTATCATAAATTAAATAACGGTGACGCTCGGCTGCCACTGAGTGTTAACATCACGCACTACTCGGTCATCGATGTCTCCAGGCAACATTCAATGAATACCATTGAAACGTTACGGACGCTGCATTCTGGACAGACACAAAAACGGCGGGGCAATTTTACCTCTCGGACAGCCTTGAGTGACGAGCCGATCAGTGTACCGTACCGCGGCGGCGGTGCCGGCGGGCCAGCCAGCCTGCTCTGACCGTGGGCGGTCGTTCGCAGCTGACGGCTGCACCCTGACCCGACCTGCGCGCCGCCCGGCCCTGCCCGCACACCGCCTGTCCCACCACCGATTGATATTGCCGCTCGGACCACCGGCGAATTTCATGTTTCATCTTTTGTCTGAATAATCATGGCGGCTCTGGAAGTGATCGATGGGACTTGGTGCAGGCGGGCGCCGATCGTCCGACCTCCCAATCCAGCCGGCGGTGCTCTATCTTCGCGTCGGGGCCCGCCAACCACGCACCATCTGTGGTGTGTAGCGGTTTGGGAGCTCCCTGGGAGGTGCGGTAACAGCCTCATAAGTCACAACGTGGTATTGTCCAGAGAGCACTGGACCGAGTTCGTAACTCTAGCGTAATCTATCACATTGTAAGTATGCATATTGAAACAGAGTTAATTGCGCTCTATTAAAAGTTACACACTAGATCATTATTACATGTTGTGTCAGTGTGCACTGTTAGGAACTTCCTGAGTGCCAAATTTAGCAGATGATCAACAGTGGAGATAAGATAAGCTGATACTGTACATCTAATAGTGGTACAATTGGACTCGAGGTACTTGTCTGGGCAATTCAACCATTTTCCTGGCAATTGGCAGGTGCTCTGATGACCAGCGCCAGGTCATTTCACCAGCTGACGAAATTAGTGGCTAATTTCAGGCCACTTACGGCCTCGTGCTAGCCCTGATTTATCAGACCGCCTTCGTATGTCAGGCCACTGCAGCCGCGTCAATGGAGACGGAACAGGCGAGACGGAGAAGAACGGCTGTCAGGACCTGACATTACTCTGTGAACAAAACAAATGCGCATTTAACGTAACATAAAGTCTGGTGGCTACGAGCTTGTAGCTAAATAAATTCCAGACTCCAGATTCCCATATTTTCTGCGGAAATAATGCATTTGTTCTGTCTATACCAAAGGTTCAATTATTATTTGCTATGTCAGTGTCTTCATGGAACCCACAATTCCGACTACATGATTTAAACAGCGACCACAGACTTCAGCCAGCAAAAAAACTGACCTAACAGTTCAGCTTCAGAAAACTAAGCCAGATCATCGCCCTCCAACTTCTCTGTCCCCAGGCCCCACGCGTCTCAGAGAGCCCACGCACTCCGGAGGACCCACGCGTCTCAGAGAGCCCACGCACTCCGGAGGACCCACGCGTCTCAGAGATCCCACGCACTCCGGAGGACCCACGCGTCTCAGAGAGCCCACGCACTCCGGAGGACCCACGTATCCTGGAGAGCCCACGCCCCGGGGCTTCCCACGCAGCTGAGCAGTGCCACTGTTGAGGTCAGTGTGCCAGCCCGGTCACTGCTGTCGGCGGCGACCCCGCTCGTGCCTCTGCATACGTGTATTGGTGGTCGGCAGCCCGCCCGAGCGACACGGTGGCGGTGTTGGCTCGCCGTGCCAGATGCCGCCTAACCGCGTCATCTGGAGACCGCGGCAGTGATGGCGGCAGCGACGGCCGCGTGAACGCCGACAGAACAGCCAGATGACCGACCAAACTCCGTTCTTTTCCAGTCATCTTCGGAGGCTAGCAGCCGGTCCAACTCAGTCACAGTGGTTCGCAACGGCAGCGGTATAAATATGTGTCGATGCTGTCTCTTGCGAGACTGTTCTTGGGATGGTACATAGTAAGCGAAGCGCGCTTTAATGTAAGCCGTGCTGAACTTAGAAGGGTGCACCTTGTTGAATGAACGGATAACACAAATATTCTGCCTTTTTCGAAGTGTTCAACGTTGTCGCGTAAAACAACTTGATTTGTCGATACGATCGACACACATACAAATTAACTATTATATTGTTTAACTAGCTCTTGAAGCGTAGCATGCGTAACTACACACCTCCTCACTCAAGTGTTGTTCGGTTTCCCACGGCTGACATTCCCCGATCGTTCCGACGCACTGAGCCGTACCTGGGTCATCGGTAGTGTAATGTCCGGCACCCGTTAGCCCACTTCTCACGGGAACGGTCACGGTGCGAGGACGCCAGCCGCTGGAGGCAAAGTGTCGACTACGCGCTTCAAAATAACCCAGGGATTTGATCACTTTGACAGGTGTACGTGAATGATACCCGAAAGAAATGTTTCCTGAGGTCTGTGAAAACCAGTGGCATGTCGTAGGTAAACATGTGTAGTCTGTCCGTCTGTCCGTCTGTCCGTCTGTCCGTCTGTCCGTCTGTCCGTCTGTCCGTCTGTCCGTCTGTCCGTCTGTCCGTCTGTCCGCCTGTCCGTCTGGCCGTCTGGCCGTCTGGCCGTCTGGCCGTCTGGCCGTCTGGCCGTCTGGCCGTCTGGCCGTCTGGCCGTCTGGCCGTCTGGCCGTCTGGCCGTCTGGCCGTCTGGCCGTCTGGCCGTCTGGCCGTCTGGCCGTCTGGCCGTCTGGCCGTCTGGCCGTCTGGCCGTCTGTCCGTCTGTCCGTCTGTCCGTCTGTCCGTCTGTCCGTCTGTCCGTCTGTCCGTCTGTCCGTCTGTCCGTCTGTCCGTCTGTCCGTCTGTCCGTCTGTCCGTCTGTCCGTCTGTCCGTCTGTCCGTCTGTCCGTCTGTCCGTCTGTCCGTCTGTCCGTCTGTCCGTCTGGCCGTCTGGCCGTCTGGCCGTCTGGCCGTCTGGCCGTCTGGCCGTCTGGCCGTCTGGCCGTCTGGCCGTCCCTGCCCGACGCTCCGGGCTGCGATGCGGTGCACGATGCTAATCCACGGGACGTGTGAGAAAAAGACGGCCGCCCGTTACCCTCCCTGACCCGACCAAGGCCGGATTACCACTGCAGAGGTCAGCAACTCCGCCTCGTCCGGTACACGGCTGTACCAACAAGCCCTGCCAGGACGCATCCGAAGCGTCTCCCTGAGCATGTGCGCACTATTTGTGATTGATAGGTCCCGTGTGAATCGGACAGTGGGACGCGTGCGACTCACTGGGCCATGCAGTCTCGATGTAGGTCGGGACGGAGCGGCCGAAAGAGCGCCGTATGTCGGGGCCACGGGCGGCGGCCGGTTCGCCGCCTCGGCGCACTCACTCCCACACCCTTTGCTGCGGTCGGGTCCGGCGACCAATAATTGTTTTCGTGGTTTCTCCACCGTTACGTCCCGCTAGGCGCGTCATCCTGACATGCGAGGCGCAGTGAAGGCGCAGGCTGATCGATTCCGGCGAATAAGAAGCCAATTAAAAGGGAGCCAAACTCCTATGCGCGATTAGCAATTACCATTGAAATGTGATCGATATGAGGTAAAGGGTAAGGGACCCTCTTTCTCGCGATGGACAGTGCTACTTGTTTTGCTAATCTACAGTTTTGATTATACCCTTCCCTCTACCTGTGATTGTGTATGCCCATAAATTGGGAAGGCCTATGTGACATCATTGACACCAAAGCGAGGCAGGTCGAGGTCAATTGATGCTAAAGTGGCATAAAAGCACCCTTGAAGTGGGCTTTTAAAAAGCTCATACTGACGAAGTATGGTACTTCATATAGTTATTCACAGCAAGCACTGCTCCAGCTATTCAGTGACCCCAAAGTTGAATGACTTCGAATAATTTTCCATTTTCTAGGTCGATATTACAAGCAGATACTGCATAACACAATGTCGGAGTCAATATAACAAGCTCATTTAGTAGCCGAAGAGTTTCTGTACACACATTATGAACGCAGTTTGTCGTGAGCAGATAATGCAAAGCATGATAGTGGACCAAAAGAATGAACGAGGATTAGTTATTCACGGACATTTTGTAATGGCAAGGAGCCGAAGATACATGCTACATATACAACCCACAAAGAAGTAGGTGCTAAAGGAAATATACCCTTCCTGATACAATCATGCTATAACCACCATTCGGCCAGCCAAGTTCTTATGCCATCAATGCTAGTTGCTATCAATGCTAGTGGGAGTCGACATATTACTAATATTCCATTCATAAGCATGGTGAAATAATAATTTACTAAGCGGAACTACAATAATAAGCCAGGGAAATGTGTATCAAGTTACCAAGTCCATCACCACGTACTTCCGTATACCGGCGCATCCCTCCACCGACCAGACTGAAGTAAAATAACTCACCTTGTCAGCAGTGGTCGCCCTCAGCCTCCACTGACGATCGTCCCGTCACCCTGCTGATGCTGATGTCAGCGGGAGCACGGTTTCAGCACGGTGCTGACGTCCTCCGGCTGCACCGGCTCACGGGTTCGCGTGGGACACAGACCTCCTCCTCCTGCGCCGGACTGACACCAACTGGCGCCCGCTACTCCGCCGCCGCCGCCGCCGCCGCCGCCGCGCCGCCGAGCCGCGCGGCCAAGATGGCGGCCTCCGTGTGCGGCTGCGGCAGCTGTCGGTCGCTGGCCCGCCGCTCCGGCAGGTCAGCGCAGCGGAGGCTGGGTGCCGCTCCGGCAGGTCAGCGCAGCGGAGGCTGGGTGCCGCTGCGGCAGGTCAGCGCAGCGGAGGCTGGGTGCTGCTGCGGCAGGTCAGCGCAGCGGAGGCTGGCCCGCCGCTCCGGCAGGTCTGCGCAGCGGAGGCTGGGTGCTGCTGCGGCAGGTCAGCGCAGCGGAGGCTGGCCCGCCGCTCCGGCAGGTCTGCGCAGCGGAGGCTGGGTGCCGCTCCGGCAGGTCAGCGCAGCGGAGGCTGGCCCGCCGCTCCGGCAGGTCTGCGCAGCGGAGGCTGGGTGCCGCTCCAGCAGGTCAGCGCAGCTAAGGCTGGGTGCCGCTCCGGCAGGTCAGCGCAGCGGAGGCTGGGTGCCGCTCCGGCAGGTCAGCGCAGCGGAGGCTGGGTGCCGCTCCGGCAGATCAGCGCAGCGGAGGCTGGGTGCCGCTCCGGCAGGTCAGCGCAGCGGAGGCTGGGTGCTGCTGCGGCAGATCAGCGCAGCGGAGGCTGGGTGCTGCTGCGGCAGATCAGCGCAGCGGAGGCTGGGTGCCGCTCCGGCAGGTCAGCGCAGCGGAGGCTGGGTGCCGCTCCGTGTTCTGTCCTGCAGGAACATAGCCTTTGCAGCGATTTGGGGGAGGGGGCAGAGTGATAGAGTGCAAGAGATCGGAGAGGAGAGGACAGGTCTTGTGAGGAGATGTGCTGAGCAGAGTCGTTCGAATGATTACCCAGGAATACAAATTAGGGGGTCATGGTCCTCGCCACGCCGCCAGGACGTAATGATAGTCTGCGGCCAGTAGATACGGTTGGCTGGGACATTAAAATTGCTGGGCTGACCCGACTACGGTTGTTATATTTGGAACACGTGCCGGAGAACAGCGTTGTAATGCTATGGACACGCAGGCTAATTGTCATCTGGACGTGTAATGCTCTGTTTAATTGTGTTTTAGGCATAATTCAATCAACACAGAAGACAGAATGTAGGTGGATCTAATGTGGCTAAATTTCACAACTTCCGTTTGCTAATTATGTATTATCGTCCCCTTTTCCCGGACGTTAATCTTTACAGCCTTGAAATGGACCGATGCGTTTTGGTGCACACCCCGTATTTCATGTATTATTCACTTCATGTTTATTTCATGCCTCGAGAAACTATGCAACGTACAAAATATTTAGTCTTCTTGGCCACGACTCCCACATAAATTCTTATTGTCCTGACACCCACAAACTATTTCGTACCCACTGCCTTCGAATTGAAGCGAGTGATGAAGAGGAAAGCGTCGTTCTAAATCCATTATCAAGAATAATTTAGCCTCGTATTAATTATACCAACAAAGAATACTTCGATCTCCGTAAGTATTTACCAGGGTATCCTGGAAGACCAATGAATGTTTCGCGCGCACTAGAAGAGGCTGATTCACCCCCTCCGGTTCTAAGTCCTAATATGGCTATTTTACCAACGAAATCTGCAGCGTAAAATGGCGCGGTAGTGCGAATGTGCCAAATGTGTGCAACTATACGCATGCGTAATACCTTACATATAAAGTCCCTGACTCTGCTGAGATTGAACATGCCATAATTAGAATACGTTTAACCCGCGCACTGCAGGGGCTTTGCGCCGAACACGAACTGCAGGGGGAGGGTTGATTTCCGCCCCCCCCCCTGATATCTCGAAAACTACGCAACGTAGCGAGAAGCGGAAAAAAGCATTTGATAGCTTCATACATGTTCTATCGAAAGTATTTCAGTGTTTTTTAAGTCAGGTCAAAATTGAGGTCACCAGAGGCCATCAAAGGTCAAATTTTCCATTTTTTCCTGTTTTAGGACATCGCTCCAGACATTCTCATATATCTCAGAAACGATGATAGTTAAAAACAAACGGAAAAAAGCAAACGACAGCCAGTGAAATTTTTAATCGCTAAAGTGTCCTCAGATTTGATGTCAGGTCAATATTTGAGGCTCCAGAAGTCAAAAAGAGAAAAAAATCCGTTTTTTTTTGCTAAATCGTGTTTTGCTATTAACTTTTTACTTAATAAAGATAACGGAAAACTGTTTACGCCATTGTGTTTATCTTGTCAAGGCAATTTGAATGATGTATATGGTGACCTTGTTAAAACAACTTAACAATTTGACCTAAGGTCAAGGTCAAGTGGTGACCCAAGTAGGGCATATTGCATATGGGAAGACGTGTCTCGACGAGAAAAACACATTGCTGTCTGTTTTACTTCTCTATCTTCATTATGTCGAGAGTTATTGACAACAAAGTGATGGTGACCTCGCATGACCTCAAATGACCCCATAGGGGTCACTGAACAAAACTAACACTTGGATCATCAATAATATCCTATAATAACATGATCCAGAAGTAATTGGACTAATACCATGCATATCCTTGAAATAGGAAGCATTTGTATATTTCTCCATTGACTTATTATGGGGAGGTTACGAAATTGACCTGACCTTAGGTCACCGATATCAAAATTCCGAGTTATACGAATTGTAAGTACTGATGCCCTCATGACATCCTTTAAGTTTCACCCTGATCAGTGAAAAACTCTGGCTTTGGCACAACTGCGAAATTTGTTGGTGGTGGGGTCACTTGACCTGGTCTGGTGACCTGACCTGAGATGACCCGAGCATATTTTTTTCTCTCAAAGTGTGCGCAATTTATGTCCTAACAGGTGTATCGAAACCCAGCGGCGCTGCGCGCCGTCGTTTTTCGTTATCTTTGAAAAACCTGAGGGGGGGGGGGGGGGCGGAAATCAACCCCCCCTGCAGTGCGCGGGTTAACAGAATAATGTCAACAAACTCTGCTTTGGTTAATAAAGGATTGTATTATACATGCTAGGAATCTAATTTTCCAACAGGAAACTTTACTTTGATTTGATTTTTGATAAATATGGGAACGTTTCTTTGATGAATGGGCCTGAGCTATTCACACAATTGAATGCAATTATGATGTATGACTTCCTTTTATGCTGCATAATTATGGTGCCAAGCAGTATAGTGACGTCATCGGTCCGTTGTCAGGACCAAATCAACAGTCGGCCTCGCTTTAACTCTCCTAGATGGGTACTCTGCAGTGAATTGGTCCCCACATTAGTCCAGTCGTATGTTCGTGAATACTGAAATTAATGCTCGTGCATCTTATCCACACATTATAGGATAGTGGTACCTTATATTCAATAAAGCATTTAGCATTATATTTCAGGCATAGTCTGTCGTACCGTCAGTCTCGCAATTTCATATTGAAGAGCAACGCCAAGTTCCCTGATTAATACGACATCCTTCCCCACTATCTCTACCGCTTTTTCTTGTAACCATATTTATCGTATATAGTCTTCAGCCGATATATATATATATATATATATATATATATATATATATATATATATATATATATATATACAAAGTATGTGCTAAGGCTTCACACCGTCCGCCTCACACATAACACAGTCCTGGAAATTGATACTCTTGACAGAAACGACTGAAAGCTGATCGATAGCCTGATTACCTAACGACAATGATAGACGATTGCCTTGGCCAAACTCTAAGGATGGTACTTGCGCCGAACGACTTTGATCCATTACAAAGCTGAATTGGCACCGTTCATGGGACAATCTCACTGCTGTTCACGCGTCCGAGCTGATCCGCTGATTCTAGAACAGCTCGCACATCACCACTCAGTCGATGGTACTTTCTGAGCTATCCAGTCGGTGGGATGCGGCTCGCCTGCGTGTCCTGACCAATTACGCGTTAGTGGTGGCGTTCACTGTGCTAACTGTCGTGGGAGAGGCGTGCCACGATGCAGCACGGTATATACGTCTCCAGGCCGGTGTCTGTGCGGCCCGTCTCCGCTCCTCTGTTTTTGTGATACGGTCCAGGACTTATGATAGCCTTTCTCACGTCAGCACAATGCTACGGTTGTTATTGCCGTGCAACCGTGGTCCCGTGGTTTCCCCTAAATTCCCTACTCTACCCATCAAGTCCGTGAATCGCGGTTGGTTGTGGTAGGCCGTGAGGCGGGGTAAGTTATCGCTAATCTGACATTTGAAACGTCCCAGACGAAAAATCCCAAGCGAAATGTTCGAATGCTGCTTTAAGGTAGCAAATGCCTCTCGAACATGTTTCCAATGAATGCTATCTCTGTCTTGGATGATTTGTGGACGTGAATGCACAGCAGATATAGGTGACAGCATACCTGCCACTTCTGTGATGTCCGGACCGGTGCGTCCATTTCTTTCCAAATGTCTGCGGCATCCATTCAAAGAAGACAAATACCTCTGTGTCTGTGTAGATAAACAATGGCGGCGTTTGTCAGCCGACCGGTGCGGCGGAGTCGTCTGAAGCGAGAGGCGAGGTCGCACCGTGATAGAGATCTGAAATATGTGGCGCCGCCGCGCCGGTGGGGCGGACCGCCGCCGAGGTAGGAAAGCGTCCTGGCAGTGGAGAGCTTCTGCCTCCTGTTCTGCTCTGCTGGGCTGGGTCAGGGTGTGTTCTGTTCTAGTCTTCCGTGGCCGTATGGTTATTTCCGGAGTGCTATTGGCATGTCCTTTGTTATCTGCTAGGTGAGTGTGAAAGCATCTTCTCTTATTGTTCTGAGGTGTATCGACCGAAGTTGACACTCACTTATAGGCATGGGCGTCGGCGGCGGGGGACGGGGCCGCAGAGGTGGATAATTGTCAAAATCCCAGGGGTGCTTTTCACCGGCGGCTCTCAAATCCAAGTTGTAGCGAGAGGACGAAGAGAGGTTGGCGGCCGTTATGGCCGCTTAAGCGCAACGGACCGTAAAATAAAAGGAAGCAAGCGGCACGAAAAGGGATGCAAACATCAGTGACAAGATGCATCGAAAACCCAATATGGAGTTTCATGTCATGGTCTCTGGAAGTTATTTTTTTTTGTACTACGGCTGTCCCCCTCCCCCAAAACGCTTCGAGTCACATCAAGAATCGTAATGTATTTTAACTTGTAAACGATGGGAAGAGAACAAAAAGTCACGGTGCGAACATATAAACCTTCAAGTCACATAATATCGGCACCGAAATGACGAAGTCGTCAATGCTGACCTGACCGTGTGAACTTGTTTAGATCTTTTTCATTTATGTATTCAATGTATCTCGATATCTCGAGCAACCACATAAAAACAACACAACGCAAAAGAAGCCACGGTCCGGTCGGCAGCGGTCCGGGCAGCTGCTCGGCGCGGCCTCGGATATCACAGTGGCGACGGGCGGACATGCCGCGGCGAGAGGTGTGGCGCCAGTAGCTGTGCGCGGAGGTGCGGGAGGCCTGCCCCTGTCCGCCAGCATGGGGAGCGAATTACCCTATCAGCAAAACAGCGATTCTTAAGTGCCGGCTACGGCGCCGGGTCGGGCAATCCGATGTGCGGCGAAATGTGACGGTGGTGGTCGTGTTTTGTGATTTTAAATGCATTTTTAAGTTAGTTATGCTGCTTGTGTTGCTTTTTCAATTTATATTTTTTAGATCGACTATTAGTTGTTCTTTAAGTGAATTTTACAGGTTTGGTTGGTATTTATTAAGGATTAAACTAGGGATAGGTAGTCTGGTGTATCCATAGCTCCATTCTGATTATTTTTTGAGGGGAGAGTAGATAGGCACCTTTCTTTAAAAAAACTTTAAAATATTTGCAGAACACTGGTTTCGGTGATACCTACTTGACAGTTTAAAAGCAATTTTTATATGTAGAAATACCCTTGAATTATTTATATTATAAGAAATGCCAAATGTGTCAATTTTACCATTTTAGTCAATTTTAGGTGGACTACAGGGCTTGACAACGCTCATCTTGCCTCTCTTGGATCTGCTAGTGTAAATATGTTCATGTTGTATCAACGCCCTCTTACATATTTATATATATATATATATATATATATATATATATATATATCTGTCTAGAATGATGTTCCACCCCTTTCTACACTACATTTTGGATTTTACCCACTTTTGACTTTCTTGCAAAACTGGGGACCTGGCTTGATCCCTCTCAGAATGAACAGGATCATCCACCATTGCTCATTGTCCATGGGAGCATAGGTAATGGGGATGCCTTTCCTATGTTATTCAACCTGTGTATGCCGGATACCTCTCTTATTGAAAGATGTGTATCTAAAACAGTATCATGATAGCTTGACAGGACATGAGGCTACTATAGAAGCAAAACATGTTACAGTTATGCAATTTGTTTTATCAGTTTAGACTTTTGCTTGTGTTATGTTAGTTGAACGGACCTTTTTATTTGAGGGGGTGCTTTTGACAGTGAGGTGGTGCACTTTTGATTTGAGCTCAGGGGGTGCTTGAGCACCCTCAAAACCCCTAATTCTCCGCCCCTGGACAGCTTCAAATATCAGGGGGACGTCCCCCCCCCCCCCAAGAAACCAGACGTGCTTGATTTTTTTTCTCTCTGAATTCGTTCCAAAAGATATGAAACTTAATTTATTATTAGCTCAAATTACATGTCATTTTTAAACATATATCGTTGAGTCCTTTCTTTGCACTTAAAGATGTAGGTATTTAATTACTTTGTAGAAAAGAAAACTAAGAAAGCTAAAAGTTGTTACACAAGATTAGCTTCTGCTATGATTGAATGGCAAGTTCATCTCTTCATTCACCATTCATTCCAAGGCCTTAGATACAATTCAGCCAAGGCAGCGAATAGCGTGACGTCATGGGTACATCCATCAATATGCTGCGTTCAAACAGCGCTCAGTTTTAGACTTTAGCCCTTTGAGCCGCTAAAATGGATATTAAAGTGCTATAACAGCATGCTTGGTATAATTGCAATGGTTGAAGAACTCTCTACAATCCATGCAAAGTAAGTTTTTGGAAATATATTTTGGAAGTATATTCAGGCACAGTCAGGAAATATCAGTCAAAAATAGAGATATTTCTTTGAAATTTGGTTTGAGTATTGTCCATACTTAGTTCTCTCACATATATTCCGGTTTTGTTAACATCTTCGAAAATTTTGATATTGTGGTGATATTTCCCCCCAAAATCACTTTTTGTTCATTTTGGGGATTAAAAACCCAAAATGTTGAAAATCCGAGAGTGCTATTTTAAAGAGAATGACATTTATATCTTTGCTTAATTGCGTTTGCAATTTGCTTCAAAACTCTGTTTTCTACGATTTTTCAAACATGTATCGTTTTTCCACCAACATGACATCGTCAAAACGTCATTATTTCCCAAATTCCTCAACTAATTTCAATTAAATTTTTACAGCATACGTATACATGTTTTATAATTCGCTACTGAAAATTTCAGCAAGATGTGCCGCATGTCTAAAAAGTTATGCAAGAAAAACCTCAAGGGGGGGGTCGTTTTAGGACCCCCGTAGGGCGAGGGTTAAAGGGAATGTTTCACCTTTTTATCGGTTTTTAACTGAGATAGTCATTATCTTTGGCCGTTATTGAGATGTCTAAATTACTAAGGTCATTTCCACAAAAACTTATCCGTTTTTAAGCAATTGAATTTCGAATTTGCAAAATGGGGTCTATGGAAGTGCTGCCGCTGATTGGCTGACAGCCACTTCAACATCGTCTGACTACCTGGTCAGCCACATCAACATCAAGGTGGTCTGACTACCTGGAAGTCAGACGACCTGTATTTATCGAACCTTGGCTGGATTACCTAGTGCGATGTAAACAACGACCAACGCGATAGGTTCCGGTCCAGGGTGAAGTTTTTTTACGTTATTTGAAGTCTCAGAACTGAGAACTGGATTGATTGTTTAAAAAAAATTGAGCTATTGCAATGCCTCGCACTCATCATTGTGTTCTGTGCGGGAGAAGACACAGCTCCACAATGTTTGTATTTAAGTCGCCAGAATTGTCTGAAACGATTGTGTCATATCTTTGGCAGCGTAAAGGATTTCTCTATAGCTCTCTGCAGTTCAATAGTGACGTCATCATCCCAAATTTAAAAACTTAATTTGTATAAAGTTAAGTGACTTTTCGAGAGAGAGAGAGAAAAAAATCATCATCGTTTTCAGCAGCACTTACTTCATATTTTCGACTACAACCAGCGTATATTTGACAACTTTCAGAAAGCTGAAACATTCCCTTTAAGAATGCGAATAAGGAGTCATTCCTCGACGCTTTTCGTTTCCAAATGTGTATGACTTTTACAAATGCTTTATGTGATTTTTACCCATTCATGAATCTTCGGGTCCGATCATATTTTCATTCCAGACTACTTTTCCGAATAAACTCGCAGATCATCTGTGAAACTATGTGAACGAACATCAACAAAGGCATTACATGCATGAGGGACTCCTGGCTCCACCACTTCCATCACATCAGAATGGTGGTGGGAATCCAGAGAAAACGGGCTAATCTGAGCTCTCTCCATAGCAAATCTTCAGCCGTGAACTCTCTTTACATCCCTGCAAGGCGGCTGAATGACTCGGACATCGTCCAAGCTGAGGTTCTGGCGCGACCCCAATCCAACTCTTCTGACAACTCGGGTGCCTTTGACACGTGGCACGTGCGTTGAGCGTTTCGTCTGAACCTTGAACTTGCCTTGCGTTGAACCTTTCGTTGACATGGTGCCTTCGGAAATCGGTCGGAAACTCTCGGTGGTAAGTTACTGCTCTGGCTGAAACTGACATCGTGACGTGTACATCGTGACATCGTGACGTGTGACGTGACGGCAGGGATCACAAGACATCGTGTCTTGTGGTCCCTGCCGCAATGCGGACAAGACAGAGGGCGGTGCGGAAATGGATGGGTGGGGAGCACCCTACTCCACCAGTCAGGTATAGACCAGAGTCTGGCATGGACGACAAAGTGGAACTGAACACGTGCTGAGTTAAGCAGATGATGATGACATGGGTGAGCGGAAGTACATTCTTCAAGGGACGTTTCTTTTTTCATTTTGTGTCGGGTTGTGATGGTCCATGTTACAGGAGGAAGAAAGAATCACAATATAAGTATCTAAATTTCGATTTTTTTTTGTATTATGCTAAACAATCTTCTCACTTCCTCTATGGCTATTGTAGCACTATCTCCATCCTGATATATGAAATTCCACTCTTCAAATCTGCGGTTCCTTGGTTGGCTCTGTTGCTTTTTAGGACTTCAAACACACCGAGTGTAGTATTATGCTTTTAATGAGAGCTATTATTACCCTCTCTACGCGTGGAATTGACGGGGTAGCCGTTGGAGGCGTTGTCCTATAATGACTCAGTTTAGGTGGTCATTTTAGGTCACGTAGCTGGAGCAGGTTTCGGGGAACGCTTTTTAAAAACGTTCACCTCGGAGATAGATACGTTGACATGGGAGACAGATATATTCGAATTATCAGCTCCGATCCGATTATTCAAATCAGGCGGTAGGTTCAAAGCAGTGTTCGCCACGGGCCCACCAACATCAGCCCGGCCCGGCCCGGTCCCATGAACACCAAGTCCAGGCCCGGGCCAGACCCGACCCATGACCCATAGGGCCAGCCAGGCCCGTGGCAAACTCAGGTTCAAAGCAGCCGAAATGTTGGACTGGGAGCAGCAAATGACACGCCAACGGGCCCGTGGTTCAGTCACACAGAACATGACAATGTGACGTCAGAATATATGTACTTCAAAATATATGACAATGACGCTGTGCTAGACGGCGTGTCATATACCGCCACGCTGGTGCCTCCCTCGCATGGTTAGTTCGATGTGTTACTACACACATACCAAACACGTGGTGATTTACTGGCAGTACCCGCACGCTACACCGACTAACGTCCATCATGCTTAGACGGCACTGCAGGAGAGCATTACTCGGCTGAATCCGAACATACGAATCACACATCGCAAAATATGTGTCGAGCATACGTCAAGTGTCCCGGTATGCATTCTTGACAGCTCCCACAGCTCACAGCGGGACGATTTATTCCGTGTCGTGTTGTCGCTCACTCAAACCGTGACTAAAAACGTCCGGTACGACATCCCCTGCACGTTTATGCACGGTAGGCACGGTGCACCGCGTGTCACGAATTCCTCCGACTAAGCAGGTCACTGAGTGCGGACCCAGTGCTGAAAACGCACCGAACGCCCCAGTGCGACCGGCCGCACCCCGCTGGATCGGCCTAGGACGCGGCACCGCGCGCCAGAGTCGTCTGCATGCATGCAGCATTCCTCTGCTGCTGAGGGCCGCCGCTGAGGATCCGCTGCGCTGGCTTCATGGAAACTGGCCCCGTCCGCGCTGCTGGGATGCGGCCCCGCCGGAAGGCCCGTCTGACCCGCCGCGCGCCGCCCTCCACCGGCGGCGCTGCGCGCAGCACATGTGTGCGCTGTGTCTGCCCCGTGCACTGCAGCGTGCAGCGTGCACTGCAGCGTGCAGCGTGCACTGTGCTTACCGCCGCGGGCTGGAGGTGTTCGCAGAGCGAGAGATCAGGGTGCCGGATGGGGCATGGTCTGACTGGGGCAGATGGAAGGGTGGGATGTGTGCCATGGCTTAGACGGTTCTCCATCCCGAGTAGGCAATGCAAGCAGGCCACTCTGCAGCGATGGTGAACGTCCTTGCCGCATACAAAAACACATGGGTTGCACGAGCGCAGTACATGGGAACTGGATATTTTTGTGAATGTGGCGGAATCTTCCGTTTTGAGTTGTGACCCTTGTATGGTTTAGTGTCAAAGTTGTAGAGAAAAAGGCTGGCGCCTCGTCGTTTAGCACGCTTGTGAGTGTTTATGGATTTTCTGCGCGTGTTTTTGTGCAAACAAGCTCCCCTAATGTGGCACCAGAGGACCTTATCGGACGTGGTTATGACTTTCTCCTCTCACGATGTTTGTTTGCAGTGTGGCGTTTTTGCTCAGTGGCTAGTGCCGGTCTCTCTACGCCTGGAAAAACATCTCCAAAACTAGCCGCGCCGCATATCAATCGACACCGTCCGTCCGCGGCGTTTTTGTGCTCCAGGCACGGTCGAGACCTGTGTTCCCTTGGCTGGATTACCTGCAGGAACCCACGGTGAGTATCGGCCGTGGTAAAAACAGCAGCAAAACCGCGCAGTGGACCCGGGCCGCTGCCGGGTCGGCATTCCCCGCCGCGGAGCTGACCCGGTGTCTGGCGATCAGCGGGCACCTCGCGAATCCACCGGACACGCCGGGTGGTGCCGTCCAACCGGCATGGTGCCGCCCCCCCCTCCCCCTCCCTCCCTCTCTCCAGTCCAGCGGCAGACTGGGGCCAGATCTGACCGATGGCCGGCGCACGTGCAAGAATGCGCTCCAGCGCGTGATTTACGGGTGTAGTCGTGCAAGCCGCCGCTCGGAGAAACTTATTAGTGCGACCGGCAACGCATACTCGTTAGACACAAATATGGCGCGTTGGTTTTTTATAGCGCACTCTGGGGTAATGAGTGGTAGTTGGTGGAGAATGTCTTCGCTTCTGTGGCAGGACGTATCTGTAGGAAGGTAGTTTGGCCCGAATATTTTGTTCAGTTATAGGATTGATAAGGATTTAGTACCAGACTGCATGTGTGCATCATAAATAAACGAGCAAAGCTCTGATTTTTGTTTAGAGAGCCTCTCCGAAGGCGCATGCGAGGAAACTGAGGCAAATAGTGAACTAAAGAACGGGAGCGGGGGAAAAAGGAGACTGAGCTTTATCGGCCTATGCAGCTCAGGTGTTAGGTCATCAGGCTGGAAAGACGAAGAACAGGGCAAGACGGTTCGAATCGCCTCGGCCTCCGGTATTTTCTGCTGACCTGAACGGCCTGTGGTCGGAGCCAGCGGACACAAACAGGTCAGATTACGCCAGGGACTTAATGGACCGTGTTACATCTTTTGAGCACGTAAAACTTTTACCGAGAAACTCTGCCGATGCACGGACATTACACGATCGGACACCAGTGGTTCAGTGTACAGGCAATACGCTCTGCTTAGAGAAAGCTCCCTTTTTAAAAAGTATATCCAATCAAAAGCTAGGTTAACATGTAGGTATACAAGTATATATTATGTTGGAGAGAAATGGTGCCACTCGAAGCCAGTGGCAAGTATGTATTGTGTAGTATTGCACAATGCATACTTGTAGGTATGTACATAAGTATGGATTGCAAGCATGGGCGGAACTTTGTATGTGGTTGGTGTGGAAAGCTCCACACCATCTTGCAAGTTGGTGTGGAAAATCCACATCAAATTTAAGATGCGTCTGTTATTCATTGCTTGTAACATTATCAGCAATAGTTTCCCCAAAAATTGTTGAACAACATACAGTAAGCCATACATTGCAAGAAACATAAAAGTATAGGTATTATCAATAGTTTAGATTTAATCATATGTAATTGCCTGATCCTAATCTATTAACAATCTACTAATCAGTTCAAACATAACCACGAACAGCCAATTCTAAAAATCGCCTTTCAATTTTTTTCTTCTTCAAATATACCTTGAGGTTTTGCATATATCTTCTGCACAACATATGCTAAATTAAAACCTGGCAGTTGCAATGTATGCAGACTGGACTTGGTAGGCAAGCGCACACCCACTGGCGGATCCAGGGGGGGGGGGGGGCAATCCGGCCATGCCCCCCCCAAAGCCTGGAAGGGGGGGGGGGCAACATGTCTTTTGGCCCCCCCCCCCCCCCAAAAAAAAATATATATATATATATATATATATATGTATATATATATAAATAACTGTAATATGAGCCTCAACGCATATACAAAACAATAAAATTCCGTGTTCTGTGAAATTTTAAGAAAGAAAAAATGAAGACGTTCATAAATAATGATTTCGTCGTCGACGAAGGAATAACTAGACCCACGACCAAGGGCGGATCCAGGGGGGGGGCGAACGGTGCCATGGCCCCCCCAAGCCTGTTTAACCCGCGCGGCGCTGGGGTCTCCATCCGAACGCGCCGCGCTGGGGGGTAAATTTTACCCCCTCTTATCTCCCGAACCAATAATCGCAGCGAGACGCGCAAGGCGGCGATCGGAAGCTCTCGATGGGAAGATTCTAAGTAATTCTTAAAATTTTATTTAAAAGGTCACATATCAGGTCAGGGTCAGGTCAAAGGTCAAAACCACCTGTTTTCGAGATTATTGGCTGCAGAGACCGGACTATCAACAGCAGCGCGCCGAAACTCTGTCAAAACACTTCTAAATATAAAGAGAGGGTAATGCTTGAGTATGAATATCATACTAAGTACAGGTCAAGGTCAAAGTCAGGTCACAAAAGGTCACACTGTGAAAAAGTAATATGAAACCCATGTGACACATGTCTCATGGGTTATTTCAGACGTAGAATCCAAAAATAATGGTTATTTTGACATTTAACCTCAAGGTCAGGTCAAGATCAGGCAAAAAAGGTCAAATTTTGAAATCCAAAATTTGCAATAACCGACACATGTTTACGGTTCAGTTTTGCCACAGCAATCCAATGGTGCAATTTGTTTTTGTGTACGATGTCTAGAAATGTCAAAATTTGCGATTTTTTTTTAATGCGTCCATCACATTGAACACTTATTAGTGTCATTTGGGGGTCAAAAATATAGATACTTGTTTGAAATTTGGAATAGTCACTCATTAGAGATGGTTATCTGACATATCTTCCGGTTTTTTGAAAATTCTTACAATTTTGGATTTTGTAAACTTTGAAAAAAATAAAAACGATTTTTTGCATTTTGGGGATCAGAAAATCAGAATTGTGCAAATCCGAGATAGCCATCTTGTAGAGAATGTCATTTCCTTCCTTTTGACGTGCTTTGTTTGCAATTTGCTTCAATACTCGCTGTTCTATCATCGATCAAAGTTTCGTCCATTTTGGACCGAAAATGGCGTTACATGACGTCACTAAAACGCTATTTTCGCAAAAACTTCTCGACCGATTTTCTCCAAAATTTATCTGAAGACGTCAAATCGATGCCAGATAAGGTACTGAAAGTTTCGCGCCGATATCTAGTGTAGTTTTGAATCTATAGCGAAAACCCGGGAGGGGGGTAAAATTTACCCCCCCAGCGCCGCGCGGGTTAAGGGGGGCCAAACTATGTTTTGGCCCCCCCCTAAGACGTGAAATTTAATGCATGCTATATTTGCGTTTTTAGAACGGTACTGGGCATCCCAAAATTGCAGCAGTCAAAAACAATCTAGCTTCAGTCAAAAACTGAAAAATTTCGCGCCGCGGCATGACACAAGTTTCGCAATTGCATATACAAATTTGGAAAATTAATTCCATTAAGTGTCTTGCAGAGGCTCTCCTTGGCGGTAATTGCTGGCCCCAGGGCCAACTCCCTTCATAAAATATTATCTTTAAAGCGGGCTACATGTTTAGCTTGTCTGCCGAGTTCCGAAAAAGGCGACGCGAACGCAAAGACGCGGACTTCGGCAACCGGAAGCTGTTCCAGCGGTGCCCAACTTGTTGGCCCGAAGAGCTAATATTGGGGACCAGGCCAGGACTATCTCCCCAAGCCATCTCCCCCAGGCTCCTCCAGATCCACAGGGACCATTTATGCGCGGAAATGTCGGTCTGCCTCTTGCTACTTTGAAACCATTTGCACCGTTGCCAGTTGTTTGTTACAGTTCGGTACATAGGTATGTATACAGACTACAGTTATTATTATCATATGTACTATTGAGCGCAGACTGCCACCGGCCATCGTGATTTACTATCCGAGGCTAATGTATATGAAAAACTACCTTCATTTCAACATTTTGCATCATACCGAGATGTGCAACCAGGAAAAGGGGTTACCTGAGGCTTGGCTCCACTCACGGTCTGGTTCCAATATTAAAAATGCGTTTTCCACGACCTAAAATTAAAATGTTCACGCCGCTTCGCGGCGTCACATCAGTGGCCATCGTCACAACGAAGCCATCGTCATCGTCTTCGTTTCGTCGTAACGCTGAATTGAATGAATAACATTTTTAGCTTATTATCCTCTACAAGGCTAAGAAGCTAAAAATGCCTATGTTTCTGGGTTTTATCAGGCAAACCCGAGCAAAAAAAAAATCGCGCCGCTTCGCGGCGCTAAATAACAAGTACCTACTATAACATGCAAATCCACATTAGAAATGTTGCAAAGGTTTAAATACACGCATAACAAATTGGGGTACATTTTTTTCTCTCGTCATTTCAGCCGACCCCCCACTCAAAAATTATCGGCGACGCCCCTGGGTACAGCTGACAATTGACATAGTTTTTATCAGTGTAAGGCAATGTCGGAACAATACAAACTGCAAGCTGACATCTTTCCTTTTTCGATATCCCAAAAGGTCGAAAACCTAAAAAAAAAATGGGGGAAAAAATCGAAATCGTGTGGTTGCAAAATAAAGTGGCCCAAATCCGGGAAGAAATTCGAAATTGGGGGTAGGTAAGGTCCGCTAAAAAAAACGGTTTGGCCCCCCAAAACGGCCGGCTGGATCCGCCCTTGCGCACACCAAACTCACATTCCCATTCCATTCACCATCCAACCTCCAAACCATAGCAAGGATGTCAATATGTTTGGGCAGTCTAAATACTGCTCCGAATGGGTTATGGGGCACATGCAGATGTGTGGTAAGTAGGTTAGGTTACCCTAACCTATCCTAACTCCAATACGTTATTTTTCAGTAATGTTTGTTTTCTTCGTCAGTAAATTAAGTTACATTTAACATGAGCCCCCCCCCAATTTAAGGAATCCCTTCCCCAAACCTAAAAACCTGCCCCATACTATAATGTTTTCCAGCCCTGACTCAACAGGATGATATATCGTTGAGAATGTCACTCTTTGCACATGATTGGTTCAAAACTAACGTTGTTCCGCTAGACATTTACCAATTCCAACTCTACTGAACCCTGACTAGAACTCTCCTGATCCACATATTTATATTTGTTGGTTAAGAGTAGCACACGTATATATCTACTAGAATCTCGGGCACTGTCGATACCTACAGGCTGCAGACTATTGTTGTTGTTTTGATGTTCGAGGCTATGTCTCAAAAGCGTCAGAAAGCGTGGATGCAGTGGATGCACTGATATCAATATACTACCTAGACAGCCAACTCGCGCGCCGCATACGCCGGACGGCCCGTTCCCACACTGTGTGTTGGCGTCAGCCGTCCTGGGGGGCAAAACATCGCTGGCGCCATAGGGACCAATGTATAAATGGCAAATCTGAACGGCGTCCTGACTGGGCTACGCTTTGAAAAAGTTGTGCAAAGTGGCATCATATTATTCGCTGGAGATTCTAGATTGAGCCAAAACGAATAATAAGGTTCCACCTGGTCATGGAATTTCTGTAGAGCAGCTGGCATGATCGGTTACCATGACCTTATTTGGGGTGTAACAACCACGTTATACCGTTCACTTTCCGTTGTAAATGCGATCTAAGCTTCATATACTTCATATACTAAGCTTAGATCGCATTTGCAACGGAAAGTGAACGGTATAACGGGGTTGTTTACATTCCAAATAAGGCCAAGGTAACCGATAATTTCAGTTGCTCTACAGAAATTCCATGACCAGGTGGAACCTTATAATTTGTTTTGGCTCAATCTAGAATCTCCAGCGAATAATATGATGCTACTTTGCACAACTTTTTCAAAGCGTAGCCCAGTCAGGGCGCCGTTCAAATTCGTAATTTATACATTGGTCCCTATGGCTCGCCGCGATGTTTTGCCCCCTCCCCCCTCCCCCCAGGGCTGGTGAGTTAGTGGTGGCGCCACCACACACCGTGGGAACGGCCGGACGGCGCAAGATGGCTGTCTAGGTATTATATGGATGTCAGTGGCTGGATGTTTCCAATAACATAGGGCAGAGTATTATGCCATAATCTAAAATGCCTTAAAATCACCGAATTGCTTATCCATCGCCGTTTTGACCAATTCATCACCGAAATAACTTAAACATCACCTTTTTCTGATATCACCGAAATCAATGATATGACACCGAAATGACTTAACCCTCGCCCTACGGGATATTTTTTCACCTTCGCCCTACGGTAGGGGGGGCTGACAGGCCCCCACTGTTAACTTCCAAACCAAGCAACTTAGAGCAATGTGGTAAGAACCAGCATGTTCCCTGTCATGAGAGAAATATAACAGTATGCGATTTTTATGTTTCAAGTCAACGAGTGACCTTCCAGGTCAAGTGAATGACCTCGGATTTACCACGTCCAGAACAGCGATTTTGCTCTTCAGAAAACCTGAAAATTAGAAATTGATAAATGTAAATAAAAAGGCATGTTCCTAGGCCAGTTTTGGCTCCGAAATACAAAAAGGTAATTATTTGTTCGTATCTTGTCAAAAAATCAAAAAAAGTTATTAAAAAAATCAGTTTCTTACACTTAGGGAGCCATCACTCACTCAAAAATGAAGATATTGCTTTGAAATTTAGTATGGATATTGTCCATACTGATTTCTCTCACATATAATCCGTTTTTTTATATCTTTTACAATTTTGATGTTGTGGTGATTTTTCCACAAAAAAAAAATTAGGAGTCAAAAAGCCAAAATTTTGACAATCCGAGATAACCATTTTAAAGAAAATGCCGTTTTAAATCTTTGGTGAATTGCGTTTGCAATTTGCTTTAATACTCTCTTTTCTACGATTTTTCCAATATTTCTCATTTGTGTACCAACATGACGTCATCATAACATGATTATCTCCCAAACTACTTAACCATTTTCAATTAAATTTTTACAACATACGTATAATTGTTGTAAACTCAGCTACCAACATTTCAGCAAAATTCTCTGCATGTGTAAAAAGTTATTCAATAAAAAATATCAGGGGGGCCTTTCAGCCCCCCCCCCATAGGGCGAGGGTTAAGACATCACCGGATTGACTTGAATAATTACTATACTAATTATAATATTTACTACGCTGGGGCCGCAACGGCAAGTGGACACTGGCCGTGGCAGAGTCTGGCGGGCGGCCTGGTGTGACAATACAAATTATAATAGCATAATCAAACCTGACCTAACCAGTAAACCACCTAAACAGTTTTTTGCATTTGAAAAGTGAATTTATTAAGTTCGAATACCAAAATAAGGCGACCGACCCAAATGTGCGGATAATAAAATGGGGGTAAATATTTGCCACAATTGCCACACAAATATGCCCCTTAGGGTGTTTGGGTCTGCTGCCAGTCAACACCAACTTCGAAAACGTTTATCCGCCCATGATTGCAAGCATTGAGGCCGGGGTAGTCCAGTGGTAAACACTATGAACTTCGGTGCGGAGATCGCACCGACCGTGGGTTCGACTCCCACCGGGTCACCCTCGTTAGTGTCTCGCCCGATCCGGTGAAGCCCTTAGGAAAGGCCTTGTAAACACAATCCCAGAGAGAGGAGGAGGAGCGCCTCTTGTCATTAGGCAAAATGCCCGTTGTGGGTGAGACGAGAAAAAAATATGTGGTCACTCATAAGTGTCCATACCAGGATCAACCATGCATGCTCGTATTTACTATCCACCTCGCTGCCTTTCTCTGAGTTTTTTTTCTTGGTTTTTGGTTGGTATAGCCTTGCTTGAGTATTTTTGTATCAGTTCACAGAAGCCTTACATGCTCTAATCGCGTCTGACTAGAAAACAGAACAGCAATTTGGAAAGTCAACAAACTGACTGATAATCCGCTTTCGTCAACCTGGTGCTAGGGAGCCGTCGTTTCTGTGAAATCAACGAGTACCAGCTTGAATTTTAAATAGATAGTACAATTAAGCATTCAAGTAATGCAAAACACACACATAATCTTCCGTAGCATGCTTAGATCATGTCCCATAATGTAGTGTTCGAAATATGATATTGTTGCAGAACTGACATTAGCTTTGAGAATGTCATGTCTTGGACTTGTCATGTTGTAATGTGCATGTCTCTGTGGTTTTGAATAGTTAGATCTAAGATTCTTTTACTTAATAGATGAGAATGGGTTGTTGTAACAACTTGCATTGCTATTCGTTATTCGTTGTTATATGCGTAATCTACTAGGACTTCACCGCAAGACTACCTAATCTTTTTTCTGTCTCCGGAATGCAGCAGTTGAGAACTTTGGGAATTTATCTTGACCGGAATTCAGTTTCGCTTTGGTGAGCTCTTCATTGGAGGTCAGTGACCTCGGTTGACCTCTGGAAAGGTCAATCGAGGTCACAATCTCAATGGAAACCACAACTGTCCCCTGCAAATACCTGTGCATATGCTCCTGAACAACAAGCACTATGAACTGCACAAGTTACAAGGATCAATACTACGGGACGCCAGTTGCGCCTGACATGACCTTGAAAAAACAGGTCAAAGATCACGGGTCATGTGACCTACAACATACCATTTTCAGAATATGTGTCAAATTGTTCACAAGTAGGGTACTGAAAGTTTCATCCAAATCGGTTGATATTTACGCGAGTTATTTCCGAAAAACCGAGGGGGTGGCATCAATCCCCCCCCCCTGCACTGGTGAGGGTTAAAGCGATGCTTGAGGTAAACGTTTTATCATTTTAGTGGCAATGGTTTACGCATACTTATGTAATCCAGTCCAAGATCTCAGTTTCTATCTCAAACAAAAGTTATGTATAATGACCAATTAAATATTGCAATTTATTTATAACATAGTTGTTTTACAAGTCTAATCAGAATCACTGAATTTGTTGGCATTTCTATCCCGAAACGTCGAGTTTTCTACATATCTTCAGGTATTTTCACTTAGCATTCAGTTCAGCTAATGCAGTGTGACACTCAAATTAACTGGCCGTCCGGCCGGTTTTTGTAGCTGGATATCGCGCTGATGCCGTCTTACTTCTCTTTTAGCGCCGGCGATGCTTGTAAACACGGTACCAGGTGGCCGTTAAAACTCGTCTCCGGTCTCGTGGCCCGCGACCCACTTTCAGCGCCCTTCTGCCGGACTTCTGCCGGAGTTTGCTCAGCAGTCAGCCTCCCCGGAAGGCGGCAGCCCTCCGGGGCGCTATGCCGTCTCCGGGAAGCGGTCTGGGCTGATCCGGGCCGGTCTGGGCAGAGCCGGGTCGGGCTGGGCCGGTCGGGAGGGCGCAAGGCTGAGAAGGGCGGCTCTGCAGCGGCAGAGCTCTGGTAGAAGAAGCGAAATAAAAGATGAAAACTTGCTTGAAGATAACCAAAACATTTGCATTGCATGCTGCGAAAAGAACATAAAGAGCATTTACTCAGCAAAAACAATGGGTACTGGAAAGTCGTACATTAATTGGAAACCTTAGATGAATAAATAGCATCCTTGTTGTGAGCATTCAGTTGTTGCGCTCAGTTTTCGTCGTTTGTTCCAGTTGCGTAGGCGGACGCGCCGGTCTTCTCGGCGTGGTACCGTGACCCTCCTCCCTCCCTCCCTCCCTCAGACGTCCGCAGTCGAGCGAAGTACACTGCAGCCGGACCCGCCGACGCACTTGAGCAGGTCACCGGACGTTCCGGATGACTGACACTTCCGGGCATCTCGGTCGGAGCGGAGACTGAGAACGGACCGATCGAGGAAGTTCTCCCTGACAACCGGCGCGTTACCATGACAACCAGCATCAGGCGGATTAGCACAGCTGCTATTATGGCCGTGGTGTTTAGTAAGATTCAAATTCAATGCCTTTTGTATACAGAGGGTCACGCCTCTGCGCTTAAAGCAATACAATGTCACTCCGTCTCGCGTTTCCGCAGGAAACGGTGTAATTGCTTGACCTGGTTCAGTGCGCACGCTGACTTTAGAGCAAACATAACGGTGCAGGGTCTCAACGCGAGAATACCTCCCAGGTACCGGTGAACGTTTGCCTCACATTGACATGCTTCGCTAAACTTTATTTGACCAGACTTTGGTGAACTTTCTGGACTTTTGTCATCCAATTCAACCTGTATAATTGCTGCGCCAGTTGCAGAGACAATCAATTGTAAATGATAGCTATTGTTTGAAAAATGAGTAGCCAAAAACGAAGGAAGTTTAATTCTCAAGGTCAAATCCATCAGTGTGTCAAATAATCCGGCGCATCGTCACAAACGAAGTTTTTATGATTGACAGATACGAGTGAATGAAATATTGTCTTTCGATTCAATCTGGTCGCCTGCGCTAAACTAACATAATCAAGCGACTCCACTTGGAAACTGCGTTTACTTTATTAGCTGCTTGTATTAACATCGAATATACATTGGACTACTTCAGGCCAGTCGCTCTAGGAAAATCTAGAGCTACCGAGAATGTTAACTCGCTCGGAATGGTTTCACGCCTGAGCAGCTCTGTGAGGCCTCGACCATTGTGTATGGGTCACTGGGCGTGGAGGTGCGCACGGAGATCTGGGTCCGCTGACATCAGTCTCGAGATTCCACCACATGATGAGGCGACGGAAATGAACCGATTGTTATCTGTTCCTCCGTGTTCTGTTCACGCTGGCTCATCTCACCCCGCCCGCTCCGCCCCGCCCCGCCCCGCCCCGCCCCGCCCCGCCCCGCCCCGTCCTGTCCCGTCCTGACCTCTCCTAGCCTGTCCTGCAGTCTGGCCTATCCTCGTTTGATCAGTCTGTCCGCCCGGCGACCGTCACCACGCGGCCGGTCAGCTGGAATACCGAGTCCACAGCTGCGGTCAGACGAGCCATCCCGTTTGAGAGAAGTCATGACAACGTGTCGCCTCTGCGCGGAGAAGCGAGGACAACGTGTCGCCACCGCGCGGAGAAGTGAGGACAACGTGTCGCCTCTGCGCTGGACTAACGGGGACCAACTCCGGTTTTCTCGCCGGAGACCGGTTTAGATTACTCGGAGATTGGTCGGAAAGCATCTCACCGGGGGAGGCCTGCCGAAATTTTGATTACATGATCCGGATGGCGGACAACACGCTGACACCAATACGTCTTTTCTGGATGTTCACATAGTTTTGTTTGCGTTGTTTAGCGTAATGACACCAGGCACGTAGCCAGGATTTAGTCCAGGGAGGGGGGGGGGGGCTCGAAAGGGCCCCTTCCCGAGCGTTGAAAAGGCTCCCTTCACAAGCGTTGAAAGGCCCCCCCCCAAAAAAAAAAACGGATGAAAAGGCACGTTACAAGGATGGGAAATGCAGTATGACAGGTATGGCATGGGCCATACCAACTTTTAGAATCTGGAGTTAGCAAACTGCCATATCAACTTTGGAACCAGCGACACCAATTTGGAATTATATATACCAACTTGGAATATGTTTTTAAGCTCAAGACCTGGAACTCCTAAACAAATAGCGCCACGGAGCGGCGCGAAAATTTTGAGTCTTATGCCCTGGATATGCTTTATCAATGCGTCGCATTGCGTATGGTGCGGACCTCTAAAAATGCTGTATTGTGCGTTTTAAAGTGCGGTAAAAAAGGAGCTAAAGTGAACTATTTTGCCCAATTATATAGGAAAGTAGCAACATAACACATACATGCGCCGAGAAACGGGTCCATTTTTTCTAACCCGCATATAATTGAATTTGTAGTTAAATTGCGCCATGGAGCAGCGCGATTTTTTTCATTTTATTCCCTGAACAACTACATTCTTACTGTTGAAAGGCCCAGTGTCCCTTCAGATCGTCTAGGGGCCCCTCCGACCTTTTCAACGCCCTTCCGACATGTCCAGGGACTCATCCAGGCACGTAGCCAGAATTTCTTCCAGGGGGGGGGGGGGGGGCGGCGCCTCGAAAGGGCCCCTTCCCAAGCGTTGAAAGGCCCCCCCCCCCAAAAAAAAAACGCATGAAAAGGCACGTTACAAGGTTGAAAAATGCAGTATGGCAGGTATGGCATGGGCCATACTAACGTTTAGGAACTGGAGTTAGCAAACTGCCACATCAACTTTGGAACCAGCGACACGAATTTGGAATAAGCTATACCAACTTGGAATATTTTTGTTAAGCTCAAGACCTGGAACTTGTAAACAAATTGCGCCGCGGAGCGGCGCGAAAATTTTGAGTATTATGCCCTGGGTTGCTTTCTCATCAATGCGTCGCATTGCGTATGGTGCGGACTTCTAAAATTGCTATATTGTGCGTTTAAAAGTGCGGGGAAAAAGTGCTAAAGTGAACTATTTTGCACAATAATATAGGAAAGTAGCAACATAACACATAAATGCGCCGAGAAACTGACGATTTTTTTCCTAACCCGCATATAATTGAATTTGTAGTTAAATTGCGCCGCGGAGCTGCGCGAAAATTTTGAGTTTTATTCCCTGTACTACTGTGTTCTTACTGTTGAAAGGCCCAAGGCCCCTTCAGATCGTCTATGGGCCCCTCTGACATTTTCTACGCCCTTCCGACTTGTTCAGGGACTCATCTGGGATCCGCGAAGCGAAAAGACATGATGTGGAGTGGTTGATATATATATATATATATAATACAAAGAGGGCTTACTCTACAGGAAAAAATAAAATCGGATCTTTCGGGTATATTGTAGCACCCTGACGAAGGGTGTTACAATATACCTGAAAGCTCCGCTTTTAATATTTGTATTGTGGAGTAAGTCCTCTTTGTATTTAATCTTCATCTGGGATCTCTACGTGCTTTGACCCTTCCGGTCGCACCAGAGACTCCTCTGACCTTCCAAGAAGCCCCTCTTGTGTGTCAAGGGGCCCATTCGGCCTGTTCAGAGGTCCTTCCGACCAAGGGCGGATCCAGCCGGCCGTTTTGGGGGGGGGGGCAAACCGTTTTTTTAGCGGACCTTACCTACCCCCAATTTCGAATTTCTTCCCGGATTTGGGCCACTTTATTTTGCAACCACACGATTTCGATTTTTTTCCCCATTTTTTTTTTTAGGTTTTCGACCTTTTGGGATCTCGAAAAAGGAAAGATGTCAACTTGCAGTTTGTATTGTTCCGACATTGCCTTACACTGATAAAAACTATGTCAATTGTCAGCTGTACCCAGGGGCTTCGCCGATAATTTTTGAGTGGGGGGTCGGCTGAAATGACGACAAAAAAATGTACCCCATTTGTTATGCGTGTATTTAAGCCTTTGCAACATTTCTAATGTGGATTTGCATGTTATAGTAGGTACTTGTTATTTAGCGCCGCGAAGCGGCGCGATTTTTTTTTTGCTCGGGTTTGCCTGATAAAACCCAGAAACATAGGCATTTTTAGCTTCTTAGCCTTGTAGAGGATAATAAGCTAAAAATGTTATTCATTCAATTCAGCGTTACGACGAAACGAAGACGATGACGATGGCTTCGTTATGACGATGGCCACTGATGTGACGCCGCGAAGCGGCGTGAACATTTTAATTTTAGGTCGTGGAAAACGCATTTTTAATATTGGAACCAGACCGTGAGTGGAGCCAAGCCTCAGGTAACCCCTTTTCCTGGTTGCACATCTCGGTATGATGCAAAATGTTGAAATGAAGGTAGTTTTTCATATACATTAGCCTCGGATAGTAAATCACGATGGCCGGTGGCAGTCTGCGCTCAATAGTACATATGATAATAATAACTGTAGTCTGTATACATACCTATGTACCGAACTGTAACAAACAACTGGTAACGGTGCAAATGGTTTCAAAGTAGCAAGAGGCAGACCGACATTTCCGCGCATAAATGGTCCCTGTGGATCTGGAGGAGCCTGGGGGAGATGGCTTGGGGAGATAGTCCTGGCCTGGTCCCCACTATTAGCTCTTCGGGCCAACAAGTTGGGCACCGCTGGAACAGCTTCCGGTTGCCGAAGTCCGCGTCTTTGCGTTCGCGTCGCCTTTTTCGGAACTCGGCAGACAAGCTAAACATGTAGCCAGGCACGTAGCCAGGATTTCGTCCAGGGAGGGGCGGCGCCTCGAAAGGGCCCCTTCCCGAGCGTTGAAAGGGCCCCTTCCCAAGCGTTGAAAGCCCCCCCCCCAAAAAAAAACGCATGAAAAGGCACGTTACAAGGCTGGAAAATGCAGTATGGCAGGTATGGCATGGGCTATACCAACGTTTAGGAGCTGGAGTTAGCAAACTGCCACATCAACTTTGGAACCAGCGACACGAATTTGGAATCAGCTATACCAACTTGGAATATTTTTTTAAGCTCAAGACCTGGAACTCTTAAACAAATTGCGCAATTTTGAGTATTATGCCCTGGGTTGCTTTCTCATCAATGCGTCGCATTGCGTATGTTACGGACCTCTAAAATTGCTATATTGTGCGTTTAAAAGTGCGGGGAAAAAGTGCTAAAGTGAACTATTTTGCCTAATAATATAGGAAAGTAGCAACATAACACATAAATGCGCCGAGAAACTGACCGATTTTTTTCCTAACTCGCATATAATTGAATTTGTAGTTAAATTACGCCGCGGAGCGGCGCGAAATTTTTAGTGTTATTCCCTGTACAACTGTATTCTTACTGTTGAAAGGCCCCAGATCCCTTCAGATCGTCTAGGGGCCCCTCTGACCTTTTCTACGCCCTTCCGACCTGTTCAGGGACTCATCTGGGATCCGCGAAGCGAAAAGACATGATGTGGAGTGGGTGATATATATATATATATATATATATAATACAAAGAGGGTCTACTCTACAGGAAAAAATAAAATCGGATCTTTCGGGTATATTGTAGCACCCTGGCGAAGGGTGTTACAATATACCCGAAAGCTCCGCTTTTAATATTTGTATTGTGGAGTAAGTCCTCCTTGTATTTAATCTTCATCTGGGATCTCTACGTGCTTTAACCCTTCCGGTCTCACCAGAGACTCCTCTGACCTTCCAAGAAGCCCCTCTTGTGTGTCAAGAGGCCCATTCGGCCTGTTCAGAGGTCCTTCCGATCTGGCCAGGGACTGCACTGGCTGCTTTGTCGCCCTGCCGACATGCTCAGGGGCAGGGGCGGCGGATTGCGGGGCGCAGGGTACCCAAAATCCCCCACCCCTCAAATGAAAATCCTGGGAAGGGGAAGGGTCATGTTGCCTCCAGATTGAGCAGCTAAAATCTGGGGGGGGGGGGGGGCAAAACTACCCTTTGTCCCCCAGGATTTTCGACTGGGGGAATTTTGGGTACCCTGCCCCCGCAATCCGCCGCCCCTCCTCAGGGGCCCCTCCGACCTGCCCAGGGGCCCCTTCAGTCTGGCTAGGAACTAATCCGGCATATTCAGGGGGGCTTCCGACCGGCCCAGGGACCCTTTCGGTCTAGCCAGGGGCCCCTCTGACTTGCCCAGGAGCCTCTTCGATCGACCCAGCGACTCTTCTGGTCGGCCTGCGCTGGCTGCTTTGTCGCCCTGCCGACATGCTCAAGGGGCCCTCCGACCTGCCCTGGAGCCCCTCCGTGCTGGCCAGGGGCCACTTCGGCATGTTCAGGGGTCCTTCTCACCCGCCCAGGGGTCCTTTCGGTCTGGTCAGGGGCCCCGCCGATCTGCGCAGGGGCCCTTTTAACTTTCCAGGGGTCCTCTGGTCTCTCCAGGGGCCCTTTAACCTTCGAAGGGGCCCTTCCGACCTAGCAAGGGACTGCGCTGGCTGCTTTGTCGCCTTGCGACATGCTCCGAGGGCCCTCCGACCTGCCCTGGGGCCCCTCCGTGCTGGCTAGGGGCTCATTAGGCATGTTCAGGGCCCTTCTGACCCACCTAGGTGCCCTTTCGGTCTGATCAGGGCCCCTCTGAACTGCACAGGGGCCCTCTTAACTTCACAGGGGCTCTCTGGTCTGTCCAGGGGCCTTCCAACCTGTTCAGGGGCCCTTATGACCTGGCAAAGGACTGCGCTGGCCGCTTTGTCGCCCTGTCGACATGCTCAGGGGCCTCTCAACCTGCCCAGGGCCCCCTCTGTGCTGGCTAGGGGCCCATTCGACGTGTTCAGGGGGCCCATTCGACGTGCTCAGGGGGCCCTGTGACCCGCTCAGGGGCCCTTTCGGTCTGGCCAAGGGCCCCTCTGACATGCACAGGGCTCTTTTGAACGTCCAAGGGGCCCTTTGGTCTTTCAGAGAGGGCCCTAGTGGCCCTAAAGGGCCTCTGAAGTCCTCTAAACTCTCTAAAGACCACGATTCGTGTAGTAAAGAGCCTATGATACCGCGCTTCGCGCGGTCTCGTCGGCACTTTTCGGCGCGCTGCGCGCGCCGAAAAGGGCCCTCGCGCGCCAAAAAGGGCCTTTCTGGCCTCCAGGGGGGGGGGGGGGGGGGGGCGGCCGCCCCCGCCGCCCTCCCCTTGGCTACGTGCCTGCATGTAGCCCGCTTTAAAGATAATATTTTATGAAGAGAGTTGGCCCTGGGGCCAGCAATTACCGCCAAGGAGAGCCTCTGCAAGACACTTATAGGGAGTGTGCCTACTCACATCGCTTAGTTGGGGTTATTGACACTGGTCTATAGAACACAATTTTCTGGATTGAACCATTACTTCATTTCTCCAGATTCACCCTAGTTGCTGAGATATTCAAAGACTCCAGGAATTTGCTTGGGAGCAAAAAGTTATCGGGTAGACTCCAGATGGCTTCCCACTACTAAAAGAACTGCGACTATCGATTACACTGCTAGCATATCGTTATCGCCGGCCAATAGCAATTCGAACAAACAGCTCGTGCGCGCTGATAGCAGCTGCCGAACAACAGAGCCTGGGCGGCCATCATGCTTGCATGCATCATACAAGTCTTAGGTGCGTCGTTCACGTAACAAATTGCTACCTCTGATTACCTTCACCGTAGTAGGAATCGTTTTTTCGATATCGAAACGAAAAATAATCGAAAACAATATAAGTGAAAATTCAACTAAAGGGGCTCCAGATGTTAATTTCATTGTATCCAACCATCACAACAATAGCTACCTAATGTAGGAAAAATAGTTTTGACAGTTCAAAACAGTAGGCACACTCCCTTTAATGGAATTAATTTTCCAAATTTGTATATGCAATTGCGAAACTTGTGTCATGCCGCGAAGCGGCGCGAAATTTTTCAGTTTTTGACTGAGGCTAGCTTGATTTTGACTGGAGGGGGGGGGCAAAACATAGTTTGGCCCCCCTTAAACAGGCTTGGGGGGGGGGGGGGGCATGGCCCCGTTCGCCCCCCCCCTGGATCCGCCCTTGGTCGTGGGTCTAGTTATTCCTTCGTCGACGACGAAATCATTATTTATGAACGTGTTCATTTTTTTTTCTTAAAATTTCCCAGAACACGGAATTTTATTGTTTTTTATATGCGTTGAGGCTCATATTACAGTTATTTATATACATTTTTTATTTTGTTTTTTGGGGGGGAAAGACATGTTGGCCCCCCCTTCCAGGCTTTTGGGGGGGGCCATGGCTGGATTGCCCCCCCCCCCCTGGATCCGCCAGTGCTTCCGACCTGGCCAGGGACTGCACTGGCTGCTTTGTCGCCCTGCCGACATGCTCAGGTGCAGGGACGGCGGATTGCGGGGCGCAGGGTACCCAAAATCCCCCCCTCAAATGAAAATCCTGGGGAGGGGAAGGGTCATGTTGCCCCCAGATTGAGCAGGCTAAAATCGGGGGGGGGGGGCAAACTACCCTTTGCCCTCCCCCCCCCCAGGATTTTCGACTGGGGGGAATTTTGGGTACCTGCCCCCACAATCCGCCGACCCTGCTCAGGGGCCCCTCCAACCTGCCCAGGGGCCCTCCAGTCTGGCTAGGAACTCATCCGGCATGTTCAAGGGGCCTTCCGGCCGGCCCAGGGACCCTTTCGGTCTAGCCAGGGGCCCCTCTGACTTGCCCAGGAGCCCCTCCGATCGGCCCAGCGACTCTTCTGGTCGGCGTGCGCTGGCTGCTTTGTCGCCCTGCCGACATGCTCAAGGGGCCCTCCGACCTGCCCTGGAGCCCCTCCGTGCTGGCCAGGGGCCACTTCGGCATGTTCAGGGGCCCTTCTTACCCGCCCAGGGGTCCTTTCGGTCTGGTCAGGGGCCCCTCCGATCTGCGCAGGGTCCCTTTTAACTTTTCAGGGGCCTTCTGGTCTCTCCAGGGGCCCTTTAACCTTCTAAGGGGCCCTTCCGACCTAGCAAGGGACTGCGCTGGCTGCTATGTCGCCTTGCGACATGCTCCAAGGGCCCTCCTACCTGCCCTGGGGCCCCTCCGTGCTGGCTATGGGCTCATTCGGCATGTTCAGGGGCCCTTCTGCCCTACCTAGGGGCCCTTTCGGTCTGGTCAGGGCGCCTCTGACCTGTACAGGGGCCCTCTTAACTTCCCAGGGGCCCTCTGGTCTGTCTAGAGGCCCTCCAACTTGCTCAGGGGCCCTTATGACCTGGAAAAGGACTGCGCTGGCCGCTTTGTCGCCCTGTAGACATGCTCAGGGGCCTCTCAACCTGCCCAGGGGCCCCTCTGTGCTGGCTAGAGGCCCATTCGACGTGTTCAGGGGCCCATTCGACGTGCTCAGGGGGCCCTCTGACCCGCTCAGGGGCCCTTTCGGTCTGGCCAGGGGCCCCTCTGACATGCACAGGGCTCTTTTGAACGTACAAGGGGCCCTCTGGTCTTTCAGAGAGGGCCCTGGTGGCTAAAGGGCCTCTAAAGTCCTCTAAAGTCTCTAAAGACCACGCTTCGTGTAGTAAAGAGCCTATGATACCGCGCTTCGCGCGGTCTCGTCGGCCCTTTTCGGCTCGCTGCGCGCGCCGAAAAGGGCCCTCGCGCGCCAAAAAGGGCCCTCCTGGCCTCCGGGGGGGGGGGGGGGGGGGAAGGGTGGGGGGGGGGGAAGGGTGGGGGGGCGCCCCCGACGCCCTCCCCTTGGCTACGTTCCTGGATTCATCTGGGATCTGCGATGCGAAAAGACATGATGTGGAGTTGGTGCTATATATATATACATAATACAAAGAGGGCTTACTCTACTAGAACAATTAAAATCGGAACTTTCGGGTATATTGTAACACTTTGACGAAGGGTGTTACAATATACCCGAAAGCTCCGCTTTTAATATTTTTTCTTGTGGAGTAATTCATCTTTGTATTTAATCTTCATCTGGGATATCTACTTGCTGTTGGACCTTCCGGTCTGACCAGGGACTCCTCTAACCTTCCATGAAGCCCCTCTTGTGTGTCAAGGGGTCCATTCGGCCTGTTCAGAGGTCCTTCTGACTTGGCCAGGGACTGCACTGGCTGCTTTGTCGCCCTGTCGACATGTCAAGGGCCCTCTCCGACCTGCCCAGGGGTCATACAGTCGGGCTAGGAACTCATCCGGCATGTTCAAGGGCTCTTCCGACCGACCCAGGGACCTTTTCGGTCTAGCCAGGGGCCAATCTGACTTGACAGGAGCCCCTCCAATCTGCCCAGCGACTTTTCTGGTCGGACTGCGCTGGCTGCTTTGTCGCCCTGTCGACATGCTCAAGGGGCCTCCGACCTGCCATGGGGCCCTCCGTACTGGCTAGGGGCCAATTCGGCATGTTCAGGGGCCCTTCTTGCCCGCTCAGGGGTCCTTTCGGTCTGGTCAGGGGCCCCTCCGATCTGCACAGGGGCCCTTTGAACTTTCCAGGAGCCCTCTGGTCTCTCCAGGGGCCCTCCAGCCTTCTAAGTGGCCCTTCCGACCTTACAAGGGACTGCGCTGGCTGATTTGTCGCCTTGCGACATGCTCTGAGGGCCCTCCGACCTGCCCTGTGCCCATCAGTGCTAACTAGGGGCCCATTCGGCAGTTCAGGGGCCCTTCTGACCCACCTAGGGACCCTTTCGATCTGGTTAGGGCCCCTCTGACCTGCACAGGGGCCCTTTTAACTTCCCAGGGGCCCTCTGGTCTGTCCAGGGGCCCTCCAACCTGCTCAGGGGCCCCTTTGACCTGCCAAGGGACTGCGCTGGTCGCTTTGTCGCCCTGCCGACATGCTCAGGGGTCTCTCGACCTGCCCAGGAACTTCTCTGTGCTGGCTAAGGACCCATTCAACGTGTTCAGGGGGCCCTCTCACCCGCTCAGGGGCCCTTTCGGTCTGGCCAGGGGCCCCTTTGACATGTACAGGGCTCTTTTGAACATACAAGGGGCCCTCTGGTCTTTCAGAGAGGGCCCTGGTGGCCCTAAAGGGCCTCTGAATTGCTCTAAACTCTTTAAAGGCCACGGTTCGCGTGGTAAAGAGCCCATTATACCACGCTTCGCGCGGTCTCGTCGGCCCTTTTTGGCGCGCGCAGCGCGCCGCAAAGGGCCCTCCTGGCCTCCGGGGGGGGGGGGGGCGCACCCCGCCGCCCCCCCCCCCCCCCTTGGCTACGTGCCTGAATGACACATGCTGTTTCCAAATAAAGTACACGAAGAATCTGTCTTCAAGTACTAAAGGGTTTTAAGCACACTGAGAACACATGCGCGTATCTGACATGCAATGAGGTGGTCTATAATACTGACCAGTCAAGACACGTGCAGTTGTTGATGGGGCGCCCACCCCGAGTCTATTCAGCTGTCCAGCGCCGTGTAAATTAGTGACCAGCTGAGCCGGGGTCGGCGTCGTGTGATCCTCTGGCGGCCAGTCATCGCGATGAACAATGGCGCCACTCATTGTGTCTGTGTTGCAGTCATCAGTCGCCGTCCGGTATGACTGATCAGACACCAGATCACTGAGACTGAGACAGTCGGCCGGCGGTGCAGCGCGCGTGACTGATGGCTCGTACGACCCGCTTAGGCCCGGTCGTAGATGACTTACGGCTAATGGTATGCAATCATGATCGCTGGCTTCTAGTGGTGGTTCCGATCGGCGTTGGCTCGGAACGGACGCACTAACGGGGTTTCGGCTCGGTGGGAAACGAGCGTCTCTGTCGGCGGGATCTGACAATCAGTCCTTCCGCTTGATCGACCAGGCTCGATGGAAGACAATGGTGAGCCGAATTTCACAAGCCGCGAATCGCGGGTGTGGTTACCGCGCGGGCCCTGAGGAGTGTGTGCTTCATTGAAGCCGTTTACTGGCCGTGTGTGTGAGCTCTCTGGGGAACTGGGCTGGTTCTGTGATTACCTAGCACTCCAGCACCAGCCTGCCAAGTAGGGACGCCGCCACCGTCACCACTTGGTGTTCCGGTCCCGGCCAGTCAGACGGCATGGCCGGTTTTTCGCTTAGTTCACTACCGGTGGAAGAGACTTGCCGACCGCCCCACACAGGACGTGACGGCGCCGATCGACGTGTGTTGACATCTGGCCGGTCACCGGCTGACCCGCTTCACCAGCGCGTGTCCAGCCGGGGCCGCCGGCGGTGTGACGTCACACATATCCTGCGCAGCGTCCGGCGACGTGCTTCCGCCCCGGCCCGCCCCACTACCGGGTCAATTACACACACCGCGGCGCCTCTGCGGTGGCCACCGGCACGCACAGTCGCCGCCATGGCTGCCACGCCGGCCGGCAGTGCGTGAGGCTGATTAGAGGAGGGCCCGCGTGAAATGGTCTCGTTGCGTGATAGTGGACGTGGTCTGTGGAGATCTACGCCTCACATCCGGACGGGCTCAATCGGCTCCCCCGATGAGATGAGATGAGATGAGATGAGATGCGATGAGATGAGATGATATCACTGAGAACCCGCCGGCGTCGTTAGTTCCACTCGACGCGCACTCACCGGCGCGGCGGTCAGTGTGACGGCCATCGAACGGAACCAAGATGAAGGGAACGGCGACTCTACTGTCATCTAAGTGGCAGTTGATAAAGCAGTAGTTTAGAACCTTGCCACGGCGGCGCTAGTGTCGCTGGTCTCGGCAGCTCGCCGCTGCACTTGTCCCATAATTCAGCAGGTATGCAGCTGCCCGCCGGCGCGGCCCACACCGCGGAAGAATGCGCTCTCTCCAGGTCAGTAGGATGAAGTCAACGCCCTGTAGTTGGTCGGCCGGCCGCCAGGCGGCAGCAGCGTCGACTCGCGCCTGAATGAACGCGGCCGGCGGCGGGCGAATGCGTGGTGCGTACGCACGCGTACCGACAGTACTAGCGCTCTTCACCGAGTCAGGAGGGCTCCAGTCGGCTTCATATTCAAATGGAGTCTGACTTGCACAGCCACAACGCCCATCAACACCGTCATACGCCGTCACGAAGTGGCTAAAGTCAGACGGTAACCTGGTGTCGGCAGGCGGACACAGACGGACCAACGGAGCGTCCTTCATTACGTCATGGGAAGATCAGACTGACCCACCTTCCGCGCGCAAACGGGTATTCAGGCCCGTCGGCCTTCTCAAGGATCCGGGGCATGTGTCACATTTCACGTCAGCAATAAAGAATATACTAAATCGATGCCATTGATTTATTCCCGATTGCCTCGTGTTGGCTCTTGCGCCTTCTCTGTCTCGACTGTGGACTATGCTACCCTCGGGAGAACAGTCCACGGTATGCGTAACACTCCAGCCTCCGGTGCTGATGGCCTGTGCATCTGTACCATCAAAATGTATTTTGACGCGATTGAGGTGCCGCTGCTGAACGTTGTCACACCTGCCTCGCCAACTGTGACTTTCCTGAAGTCTGGAAGCACTCCACTGTCTATCCTATCCACAAATCCGACCCTCGTTCCAATCCTGCCAATTTTAGACCCATCTCCTTAGTCCCTGTCATGGCCAAAATTGTCGAACAAATCGTACAGGATCAACTCTATGCCCAGAGGTCTATTTTTTCGGTAACTTGGTAGCGAGCGTTGGCGACAGATTTTTGTAAGTGCAGCGACAAATATTGAGCTTTGGGGAAGTTTATGCCGTTGTCGGAGGATCAGAACCCAGCCGAACCGAGCAAGAGCATGGACCTTGTTCGTTACACTTGTTTGTGCGTCCCATTCTTTGTGAGCAAAAACAAAACGGGAAAGTTTTCAGAATACAAAAGTGATGACTGGGGGAAATTTTACGTTTTTGTTTACATTTTTACATTTACATTTTTTTACATTTTACACGCCAGGAAAATGGTCCCAATCGCAAGAACATAAATGATCACGCAACACAAAATATGCCTCATGGGTTTCACCCACAATACAACACATAAGGTATGCTTGCAAGCAAAAATATGAACGAGTGGTTTTCTGGATCGTACAGACTTAATGTCATAATCATTACAAACCAAATTTCAAAGCAATATCTATATTTGTGACTGACTTATGTTCAGTTTTACGCTAGCCGGTGACAATTAGAATGCGGGAAACCGAAATACGCATACCGGCAGCGAAGAACCGATCGCCCCAAAGAAACGCGGCTGCTATGAACCCGCCGGCGGGCTCCCGGGCGGCGGGCAGCCGCGTTTCTTTGGGGCGATCGGTTCTTCGCTGCCGGTATGCGTATTTCGGTTTCCCGCATTCTAATTGTCACCGGGTAGCGTAAAACTGAACATGTCAGACACAAATATAGATATTGCTTTGAAATTTGGTTTGGGCATCGTCCATACTTGGTTCTCCAATATATACTCCGTTTTTTTTAAAATAAATATATTTAAGATAATTTTTATTATTATTTTTGGGTATGAAAAAAATCCACAATTTTTCTTTCTCTCAAATATATTAAAAAATCGGAAGATATATTGGAGAACCAAGTATGGACGATACCCAAACCGAATTTCAAAGCAATATAAGCAATATTTTTGACTGACTTATGTCGTGTTTTACGCTAGCCGGTGGCAATTAGAATGAGGGAAACCGCGCGACAGGCCAGCCCGGTAGCGGGCCGGTAGCGGGCCGGTAGCGGATCCATTGACTTACGTTATAGCGAGTGATAGCAAGCTTGTAGCGAAGGTGAGTGTCGCGGTGAGTGTCGCATGAAAACTTTTTTGAAAATAACTCGCGTATTTATCAACCGATTGCAATGAAACTTTCAGTACCCTACTGTTGAACAATTTGACACCTACTCTGAATTTTTGTTAAGTTATATCCCCCATGACCCGTGACCTATGACCTGTTTCTCAAGGTCATGCCAGGCGCAACTGGCGTCTATTGTCGGTGCTTATAATTCGTGCAGTTTCCGAGTGTTAGCTGCTCAGGAGCATATGCACAGGTGTCAACAGGTAACATTTGTGGTTTTCACTGAGATTGTGACCTCAGTTGATTTTTTCAGAGGTCAACCGAGGACACTGACCTCCGATGACCTGACATTACTTTTTTGCCCTATGTCAGTTTCTAGGACATTTCGTGACGCTGATTTATAATTTGGCATCCATTTTACATTGTTATATGTTCCACTGGCGTCATGCATTTTCACAGTTCAACCAAGGCCACTGACCTCCGATAACCTGAGATGACCTTTTTGGAATCGGGTAGTTTCTAGGACATTTTGTGACGCTGATTAAAAATTTGGCATCCATTGTGCTTCGCTCGGCTTCGCTCGTGAAACGCCCATCCAGGCGTCTAACTGAAAGTATTTTGCTTGCTATGTGGTGACAATCCTTACCGGGGAGTTTTCATCGTGCGACAGAAATTGCCCTAGATTCGTCGTGAGCGACAAATATCGCCATTTATAAACCTCTGTCTATGCCAACCTCTCCCAGAATCATATACTTTCTCCTGCTTAGCATGGGTTTAGGCCAGGTCATTCTATCGAAACCGCCCTGATCAGTGTGTCCGATTATATCTTGTCCTCGACAGACAGGGGATCTTACTCTCCTCTGTCTGATCGATTTAAGTAAATGTTTTGACGTCATCGATCACACTAAACTTCTGACTAAATTACAACTGCATGGATTCGATGCTCAAGGGTTTCGGTCCTACCGTATCAATCAATCCCAAAGTGTATCCATCGCTGATCCCAGCTCCGGACACAAGTACCTGTCCCAGCCGCTTCCGAACAGTATAGGCGTTTACCAGGGTTCTGTCCTCGGACCGTTGTTGTTCAGCGTATTCGCCAACGACTTCAGCTACTTTGTTCCTGAGGCACATGTTATTCAGTACACCGATGACACGCAGATACTAGTATCCGGCAGGAAATATAACATCGGTGCACTGGTTGATGGCATGGAACGCTCCCTCTCCTCCCTTGACATGTGGTTCAGAGCAAACTGTCTAAAAGTGAATGCTTCCAAAACGCAGTTGATAGTGTTCGGCAGCCGGCAGAACCTCCGTAACGTACCACCAATCGAGATATGTTTCCGTGGGAGACTATTGGTCCGGAACGCACAGTGCGAAACCTGGGCGTGATTTTTGTCCCGTGCCTGTCGTGGGACGCTCACGTCGCGCATGTTGTCCGGAAATGCTTCGGGCTTCTGATCGGACTCAGTCACATTCGGCATTATCTTCCTCGAAACGTGGTTCCCACTATCGTTCACGGTTTGGTTATGTCACACGTACGTTACTGTATAACCGCTTTTGGCAACTGCTCAGACAGAAATCACAGGCAGCTCCGAAGAGTGATCAATTTTTGTGCCAGGGTGGTATCTGGAAGGCGTAAATTTGCCCATATTTCGGACGTTTTGAGTGACCCAGGGTGGCTCACTTCCATACAGCTATCAGAATATCACTCTCTCACTCTGGCCCAACGTGCACGGTGATGGGAGGAACCTGCATTTCTGGCCTCGCTATTTAGCCGAAATGCTGCGCATCGCAATAGGCGCACACGGCAGGACGAGCAGTTCCATATACCTCGCATCCGCATTGAAGCCGGTAGACGTCAGTTTTCCTACCGAGTCCCTCGTCTTTACAACAGTTTATTGACCGAACTGACTGGTTTGAGGCCTGCCTCATTTAAACGGAACTTGCGGGTGTACATGAAAGGCTGAGGTGTAAACTAACGTGTGGCAGCCATGCTTTGTATGTGATATTGTTTTCACATTACCAGTTTATGTCTATTTTGTGTTGATGCCTAGTTTTGTAAGCCGTGCACCATTGTTTTATCCGGTATGTATCTGAGTATGAATGTCAACTCCCTGTTTCCCCATGTACCATACTGTTTTATGTCTCGTGACGCCGGGCTAGGAATAGCCGCAATGTGTGTGGATGGCCCGAAGTCGTTAAATACAATACAATACAATACAATACAATTCATAAGTTTGCACAATGCAGCCTACTATAACATGCTGGATTTTAATGTTGGATTTTCAAATTATGATGACATAGCTTGTGGTTGTACAGTTTATAGTTGATATATGGTTGTCGATGGGCGTAATTATTTATTTCCCATCGATTTTTCCAGCCAGCTCAATTGTCAGCTCTACAATAATATGCAAGCATCGTGTGGACAAGCAAACTTAGCTCACCCACACATTTATAAGTTATTATAAGTCATCAATATATGCAATTAATCATGCCTCTTTTTACTTTCTTATCCATAGCTGTATCCATTTGTGCATGAAGCACACACGATGATGATAGTAACCATTTAAGTTAACATACGTTTTAAATTAACTACGTTTTTTCTGCATGGCGCCACCACCCCTACGCTGATTCCACGACACCACGATCAGCTGATGATTTGCTTCATTATTTTTTTACGAAGGATTGAAGGATGGTTCAATTTATTTGATCATTTTATTTGAATACATTCGATCGCTAATGAGGTTAATTATTTCACCTTGTTTGATGTTAATAACTTGTTCACGCTCTGAACCGGCTCTTTTACTCTTACGCTGAGACTGGAACAGTTATCATCGAGCATATTCGAGAAATTTCGTCAACTTGTTTAATACAATCCGTGGCAATGTTGAAGACCGCAAGCGAAACTACAGGTCACGGCGAATAAAATGACAGATGAAAATACTACTGGAAATGCACTAACAATGGACTTGAAACACAAACAATACACTATCATAACGGCGATGAACCGCAGCACCACGGCTGGTGAGCTGAGTAACCGTGGCAAAACATCATGTGTGACGTCACGGATCAAGAACATTTTTTAAGGAAAAGTTTATGAAAATATTGTTAATTATTTTTGCTGCAATTATGCGTCGTTCGGAAAAATGGCTGAAGTTTAACCCTATTTGTAACAGGGGAGGGGGGACGGATTCCGCCCCCCACTCATGTTTTTCGAAGATATCTCCAGAACGGCTGGGAGCAGGCCCATTCAATTTTGGGACTTTTCATAGAATTGAATACCGCATTCGGAGCCAAAATTTTGAGTTCTTAAACTGAACAGAGGCGGTTTCAGGGCACAGTTTTCGGTGGGTTCGGAGGCGACATTTGGCGATAATACGGAAATGCGATCTTCACGGTTTCTTCCTAACTGCCTCAAGTATGAAGGAGTTACATCGGTTTACGGTGATTGCAACAAGTGCAAATTAGTTGATGTTATTGAAATATCATAAAAATTGCATGGCAGAGGCGGTTTCAGGGGCTTGAAAAGTGTGTGTGGGGGGGGGGGGGGGTTTCCAGGAAGTATTCAATGCTTGGCGGGAAGCCAATAGAGCGATGTAAGGGGCATGTATAGCTATCAAGATGTAAAAGATAGCTTCTGCTTCCATTATTTGCATAATTTATTACATATAGAGTTTCAGGGGCGTGTTCAGGCACATGCAAAGGGGGGTGACTGGCATGGTGATGACGATATGCCAGCGGTAACGGCGCAATAGACGTTTAGCTTATAATGATTTATGCACATATGAGGCCAGAAAAGGGAATAAAGTCTTCTTTTTTTTGCAGAGGCGCGCTCAGGAATGGAGAAAAGGGTCATATTATTGCCAGCAAACTAAGAGGCATGGGCGTACAATGACATAACATACTTCAGTTTTAGGATGAAACACGCACCACAGGCTACTTTACGAACGATTATAAGATAATAGGCGAGTCCAGGTAGGGTAAAAATGGGGGTAAACAATGTTAATTGAAGTTGTAAGTGAAATAGTCACTGTTGACTAGTTAGTATCATAATAGCGGATAATATACTTATCAAAAGGTCTTGCGCCGCCCCAGTTTGGATCCTGGATACGCCTATGATGAAGTAAAACACGCAAAAAGGAACTATCTACGATCAGTAACATATTTATAGTGCTGGGTAGCAACTTGACTGCGGTTAATAATTTTTCCAATTTGACCTCCCTTTTTCACTAACCTGGTACCGCCTATGGCAGCAAATATGATTTATAACTGTTTTGTCCAATGTCACAATCACATACCATTTCATTTATCAAAAAACAACATAGAAAAATGGTTTTATTACGCATTTACTTCACCCCCATATTGAGTGACCTGCACACGCCTATGATTTTTGAATTTTCTAACGTGACCGTCATATATCAATTTCCAATTCAATCTCTATCGATTCCTGTTAGTTGTGTCAAAATCAATCGATAAACATGAAAGCTATGTTGGATCAAAAATACCACTAAAATTGGTAGTTTTTGCCCCCATGTTGCCCCCCTATTCGAAATTTAGATTTATTTTATTATTTAGAAATGTAGATCGTGTTGAGGGGAACCAAACGCCGTTTGATTTTTGAAAATCGGACGGGTAGATCTCGAGATCTCGGGGGGGGGGGGGGCGGAATCCGCCCCCCCCCCCCTGTTACAAATAGGGGTAGCCAGGAGCCTGTTACAAATAGGGTTAATATAAACAATTTATTTTTGTTAATTTTAAGACAAAGAACTCGCAACGTGAAACTTGTTCATTTTCGTTTGACATTGACATGACATTTGACATTACCCAACCAGTTAACACGCGCCCTGGGGGGGGGGGGGGGGGAGAGGGGGGGGCGAAATCCGCCCTCCTCCGGTTTTTTTAAAAAAAAACGCAAAAACGGCGGTGCACAGCGCCGCCGTTTTTTGCACACCAGTTCAGCAATGAACTTCCAATATTATTTAAAATTCTTGCCCTCGAGTCATCTCAGATCAGGTCACCAGACCAGGTAACATGATGACCTCAACTCCAAAACGTTTTCAGTAGTACCACAGCCACAGTTTTAAACCAATCAGTTTTAATCTTGCAGGACTTCATCAGTTCATAGATACCAACAATTTGTTTATCTCGGATTTTTAATATCGGTCACCTAAGGTCAGGTAAATTTCGTGACCGCCAACACTGTTTTGTCAAAAACTATCGACATAATAAAGATAAAGAAGAGAAAATGGTACCAATGTGTTTGTCTCGTCGAGACACGTCTCCCAATATGCAACATGACTAAATTGGGTCACCACTTGACCTTGACCTGAGGTCAAATTTTGTATTTGACCTAATTCGGTCACCTTGAATAGGATTCAAATTGCCTTGACAAGAAAAAACACGATGGCATACAAACTATTAATTTATCTTTATTAGGTAAAAAGTGATTTGCGAAAAACAGTTTTGTAAAAAAATCACCTTTTTTTGACATTTGATGACCTCTGGAGCCTAAACTATTGACCTGAGCTCAAATCTAAAGGACACCTAAGTCGATTGCATTCTTTCAAGGGCTTTCGATTGCTCTTTCCCGTTTGCTGCTAACTATCATAGTTCCCGATATATTGGGGGGGGGGGGGGGTGTTCGAAGCGAAGTCTTAAAACTTGAAAATCTTACTCTTGATGACCTTTGGTGACCTCTATATTGACCTGAGAAAAAAATGAGCGAAATACTTTCGAAAGAGCTTGTCTCCAACTATCTAAAGTCGTTTTCTGCTTGTCGCTACGTTGCGTTTTTTTTAGATCATAGGGGAGGGGGGCAAAATACCCCCCCCCCCCCCCCCTCCAGGGCGTGTAATTATCAGAGTCCCTCCAGGGCGTTTGTTAATAACACAAATTGGCGCAAGATCTGAAACGTCCATTGCGAGAATTTCGTTCATGCCAGTTGGTGCATTCAAAAGTTATCGCCGAAAATTAGGGTCCCAAGCGGCTTACTGTTCACAGTTTATGCATTATTTTTGTTTCCGTGGGAATATTTACTCTCTAGCCTTCTCGTCCAGTATTTAGCCTTCCCGTGGTGTTAGGTTCGTAAGTTGTTCTGCAGGCTCCAGTGGTGTTAGGTTTGTGCGTTGTTCTGCAGTTTACGTTGGTGTTAGGTTCTTCTGTTGCTCTGCAGTCTCTCCAGTCTCCAATTGTGTTGGTTCGTGTATCGCTCTCCTGTCTCCAATTGTGTTAGGTTCGTGTGCCGCTCTCCAGTCTTCAATTGTTATAGATTCGTGTGCCGCTCTGCAGTCTCCAGTAGTGTTAGGTTCGTGTATCGCTCTCCAGTCTCCAGTAGTGTTAGGTTCGTGTATCGCTCTGCAGTCTCCAGTGGTGTTAGGTTCGTGTATCGCTCTCCAGTCTCCAGTAGTGTTAGGTTCGTGTATCGCTCTGCAGTCTCCAGTAGTGTTAGGTTCGTGTGCCCCTCTCCAGTCTTTAATTGTGTTAGGTTCGTGTGCCGCTCTGCAGTCTCCAATTGTGTTAGGTTCGTGTATCGCTCTCCAGTCTCCAGTGGTGTTAGGTTCGTGTATCGCTCTGCAGTCTCCAATTGTGTTAGGTTCGTGTGCCGCTCTCGAGTCTCCAATTGTGTTAGGATCGTGTGCCGGTCTCCAGTCTTCGTGTTAGGTTCGTGTGCCGCTCTCCAGTCTCCAATTGTGTTAGGTTTGTGTATCGCTCTCCAGTCTCCAATTGTGTTAGGTTCGTGTGCCCCTCTCCAGTCTCCAATTGTGTTAGGTTCGTGTGCCGCTATGCAGTCTCCAATTGTGTTAGGTTCGTGTATCGCTCTCCAGTCTCCAATTGTGTTAGGTTCGTGTATCGATCTCCAGTCTCCAATTGTGTTAGGTTCGTGTGCCGCTTTGCAGTCTCCAGTGGTGTTAGGTTCGTGTATCGCTCTGCAGTCTCCAGTGGTGTTAGGTTTGCGTACCACTCTGCAGTCTCCACCCTCATAAAGACATAAATAAAGACATACATTTTCAGTACAACAAAGAGCCTCATGGGACCGTCCGGGTTGTACGGCACACATGGATGTGAACGACACACGTGACAATGGACATGAACGGCCACATACATTGCCTCGCAGGGCACCATATCATGTAATACACAATAACCATTTTCAGAATTTAACATCCAGTACATATACATCGTTAACACTACAGCGTCCTGCACACACGAACCTCATAATTTAGCAATCTACATTCACAAGACATTCAATCCATACAAACGTTGTAATTACACTATTCCCATACATGCACAATCTTCCTTCTCAAAATGATCCCTTTATTGTAAGCAACCTATTTCAATTAGTTATGTTTTTATGTATATTCCCATATGTGTATCACTATAACTAAGAATAATACCAGGAATATTTATAAACAAAACCCTTTCCCGCAAAATATTTGTCGAGCCCAGCTTTGAAAGAAACTAATGTGGCTGCACTGATTACATCACCTGGTAAATTGTTCCAATTGCTCACAGCCCTTCTACTGAAAAAACGACTGTCTTAATCTAGTCCTGCTTTGTTTAACAATAAGTTTATACTGATGGCATCGCCCTCTTTCCCCCTATCAAAATCAAACAAGCTCTTTAAATACCTAATCTGTTGACCATTTACAAACTTAAAAACTTCAAGGAGATCCCCCCTCAATCTTCTGTATTTAAGTGAGAACATATCCAATGTTTTAAGCCTATTCTCATATTCTAAATTACTAATACCGTTAACCATTTTGTTGCTCTTTTGTGTACCCTTTCTAGTAACCAACAATCTGTCTCATACGTTGGAGACCAAGCTTGAACACAGTACTCTAATTGTGGTCTAACAAATGCACAATAAAGTTTAGTTATCAGCTCAGCACTGTTATAAGAAATATTCCTGTAAATAGCACCAAGCATCCTTAGCGCCTTTTTTCTAGCTTTGGTTACCTGCTCAGATGCAGACAGCTTACTGTTAACCATTACCCCTAGGTCCCTTTCCATTACCGTCTGTTATATCTCCTGTCCCCTCATTTCGTACGAAGTTCTTCTTTTTACTCGGCCTAAATGCATAACTTTACATTTGTTAATATTAAATTCCATTTGCCATGTTTCTGACCATTCAACCAACCTACCCAGATCCGACTGGAAAAGATCCTGGTCGTTATCTCTCCTAATAACCCTGAAAACTTTAAGATCGTCAGCAAATTTTGACACTACTGTCTGCACCATTCTCGATTGTATTTATGAATATTAAAACTAACAATGGGCCTAAAACTGAGCCTTGAGGCACCCCACTACGCACATCTCTCCATTCAGATTTGACCCCATTTAGTAAAACTCTTTGCTGCCGTCCTGAGAGCCAAAACTCGATCCAATCAAGCGCCTTGCCGCTTATTCCGTGGCTTTTCAGTTGTAATCCTAATCTTTTATGGGGAACCTTATCAAAAGCTTCACTAAAATCAAGATACGCTACATCAAGCTGTTCCCCCTATCCAAACTATCGGTTGCCACATCCAAAAACTGCAGAAGGTTGGTCAAGCACGAATAACTCTTCCTGAAGCCATGCTGAGTGTCCCTAATTATTTTATATTCATCCAAATATTCTACCTTTAATGATAGATTCCAGTACTTTGCAAACTAAGGAGGTAAGACTAACAGGTCTATAATTTTTTACCTTACATTTATCCCCCTTCTAAAATATAGGAACTACGTTTGCACTCTTCCAGTCAAGTGGAATCTTTGTTTCATTTAGTGATCTGTAAAATATTAGAGCCAATGGAACAGATATCTCTCTTCCACATTCTTTTAGAACCCTTGCATATATAGTATCTGGTCTCTCCGCCTTATTAGGTTGTATCTTTGGTGTTAGGTTCGTTTGTCACTCTGCAGTCTCCAGTGGTGTTAAGTTCGTGTGCAACTCTGCAGTCTTTAGTGATATTAGGTTCGTGTGCCGTTCTGCAGTCTCCGGTGGTGTTAGGGTCATTTGCCGCTCTGCAGTCTCCAGTGGTGTTAGGTTTTTGTGCCGCTCTACAGCCTCCAGTAGTGCTAGGTGCGTGTGCCAATCTACAGTCTCCAGTGGTGCTAGGTTCGTGTGCCAATCTGCAGTCTCCAATTGTGTTAGGTTCGTGTGCCGCTCTGCAGTCTCCAGTGGTGTTAGGTTCGTGTGTCGCTCTCCAGTCTCCAATTGTGTTAGGTTCGTGTGCCGCTCTGCAGTCTCCAGTGGTGTTAGGTTCGTGTGCCGCTCTGCAGTCTCCAGTGGTGTTAGGTGTGTGTGCCGCTCTGCAGTTTCCAGTGGTGCTAGGTTCGTGTGCTAATTAGCAGTCTCTAGTGGTTTTAGGTTTGTATGTCGCTCTGCGGTCTCTGTGGTGTTAGGTGCGTGTGCCGCTCTGCAGTCTCCAGTGGCGTTAGGTTTGTGTGTCGCTCTTCGGTCGCTGGTGGTGTTAGGTTCGTGTTTTGCTCTGCAGTATCTACAGTCTCCAATGGTGTTAGGTTCGTATGCCACTCTGCAGTATCTGCAGTATCCATTGGTGTTAGGTTTGTGTGTCAATCTGCAGTCTCTGCAGTCTCCAGTGGTGTTAGGTTAGTGTGACATTCTGCAGTCTCTGCAGTCTCCAGTGGTGTTAGGTTCGTGTGTCGCTCTGCAGACTTCAGTGATATTTGGTTTGTGTGCCACTCTGCAGTCTCCAGTGGTGTTAGGTTTGTGTGCCGCTCTGCAGTGTCCAGTGGTGTTAGTTTCGTGTTCCGCTTTTGAGTCTCCATTGGTGTTAGGTTTGTGTGTTGCTCTGCATTCTCTGCAGTCTCCAGTGGTGCTAGGTTCGTGTACCACTTTTCAGTCTCCACTGGTGTTAGGTATGTGCTACGCTCTGCAGTCTATGGTGGTGTTAGGTTCGTGTATCTCTCTCCAGTCTCTGCAGTCTCCGGTGGTGTTAGGTTTGCATGCCATTCTGCAGTCTCCGGTGATTCGGCTGTCAGGGAGGATCTGGGAACGGAAGGTCCCGTCGTGTAGAGAGCCACCTGTCACGACCCCACTCTCTGCCATCATCTGCTAAATAATCAGCATTGACGTACAGCTTCGGACAAGCCAACACTGAACAGACTGAACCAACACCTGAATACGGCGCAGATCAGCAGTGCCGCGGCGTGACCCGACAGCCCCGGGGTCTCGGCCTGGTGACGCCTGGGCGGTTGACTTTGAGGCAGACCGCGCGGTGGGAGCTGGACCGGACCCAGCGGGCCGACGGGGCGGGCCCTGCCGCGGCCGCGCGCACCCTGCTCAGGATCGGTCACCTCAACATCCGCTCACTGAGAAGCAAACTGGACGACATCATGATCCTTCTAGACAACCACCAACTAGACCTGCTATGTCTATCGGAAACCTGGCTGAAATCGCAGGTCCTCGACAAGTTTCTGTCGTTTCCCGGCTACTGCATCCTGCGACGGAACCGAGAAGGACGGCGAGGAGGTTGCGTCGCGATCCTGCACCGGGAGGAGATGCAGGTGAAGCAGCTATCTATACCGGGTGAAGGACCACTGGAGACATTGTGGGCGTCGGCAACCTGGCGCTGCGGCCGGCCGACTACAGTAGGAATCATTTACCGACCATCCGACAGTCCGGTGACAGCCAGCCTGGAGCACCTGGAGGACCAGCTCCGAGAGGTGGATGGTGCCGGCAGACCATTTTTCGCCCTCGGCGACCTCAACTTTAACGTGCTTGACTCTAACTCACCGGACACGCGCCGTTACCTACAAGTCATCAGAGAGCTGAACATGATCCAGCTGATTGACGGCCCCACTCACCTTGAACCGACTCCATCAGCATTAGATCACATCATCACGAACCAGACGGATCCAGCGCCGGAGGCCACCATCCTCCCGAACGTCATCAGCGACCACCAGCCGATCATGGTATCGGCGCAGCTCGGCAGAGTGCGCAAGCCGGTACAGTGGCAAACCATCCGCAGCTGGAGGCGAACAGACTGGAACGCCATCGTCTTGATCTGCTGAAGTCAGACTGGGACGGCGTAGATGACGCAACGGACGTTAATCAATGCGTAAACCACTTCATGAGCGTGTGGAACGCTGTCATGGACCACCACTGCCCTCCCAAGCGTGTACGCATTGCCAGACCACACTGTACCTGGATCGCCGATGATTCTGCTCTGCGAGCTCTCCTGTCCGAGCGGGAAAACGCGGGAGACTCCTGACTCTGCTTGCACACCCCGGAGGTGAGGACGGACTTTGTGCGTCTCCGCAACCAGCCGCCTCATCGCAGCCCGGCGCCAGTTCCTCTGCGGCGAGATAACCCCAGGAGACCGCCGCGGGTTCTGGCTGACCTTCAAGAGATTCGCCACGGCGACCGCGACGCCGGCCGGCGTTCCCGTGGCAAGTCCAGAGGAGACAGTGGCGGCAACTGACAAGCTGAACCGGCACTTCGCGGAAGTAGGGCCTCGCATCGCGGCCGACCTCATGGACGCTATCGCTGCTGGCCGTGAGAACCTCAGGCCGCCGACCGTGTGCGCCGCTGGCTTCGAGCTCATGCCGACCACTCTGCCTGAACTATCCCGCTGCATCCGTTAATCCGTTACGTTACATACCGATCCGCTCATTTGGAGTGCCAAACGCAAGCCCGGGCGTTAGCCCGCCATAAGGAAATCTGTCAAAAATCGTGAAATAATCTATATAGCTGCAGTCGGAGCAGGAAATATGAAATTCGCCGCAAGGTTCCCAGTAGAACCGAGTCTCTGCCTTTTGGTGCACTCCTCCTGGTCACTGTAGTACCAGTACTTAACCCGCAAATTTTCGTTAAACATTTGCATGCAACCCGATTTTAGCATAGGAAATCCACGAAATTATGTCTCCTTCAGATTATATTGAGTCCTCACAAAAACCGTACAAACATTTTATAATTTCTCCGCGCACTTTCAGGTAGAAACATATCTCAGAAGTCGAAAAAAATACCCGGAAGGTCGTCCTACTGTAGCTTGAGCCGCCAAATTGTATTGCATTTGCAACTTTCGTGTGCAAATAGCCTAAATGTTTTTTAGACGCTACAACGCATTAAATAAGACGAATATTGCCCACATTTAAACGTGCCATACTCGTAGATGATGTCAGCTGTAATGGTGAACATGGACACCGGGTAATATTTGTTTGCAATACATGCAATTGACACGCAACGGCCGAGATACAATGCTTACTACCGTACCGATGCCAGGCAAATTAATCATTGAATGTCTTACAACATATGACATAAACTTCAACGGATCTTCGCCCAAGCAATAGCTACGATGAACTGAATATTTGCAACCTTAGATCTAATGCAAGCTTATGTTGCAATGTTGCAACTTATAGAAGAAGAAGAAATAAATTATATTATTTTGACCTCGTCAGGTCAAAGGTCATATTGTGGTCACGCTAATTTTTTTCCTTTTTTCGAATAGTCTAACACTGTGGAGTATTATATATTAGTTTGATTCCGCTAAGTTTATTAGCACAGAAGATATAAGCGTTTGATTGATATAAAGTAGGTACACACAATATCGTGACTTTTTTAACCTCTAAATATGACCCTTGAGGTCACCTGGAGCCAAAAGTGGTTGTGTATGTTTCTTTCACTTGACACCACAGGTGTACCAATTTTCATCAAAATCGGAGGGGGTCGGATTTGTTTTTGTTCGGCCAGACCCTTATTCCACTAATGATCACGTATAAATGAAGGAAGCCGGGCAGCAATTTTCATTTCACGTGGATAATATAAAACGGACAACGACGGATGTCATCACCGTTAGGCACCGCTGATCGAGACGCGTATATTATATGATCATGACTTGGACTCAAACTTAAGGTGTTTACTGTTTATAATAGACATAGCCTGTGCAGCCCATTTTCATGATATATTCAAACGGTTTCTGCGAAAACACACAAACATACATGAAAAACACCATGCATTAAATAAGGTAAAAATAAGGAATATTGAAAAGTAACCATGACTTGGATATCGGCATCAAACCAATTTAGTATATAGTAAATAATGCACACAAATAATCAGAACATGGTTTCGCTCACCAAACGTTTCCTTCGGTTCGCCTGGTGATGATCGGTCGATCGGTCGTAATCGTTCGTTCGTTAGTTGCTTCACGCTATTCAATTGGCGTTCAAGCTGTTCACAAGTACAAACAAATGCAATAAATAGATACAAAGTTCAAAAGCAAATATTACAAGTTGTTTCAGCGCTGGTACCAAAATCGAATTTAAACCATTTCAAATTACGAAAATATGCATATTTTGCTCGCGCTATTTATCATAGCGAGTTCGCGTCGGCGGACTCGTACAATCGGCTCATTTGTGCACTCGACAATCGTTGGTCGCGATATCCTCCCCCGCCAGTGTTCCGTCTACAGTGGAACACAACATCAGCCACACTCGCGACTGTTCCACCTATTGTTCATTGATTGCTGGCCTGGGATGCGAACAACATCCTCAAGGTATATTCACTATATGTACAGGATGCTCCCTTGCAAGGATGCTCACTTGCAACACACTCACTTCACATTCCGTGTCAGTACTTTCGGGAGCGTCGTCATGTTCGTGTCCACAATCCCCACTGTCCTCATGCTTGTCCCTTCAAATCTGTTGCCAGTCGTCACAGTCCGTTGGTCGTGTTCAGGCAATGAGGCCCGACATCATTGCGAGCTGGCTGAAGCCTTGTGACAGCCGCCCTCGTCGGGCGCCTCGTGATGTTGAGCAGACACACGGGCTGTGATGTCGTCATCCCACCCAGCAACAGTCGGGCAGAGGAAGCGCTCTGGCCGGATGGCCGACGGGCTGACGGGCTGCACAGGCTATAGATTGTGGTTTTATGTGTGTATTCCTATCTGTGAGTGCCTACACATGTGTCAGTGAGATGTGATTCGTGATTACGAGCATTCAGTTCCGTAAATGCTTACTCAATCCTTTCAAGGATGCACACCTTGTTCGCTGGGCGGCGGTAGGTCAAGCCGTTTCCAGTTTTAAGTTCCACTGAGCGGACGCGGCCATCATCGCCCGGTATAGCGCGCGTGACGGTCGCCAGAGGCCAGTATCCCCGCGGGGCTTGGTCATCCACCATCAGGATGACGTCCCCTACCTGCAGGTTCTCAGAGTCTCGGGCCCACTTCTCACGGCGTATCAGAGTAGGCACGTACTCTTTCCTCCATCTTCGCCAGAAATGATATGCGAGCACTTGCGCGTGCCGCCACCTCTTCTTACTCAGCAATTCTGAATCGTTGAACGTTCCTGGCGCTAGAGACGTCTCTGGACATCCAAGCAGGAAGTGACGTGGGGTCAGAGGTTCTGGGTCTCTTACGTCGCCACTGCAGTATGTTATTGGCCGACCGTTTAGGACACTTTCAACCTCTACCAGCGCTGTCGAAAGTACCTCTTCTGAGACAACCTGATTGCCCAGTACAACTCGCAGAGCTTTCTTCGCAGAAGCGACCAGGCGCTCCCATACGCCACCCATGTGGCTCGCCGTAGGAGGGTTGAAGTGCCACTCGATGTGATCTTGACTTAACGCGTCCAGAATCTGAGACTGATTCCACTCTTTGATTAGGCCTCTCAGCTCCTTCTCGCCAGCGACGATGTTAGTCCCGTTGTCAGAGTAAATACCGGACGGCTTGCCTCGGCGCCCGAAGAAGCGTCTCAGACCCATTAAGAAACTGTTAGCGTCCAATGACTCCACCAGTTCTAAGTGTAAAGCTCTGGTACTCAAACAGGTTATCAGGAGGACCCAACGTTTCTCAGTCTTCCGGAACCTTTTGACTTGCAATGGGCCGAAGAAGTCCAAGCCGGCGCAGTGGAAGGGACGCGTCGTGTCAAATCTATAACGTGGCAGGTCTGACATCTTCGGCTGAGAGGGCCTCGCTCTCCGATTACGACAGAAGGCGCAAGTGTGCAGTTCGCGCCTCACAGTAGCTCTGGCTTTCGGTATCCAATATTGGCTACGAAGGTTACTTAGCGTGTGATCCACTCCAGCATGCAACGCTCGTTTGTGTGCATCATGTATAATCAGACGGGTCACTTCATCATTGCTACCCAAGATGACTGGATGCCGAGTTTCTTCCGGAACGGGAGCGTGGGAAAGACGGCCGCCAGATCGTAGCAGTCCTTTGTCATCCAAAAATGGTGATAAATCCAACAACCGGCTCGACGAACGCACCGAACCAGTCGATGCTACCATGTTTATATCTTCTAAGTGGGACTTTCTCTGTGTATCTTTCAAGATCAAAATACTTGCAGCGTCCATTTCTCGACCGTTCAGAGGAGTTAAAATGATCTTACCCTTCCTAACAGTTGCCTTCAAGTTATCAATGAATCTATTTACCCATGCCACTATTCTCTTATATTTGCGCCATGAAGAAAACCGCGCGGGATCAGGCAATACCGACTGGTATACATGGATGCTCAGAACATGTGGCGAATGCCTCACCTCTGGATCAGCGGAATCGAGGTCCGGTGGCGGCCTGTTCTGTGACGGCCACATCTGCTGCGCCTTTCTTAAGAATTCGGGACCTTCCCACCATGAAGAAGGATCACTGCACGTGGCCCCAGAAGCACCACGGGAGCAGGCGTCCGCTGGATTCAGTCGCCCAGGAATGTGATGCCATTCATCACGATCTGACAAATCATGTATTTCTGCAACACGGTTCGCCGTAAACGTATGAAAGCGACGGCTCTCGTGCCGGATATAAGCCAGTACGATTTTGCTGTCTGTCCAGTACAAACAGCGAGAGAACTTGTACGTTATTGACTGTTTGACGGACGCGGCTAGTCTACAGGCAAGGACCGCCGCTTGAAGCTCCAGTCGAGCTATGGTAAGCTGTTTTCGCCAGTCGAGTCTTCGCCATTATAAAAGAACACGTAGCTGTCTGCTGCTCATCCTCAAAAGCTTCAGTCGTCATCCTGACGTACGCCACGGCCCCGAACGCTGCCTCCGAAGCATCACAAAATATATGAAGCTCATATTCATCGGGTTCTCTCGACATGTTCGCCTTGTAGCAGCGAGGGATGCGGATGTTTTCGAGATGGGAGAGCTCCGCCGTCCACAAACGAAATTCGTGAAGTTCTCTCCCCCGCAACTTCTCATCCCATTCATATTTCAGTGACCACAGGCGCTGCACAAGCACTTTGGCACGAAGTGTGTAAGGAGCAACAATCCCAAGTGGATCAAAGATCATAGACACGCGACGGAGCACCCCCCGTTTCGTCTCTGGGACCTCGGTGACGCGATTCTTGACTCCAATGATATCTTCTTGAGGTATCCAAACACAGCCTAATGCCCTCTCCCGACCTTGCTTATGGCGTAAGAGGTCTACGCTGGGTATGTCGGAGGTGCAGAATTGCGAATTTCCGAGAACGTCTGGATGGCTGCTCACCCACTTAGTTAAAACAAATCCTCCTTTACTCACGAGTTGTGTCACCCCCTCCTTTATGTTTTTGGCTTTATCAACTGTTTTCTCGGAATGAAGGAAATCGTCCATATAAAAACTGTTACGTACAGCTGCAGCAGCGCCATCAAAGCTGGCGGTGCTATCCCGGTGATCGTCAGCAGTTCTCTGAAGAACGTAGCTTGCCGCTGCTGGGCTGCATCGAGCACCGAAGATAGTTACAAGCATCCGATAGTGGTCAGGTGGCTCAGATGTGTCGCAGTTTCTCCATAAAAACGTGAGTGCTGGTTGGTCTTCCTGTCGCACCCTTACTTGGTGGAACATTTCAGTTATGTCAGCCATTAAAGCGACTCGTTCTTCACGGAAACGCATAAGTATTCCCACCAGGTTCTGCAACAGGTCAGGGCCTGTAAGAAGATTGTCATTCAGAGAAGTTCCTTTGCAGGGCGCAGCCGCATCGAAGACTACGCGTAACTTCTCCTTGTTCGGTTTCGATACTCCGTGATGTGGCAGGAACCACGTCTTCGCATTGTTATGAGCAGCTTCCTCACTTGTTAACCGACGTGCGTGACCCTTTCTTACATATCCCATCAGCACTTCTTCATATGCTGCCGCTTTCTCTGGTTGCTTACAGATACTTCTCTCTGTTGAAATTAAGCGACGGAGGGCTGCATTGTAGTTGTTCGGCATGCTCACATTATCTGTTTTCCACAGTAGTCCCACCTCGTACCGGTCTCCGACCTTCCTGGTTGTCTCTTCTAAAATCCTCAGAGCTCGTCTGTCTTCAGTGGACATGGAAGACTCACAATCATACTTTGTTCCAAAAGATTCAGTGCTCCACCATTATTGGAGTTGACCAGGCGCCTCTTCTGACGTCGTTCTGCGCACAAACATGACTTGTCTTACATGTTCTGGGACGAAGCTCTGTAGAGAACCCGTGAGTGCCCAACCGAACGCTGTTTTGACAGCAACCGGCTCTCCAGGTTTGCCCACTCTAGCCTCCTGTTGAAGCACCACCTCGATAATGTTGGCGCCCAGAAGAAGCTCAACCTTCTGCCCGTTGTAGCCGGCTATGTTAAGGTCTCGGATATGGTCCCAGCTTTGCTTGCGTCTTTCAAGGCTAGGGGTCTGAACATACAACTCAGGTACGGAGAACACTTCCGGAACGAAGATAGGTTTCGCGCGCGTGTCATGCGTCGGAAGCAGGGTCAATGCCACTCTCTGGGAATTCTGCTTTGTTCCGCAACCCCTGACCGTCTGGAGTTGGAGTCCTTGCTCCTCGCCAGTTATCTTCAGGTCCCGGAGAACTTCTTCGCAGCAAAGAGATGTTTGAGCTCCGGGGTCGAGAAGGGCGTTAACTATTCTTGACCGTCCTTCCTTACCCAGAACCTTCACCCGTACAACCTGTAGCAGCGTAGTAGCATTGTGACCTGTTTTGGACGCAGCCGCGATAACTCGGGTGCTAAGGCTGTCAGTCGCTTGTTCAGTTCGGTGTGTCTCGGTAAATGGGGTGTAACGGCTCACTCTCTGGCTTCCGTGCAGTAAATGATTGTGACGCATCCTGCAGCCATCAATTCCACACTGCTTAGCTGTTCTGCAATGGCGCGCTTTGTGTCCCCCTTTCAGACAGTAGAAGCAGATGTCTGATGCGATCACAAACTCAACTCTCTTGTTAACATCCTTCTCCAGAAACAGGGGGCATGCGTCCACTTGATGCTGCCCTCCACAGGATATGCAGGTCCCACTATAGCTTGCCACCTCCGTGCTGAGAGCAGCTCTCCGAATAGGTGTGACTTTGATATCGTGCCTGTTTGTCCTACCGAGCCTGTTATCTTCTGGCGCCACTGCTGCGTAGTTAATGGCCACTCGCACTTGTCGGCGCAACCAAACATCGAGATTTAACAACGTCGGCCTGGCTGGCTCTAGATCGAGCACGTACTGCCCCCACTCTTTCTTCAGTTCTGGAGGAAGTTTCTTCACAACATTGTGTAGATTCTCGGAGCTTCGCAAGTCACCTTCGTAGCCCAGATTTTCCAAGACTGAAACAGCCGAGTGGACAGCCGCATGGAACTGATCCATGGACTCAGGATCTAAGTAGATCGGCGGTGGACACGTGAATACAGCTGCCATATTCGAATGCACTATGTCCTCCTGCCTGCCATACCGGTCTTCCAACGCCGTCAGTGCTGCACGATAAAGGCGACCATCATAAAGCATGCCAGCAATCGTTTTTTGCGCCGGGCCAATCACGGCACCCTGTAGGTGCGCCATCTTCTCTGTGTCTGTCAGGGAGGACTGATTGCCAACCAGGGTTTGAAACAGAGCAAACCACCGCGGCCATTCTCCCGGAGCGCCACGCAACTTTGAGAGCTCCAGCCGAGGGAGGTTCCTCAAGAAGCTGCTGTCAGCGCTAGCATAATTAGAATGCGGTCCATCGGTTACCGCTGTCGCTTGATGCAGGTCACAAGCGGAGACAGGAGAGGAGACTTGAGTAGCTGGGTGGGATTTTCCAATCACTTTAGGACGGCTCAGTTCATCTTCCACCTCCCCAACAGCCTTCTCCTTTATCAGGCCACAAGCGGAGACAGTAGAGAAGACTTGAGTAACTGGGTGGGATTTTTCCATTACTTTAGGACGGCTCAGTTCATCTTCCACCTCCCCAACAGCCTTCTCCTCTATAAAATCATTTCGCCTCTCCCATTGGAGTTCACTTTCGGCGGCCAGTGTAAGCTTTGCCTCCAGTTCGGCTGTTGCTCGCGCCTCCCGTGCGTCTTCCAGTTCATTTGCTCTTTTTAATTCTTCCTCCTTTCTTTCCCGTTCATGTCGATTCTTGAGCTGCTCTAATTCCAGTTCTTTTACCTTCAAAGCAATTTCAGTCCTTTTCGATTCAGACATTTGAGACTTCGAAGAACATTGCGAGCTATCGACTATTGATTCTGGTTCATCTTTTCTTTCTACCAATGCCTTTTCTATCTGATCCATTGTATCATGATAGTGACTTTCTGCTTCTGCTAGATAGCGTTGGGCCTTATCCACTGCATCAGTGTCTCTAAGAGTTTCAATGTATTGATCATTTGTAACTTGTAAATTCAAGAAAGCTTCATCAAGTTCAGGCATAACCCTCAGCAACTCAGTCCTGCTGCCCTTGGCAGTGACCATGACTAGTGCTCGACGCCTAACTCGTGTAAGCTTTCCTAGTGCATATTTGCGCTTCTGTTTTGCCTGTGCAGTGACCTCAGACATGGCGAATATCAATATGTGTCTGCTTTATACAATGTGGCAACCAACAAGAAAGACAATGCAGTGGATTGAATAAGGCTCCTAGGCTCTAGCTATTGGTGAGCGTTTGAAACTGTCATCACCGTTAGGCACCGCTGATCGAGACGCGTATATTATATGATCATGACTTGGACTCAAACTTAAGGTGTTTACTGTTTATAATAGACATAGCCTGTGCAGCCCATTTTCATGATATATTCAAACGGTTTCTGCGAAAACACACAAACATACATGAAAAACACCATGCATTAAATAAGGTAAAAATAAGGAATATTGAAAAGTAACCATGACTTGGATATCGGCATCAAACCAATTTAGTATATAGTAAATAATGCACACAAATAATCAGAACATGGTTTCGCTCACCAAACGTTTCCTTCGGTTCGCCTGGTGATGATCGGTCGATCGGTCGTAATCGTTCGTTCGTTAGTTGCTTCACGCTATTCAATTGGCGTTCAAGCTATTCACAAGTACAAACAAATGCAATAAATAGATACAAAGTTCAAAAGCAAATATTACAAGTTGTTTCAGCGCTGGTACCAAAATCGAATTTAAACCATTTCAAATTACGAAAATATGCATATTTTGCTCGCGCTATTTATCATAGCGAGTTCGCGTCGGCGGACTCGTTACAATCGGCTCATTTGTGCACTCGACAATCGTTGGTCTCGACAATCGTTGGTCGCGATAACGGAAATGGTTGGAAGCGAATGGAGAATCATTTTTTTCTAGCACACAGAAAGCATTTTCCAGCCCTAGAGCTTACATTATTTAGGACAGAGGTCGAGGTTAAGGACCCAGTAGATGAAGCGATCGTTCCGTAACGCCATCAGATGAGCGTGTCGTGCGCGGTCGGGCTGTATGAGGTACCACTGTTTGGGGTCAGCGAGTGCTTCCCAGTTGTGGGTCTGCATCTGATACGCCTAGTTAACCTGTCGCTGGTGATGAAGGTGTTCCCGAGTCAGTGGAAAACCGCATGTGTCGTGCCCATACCCATGATCGGTGACCCTCAGATACCCTCTAACAATAGGCCAATCTCGCTACTTAGCGGGCTATCGAAGATCTTAGAGAAGGTTGTGTGCAGTCAACTGACACTCTATTTGAACTCGGCCAACCTACTGAGCCCATCCCAGTACGCGTATAAACAAGGACACTCTACTGATGATGCCGTGCTCGACGCTGTCGAGCGCCTTGCTCTTAACATCGACAGAAGCCTGGTATCGTCGGTAACGACGTATGATCTTTCAAAGGCGTTCAACAGCGTCGACCACGACGTTCTCCTGAGTAAGATGGCCTGGTATGGCGTCGACACTGCATGGTTCCGCAGCTACCTGAGTGACCGTGCCCAGGTGGTGAAAGACGGGCAGCTGACTTTGCCGATGTCATGCGGCGTGCCCCAGGGCTCGATCGTTGGACAAATCGTATTCACCTTATTCGGAAACAACATGTCTGGACATTTGACCCATGGTTACCTCATCTCATACGTGGATGACACCATCCACCTGGACTGCGCGCCCCCTGACAATCCCGGTTTAGATGCCCTGACAAACAGGCTGGAACTCACTCTTCTCGAACTTCAAGCATGGTTCGGCGCAAACTTTCTCAAAATAAATGAAAAGAAAACTGACTTTCTCCTTGTTGGCACCAAGCATAATCTGAAAAACATCAGGATTCCACTTCAAAATTGATGACACTACCATTGAACCATGAAAGAAATGAGAAGAAAAAATCCTAGGCGTCGTCCTAGAACTCTGTCTGTCATGGAACGCGCATGTCTCCGGCGTGGTCTCGAAATGCAACGGAATCCTCGTCTCACTCTGCAGATTTCGACACTACTTTTCCAGCGAAGTCCTCAAAATTATCGTACAGGCGTATTTTTTCCCACACATCCACTACTGTCTCTGCGTGTGGGGCGGAGCGGCCAAGGATCAACTATACAAAAATCCAAAAGTTTTGAACTTCGCCGCCCGAGTAACCACTGGAACCAACAAACATATCCACATCTCTCCTGCCTTAAATTCCCTAGAATGGCTTAGGATTGAGGCCATGGTGGCTCGCCGTGACCTTGTGAAGGTGTTCAAGGTGCTGAAGCAGGAGAGCGCGCCTGCCAACATCTGCGCGTTCTTTACCCCCCGCGCCACTGTGTCGACCCGCGAGACACGCACCTCTGACCGCGGCTGCCTGCAGCTCCGAAAATGCCGTCTGTCCGCCACGCAGAGCGTATTTTCTTACCGAGCCGCGGCTGCCTGGAACGGCCTTTCCCTGACGTCAGCGGGATCACCACCCTGCGCACTTTAAAATCTGCCATCTGCGACCTGTGAATGCTTACTGTGTATGTGTTTTACTGATTTTTGCCTGCCTTATTTACTTGTACTTGTATTGTCTTTTACCTTGATGCTATGGGTTTTCCTGTTTTTTTAGAGCCTGTGCTGCATCCTGTTTTGATGTGAAACCGTAACACCCATTCCGTGGAAGGTTTTGAATACACTGTCGACTGTTCGTGTTTCGCTCTTCAGTCTCCGGTGGTGTTAGGTTCGTGTGCCACTCTGTAGTCCCTGCAGTCTCTGCAGTCTCTGGTGGTGTTAAGTTCGCGTGTCAATCTGCAGTCTCTGCAGTCTCCAGTGGTGTTAGATTCGTGTGCCAATCTGCAGTCTCTGCAGTCTCCACGTTACGAACCGAGCCACTGATTCGCAGCTCCCGGGGCGGCTCGAAGCGTAAGACCACCATAGAGATACCGGGCTAAATTCGTAATATAGTCATTTTTACAACGTATTCTTCAGGAAATGTGATAAACGTACTCCCACTAATACTATTGCTATCTAATACTAATACTATCCCACCATTACTACTTATACTACTTACTATAATACTATTGTTCAGGCATAAGCTAACCAATTCCGGTACTTTGTGACTGTTGCGGTTGGTCCGCCTTTTTGTATTAAATAAATAGCTATTGTTCATATTTAACGTTAAAAATGTCGGAAAACGCCTCCTCCCTTGATCATTTGTGGTTATTGAATGTAGAAAACACAATTTTGAAACCAACGTACCCCCGTTCTATATCGAATGATGTGCCGGGAATACAATGCTAACATTCATCTTCCTGTAGCGCTGCATGGTTGTCCGCCGAGTTGCATGGCATTTGTAAATTATTTCTGGCAACGGCAAATAACTGGCAAATGCTTTCCATTTAGGTCACACATCAGAGGCCTATTTCACAAAGAAATTAGTAATTACACATGTTTGCGATTACAAACGCAAGAAAATATTGCAAACCTCACAAAAAGCTATTTCACAAACATTCGCCACCTCTGAATTACCGATTGTAAAGAAAATTGTAAACACAAATGTTAGTACAGCAGAAAGCTTGAAATCAAGAACGTTTGTATTAAAACTTGATGCTAATGACAAATAATTTGATTGTTAACAAATTAATTTAACAAATATTTACATTGTGGTTTATTTTTTTATTCAATATAAAATTAGTTATAGGGAGAATAATCTTTTAATTAACATTTCATCGGAATGCAAACTCTGATCGTAAAAATACATCTTGGTAAGCAGTTAGAGTAAACAGAATTTGACCATTCACCAGGTGGCGAAGCATAACAACAGAACTACTCTTAAAAGAAAGATCGTTGAATTTCTCGACCATTTTTTCACCTAACCTAGCCGATTTCTTACTTCGTAAAGGGTGAAGGTTCACTGTACATTGCACAAGACATCGTTGACCGCTGCAATTATATCGTCATGCGGTTTCTCCGCGCGGAGGCGCCCCTCACAGCGCAATCGGTAAGGTGCATGCACTGTGACTGGACTTCAAAGCTGGAGATCCCTGTTCGAATCTCTCGGAAAAATAAATTGTTTTGGGCAGCTATACCTATGCATAACTAAACCATTACCCTAACAACCTCGGCAACGTAACAACCTCACCAAGAAAATAACCTGAACAGTCAAACAATGTCAACTGTCAATGCAGTTTCTGAAATTCAGAACTCCTGACCCACTGGAATTACATGTTTGTAATTGCAAACATTTCCTCACTTCCGTCAACCTTTGAGAAATAGAACGTGTGCAATTGCAAACATTTTTACAAACAATATCTTTGTAAAGTAGTTTGTAAATAGTAAATTGAGATTTACTGCCCTGGGGTTTTGTGAAATCCAAACTACAAACATGTGTAAAAAATATTTGTAATTACAAAGAAATTCTTTGTAATTACAAACTTTTTTGCTTTGTGAAATAGGCTACTGATCGGGCCACCTTTTTATATTCTGCTGTGTTACTCTAACCCTTCTTGATGTTTCAGACAAATATTTTGCTCAGAAGTCCTTTCAAAGTCACATGAGGTCATCCGAGGTCACCTACACTTTGTTGTCAACAACTCTCGACAGAATGCAGATAGAGAAGTGAAACCGGCACCACTGTGTTTGTCTCTTCGAGCCACCTCTCCCAACATGCAACATAACCTACTTGAGCCATCACTTGACCTTGACCTGATGCACATTTTTGTTTTGTAAGTTGACCTAACCTGGTCAACTCGAATACGATTCAAAGCGCATTGACGAGACGAACACGATTGCGTCAAAATTATTGCCTTATCTTTATTAGATACAAAATATATCTGTGAAAAACAGTTTTGCAAAAACTAGCCTTTTGACCTTCGATGACCTCTAGAGCCTAAACTGTTGACCTGAGCTAAAATTTGAGGACACCTTAGCGATTGGATTTTTGCAAGAGTTTTTTATTGCTTTTTTCGTTTGTTCCTGGATGTCATAGTTCGCGATATGTTTGGGGGTTTTCGAAGCGAAGTCCTAAAACTGGAAAATCTGGCCTTTGATGACCTCTGGTGACCTCAATATTGACCTAAGCCAAAACATGACTCAAATAGTTTCAAAACTATTTTTGACGAACTTTCGAACGGTATTTTATTCGTTCCAACGGTTCTGTCAGACGAAGACGTACACATTTATAAAATATTGCACTCATGATCGCCCAGGAATCCAAATGATTTGATATTAATTGACTTTTTGCCAGTCCTATATTAAACTGTCATAGACAATAAGCGCAAGGTATTGGATAATCGATATTCTGTACTATATGCCAATTCATTTTCCGTGGTCATCCGCTAATAACCCGGCAAAAACGACGAGTGCATGCCATGGGACTCCAGGCCATCGTTCCCTAACGAGTGGTGTTAGGTTCGTCTGCTGCTCTGCAGTCTCTAGTGGTGTTTGGTTCGTCTGCTGCTCTGCAGTCTCTAGTGGTGTTTGGTTCGTGTGCCGCTCTGCAGTATCCGGTGGTATAAGGTTTCAGTGTCGCTCTGCAGTCTCCGGTGGTGTTAGGTTTACGTGTCTTTGCAGTCGCCAGTGGCGTTAGGTTCGTGTGTCGTTCTGCAGTCTCTGGTGGTGTTAGGTTCGCGTTTCGCTCTGCAGTCTCTGGTGGTGTTCGGTTCGTGTTTCGCTCTGCAGTCTCTGTTGGTGTTAGGTTCGCGTTTCGCTCTGCAGTCTCCGGTGGTGTTAGGTTTACGTGTCTTTGCAGTCGCCAGTGGTGTTAGGTTCGTGTGTCGCTCTGCAGTCTCTGGTGGTGTTAGGTTCGTGTGTCGCTCTGCAGTCTCTGGTGGTGTTAGGTTCGTGTGTCGCTCTGCAGTCTCTGGTGGTGTTAGGTTCGTGTGTCGCTCTGCAGTCTCTGGTGGTGTTAGGTTCGTGTTTCGCTCTGCAGTCTCCGGTGGTGTTAGGTTCGTGTGTCACTCTGCAGTCTCTGGTGGTGTTAGGTTTGTGTGTCGCTCTGCAGTCTCTGGTGGTGTTAGGTTCGTGTGTCGCTCTGCAGTCTCTGGTGGTGTTAGGTTCGTGTTTCGCTCTGCAGTCTCCGGTGGTGTTAGGTTCGTGTGTCACTCTGCAGTCTCTGGTGGTGTTAGGTTTGTGTGTCGCTCTGCAGTCTCTGGTGTTGTTAGGTTCGTGTGTCGCTCTGCAGTCTCTGGTGGTGTTAGGTTCGTGTGTCGCTCTGCAGTCTCTGGTGGTGTTAGGTTCGTGTTTCGCTCTGCAGTCTCCGGTGGTGTTAGGTTCGTGTGTCACTCTGCAGTCTCTGGTGGTGTTAGGTTCGTGTGTCGCTCTGCAGTCTCTGGTGGTGTTAGGTTCGTGTGTCGCTCTGCAGTCTCTGGTGGTGTTAGGTTCGTGTGTCGCTCTGCAGTCTCTGGTGGTGTTAGGTTCGTGTGTCGCTCTGCAGTCTCTGGTGGTGTTAGGTTCGTGTGTCGCTCTGCAGTCTCTGGTGGTGTTAGGTTCGTGTTTCGCTCTGCAGTCTCCGGTGGTGTTAGGTCGTGTGTCACTCTGCAGTCTCTGGTGGTGTTAGGTTCGCGTTTCGCTCTGCAGTCTCTGGTGGTGTTTGGTTCGTGTGTCGCTCTGCAGTCTCCGGTGGTGTTAGGTTTACGTGTCTTTGCAGTCGCCAGTGGTGTTAGGTTCGTGTGTCGTTCTGCAGTCTCTGGTGGTGTTAGGTTCGTGTTTCGCTCTGCAGTCTCCGGTGGTGTTAGTTTCGTGTTTCGCTCTGCGGTCTCTGGTGGTGTTAGGTTCGTGTGTCGTTCTGCAGTCTCTGGTGGTGTTAGGTTCGTGTGTCGTTCTGCAGTCTCTGGTGGCATTATTAGGTTCGCGTTTCGCTCTGCAGTCTCTGGTGGTGTTAGGTTCGCGTTTCGCTCTGCAGTCTCTGGTGGTGTTAGGTTCGTGCTTGTCTCTGCAGTCTCCAGTGGTGTTAGGTTCGTGCGTCGCTCTGCAGTCTCTGGTGGTGTTAGGTTTGTGTGTCGCTCTGCAGTCTCTGGTGGTGTTAGGTTCGTGTTTGTCTCTGCAGTCTCCAGTGGTGTTAGGTTCGTGCGTCGCTCTGCAGTCTCTGGTGGTGTTAGGTTCGTGTGTCGCTCTGCAGTCTCTGGTGGTGTTAGGTTCGTGCGTCGCTCTGCAGTCTCTGGTGGTGTTAGGTTCGTTATCGCTCTGCATTCTCTGGTGCCTGGTGTTAGGTTCGTGCGCTACTCTGCAGTCTCTGCAGTCTCCAGTGGTGCTAGGCTCTTGTGCCGCTCTGCAATTTTTGGTGATGTTATGTTTGTATGCCATTCTGGAGTCTCCAGTAGTGTCACGTTTTCGTGTTCACTTGCACCCTCCGGTGGTGTTGGGGATGTCCGGGCTGAATACATCACGAGTTTAATGCATCAGAGCTTATAACTTTACAAAATTACGCATGAGATGGAAATGTCAGTTGGTCTTCAAGAAACGAGAATACACAAACCCTTTGCAACGGCGAAATGAGCGCAGTTAAAAGCCGGCTGATCTGGTGGACGCCGAAATAGTGATGTTTAAGAGGGAAAGTTTACCAGTAAATACAAAATCCAGTAGACTCTTTGTAATTTCAGGTGTGGTGAAGTGAACCTAATCTTATCGTAGCATATGCTTCTGGTGTTAAAGAAACGACAGGAGATCTTGTCGGAACTGTTATAACTTCCGCCATTTTGCACTGCAAACAAAATGAAGTGGACAGGGGCAAGACGAATCATTTTTGACGGAGCAGGTTGCAACGTTAGGTTAATATGACATAAATAACGAACATTAATTAATAACTCGAAATATTTAGCAAAACAATTTACATGATATAATTACCTAGAGCGGACGCGAGGTCTTCAGTCAACTAGGGAGAAACTCTATGTATGAGCGGCCCGACCGTAGCCATGGTTTTCAGAATCATACTTCTTCGCAGCTATTCGGTTTATGTGGCTGAAAATTTGCGCACACAAATGTTCATGTCGTAAAAAATATCGCATTAACCCGCACACTGCAGGGGCTTTGCACCGAACACCAACTGCAGGGGGGGATTGATTTCCGCCCCCCCCCCCCTGAGATCTCAAAAACTACGTTATGTAGAGAGAAGCAGAAAAAGGTATTTGATAGATTGATACATGTTCTATCGAAAGTATTTCAGTGTTCTTTTAGATCAGGTCAAAATTGAGGTCACCAGAGGTCATCAAAGGTCAAATTTTCCAGTTTTTCCTGTTTTAGGACATCGCTCCAGAAATTCCCATATATCTCAGACACGATGCTCGTTAGACACAAACGGAAAAAAGCAAACGCCAGCCAGTTAAATTTTCAATCGCCAAAGTGACCTCAGATTTGATCTCAGGTCAATATTTGAGGCTCCAGAGGTCAAAAAGAAAAAAATCCGTTTTTTTGCTAAATAGTTTTTTCTATTAACTTTTTACTTAATAAAGATAACGGAAAACGGTTTACGCCATTGTGTTTATCTTGTGAAGGCGCTTCGAATTATTTACATGGTGACTTTTTTAAGTCAACTTAACAATTTGACCTCAGGTCAAGGTCAAGTGGTGACCCAAGTAGGGAATGCTGCATATGGGAAGATGTACCTCGACGAAAAAAACACGTTGATGTATGTTTTACTTCTCTATCTTCATTATGTCGGGAGTTATTTACAAAAAAGTGATGGTGACCTCGCATGACCTCAAATGACCCAATAGGGGTCACTGAACAAAAATTACACTTGGATCATCAAGAATATCCTATAATAACATGATCCAGAAGTAATTGGACTAATATCATGCATATCCTTGAAATAGGAAGCATTTGTATATTTCCCTATTGACTTATTATGGAGAGGTTAAGCAATTGACCTGACCTTAATTCACCGATATCCAAATTCTGAGATAAAATAATAGTAAGTACTTATGCCCTCATGACATCCTGTAAGTTTCAAACTGATCGGTGAAAACTCTGGCTTTGGCACAACTGCAAACGTTTTTGGAGGTGGGGTCACTTGACCTGGTCTGGTGACCTGACCTGAGATGACCCGAGGTTATTTTTTTTCTTCAAAGTGTGCGCAATTGATGTCCTAACAGGTGTGCCAAAACCCGGCGGCGCTGCGCGCCGCCGTTTTTTCGCTATCTTTGAAAAACCTGATGGGGGGGATCAACCCCCCCTGCAGTGCGCGGGTTAAATTTATAAACTTTTGCGTTGTCCCGGCATGGGCGGTGGAGTCGGGGGGGGGGAGGAGAGACGAGGGGACGCGTCCCCAAACATTTTCGGATTTAAAATTACCCTTTTCTACGATATTGTGTTTGCGGCGATCAATGATCATATACCGATGATTGAGCTTCGGTACAAGTCCCCCCCCCCCCTTGGTTTGACCAATCAGTGCGTGATCTACTGTGCGAGAAAGAGTGAGCTTTTAGACGCAGGAAGGCTAGTCCCACCGACGAGAACACTGCCGTGCACACCAGAGCGAGAACAGATTTCAAACTGCAGACTGACTTAAAGTATCGTCAATATCTACTTAGTCTAGTCCGGGACTTTAAAGATAACCCCAAGCAGTACTGGTCGTTTGTTAAGGCGTTGAAGTCATCGTCTCGCGTATCGCCTATATGCCCGAAGCTTAGGGTCTTCCATTGGATCAATACCGGAACGGCATTTTTTAAAGCGTATTCGGTGTACTGGGCTTGTCATTCGATTTTAAATGCATTTTGCCTTTTCTAGGCACCTGTATATTGTCCACTGGAGTGCGTGTGTGTGTGTGTGTGTGTGTGTGTGTGTGTGTGTGTGTGTGTGTGTGTGTGTGTGTGTGTGTGTGTGTGTGTGTGTGTGTGTGTGTGTGTGTGTGTGTGTGTGTGTGTGTGTGTGTGTGTGTGTGTGTGTGTGTGTGTGTGTGTGTGTGTGTGTGTGTGTGTGTGTGTGTGTGTGTGTGTGTGTGTGTGTGTGTACTGTGTGTGTGATCTCGACTGCAGTCGTAATTAGGCTCAGGCCTGTGGCTGCTACAAATTCAATAAACAAATAAACAAATGCCTTTGCGGGCCTTCTTATCATTTGTGGAGTATCTTTGCCTGCACTTGTGAAGCATCTTATGTTTGATATTAATGTTTGTAATAATGCACAAAGTTCACTAAATAGCCAAATTTGACACTAAATTCCCTAAGAACGGTGTGTTTTTTTTCTACACACAGCCTGTAGTATTGAGTTAATAGGCTCTTAGGTGCACTCCTGAAGCTTAGGGTCTTTTATTGGATCAATACCGGAACGGCATTTTTTAAAGCGTATTCGGTGTACTGGGCTCGTCATTCGATTTTAAATGTATTTTACTTTTTCTAGGCACCTGTATATTGTCCACTGGAGCGTGTGTGTGTATCGATTGCGTATCGAGTACACTACCGCTATGTGTGATCTGTTATGAGTGAGGTGTTATATTTTCAAATACATTGTCCTACGTTGCATAAAGTGTGAATGCCAAGTGTTTGTATGTTTCGTTCTAGGTAGACTTGCGTGATAATGTTTCATCTTCCTACATCATAAAGACAAAACATATTTTACTATTTTTTATTCATTCACTCACTATCATGTTATATACAAATTAGTAGTCCTCATTCACGCCTCCTTTCTTGCCACTGTAACGCTCGCATCACTCGCCTCCTGATTCTAACACACACACGCATCGGAAGGACTCATGACCGCACACCACGTAACAATCGAGGCGCAACAAGTTCGACACTGACAACAAGGCGACGCGGTAGTTAGGAGGGAACCCTCCCAACGACGCGCTCATAGTCGCGACTGATCGCCGCTACATCGCACTCCCACGACAAACTTCGCAGGCAGACAACAACAATAAAATAAATAAAGGCCTATCTACAGATATCCTGGAAATACAGGGATATACACACACATATATCACAAGTATTTACAGAGTGTCGCTGAGGACAGCTGCACTGGAGAATGAGGCAGCGGGAGCGGTGCCGGCGGATGGGCAGTAGCACTGCCGGGGACGCGGCCCGGGCACCGCCCGCGCTCCGGCGCCGGCTGACCCACGAGAAGTGGGTCAGGCGCGGACCGGCCGCTGAGCGGTGACGTCATCACCGCGGCTCCGCCCAGCTGGTGACGTCACGGCCGTGTCAGTGGCCAGGCGCCGGCGGCGGTGGCAAGGCTGAGGGAGGGCCGAGGAGGGAAGGGGAGCCCTGCGGGGCCAGCTGACCGGGGTGGGGTCACCAGTGCCGACTGCAGGCATTCCACTGTCTCGTCATCTAGTGCAGTATCAGGTGCGATACGCAGTTTGTACTCCTTTCAGACGTAACGCATAACTATCACTCTCTCATTCGCAATTTTCCGTGCTCGCAAACTTTGCCTTATAACTAGTTAACAGCAACAGCAGCTCGTGAGTCCTTCCACCGTGGAGCAAGATGCTGGTAACAAAGCGGCTGACGCACTTTCCAACGTGCAACCACCAGCAATGGTCCTCCTTGAGCAAGAGTAAAGATAGCAAGTTGAGCTTCTGGGCATTGAGCAGTGTTGACCCATTTCAGGGAAACGTGTGGTTATTTGGCCACCTCCCTGACTAGAATACTCAGGGTCTACCTATCATCTACACTCATTCTTCATCATACGGAAATTTTAGAAAGTAAGCTCAAAATACAATCTGACAAACTGCGTAGGAAATCAGTGTGAAAGTCGTCCCTAGTCTTGTGTCTATAAATAATACAGATATATGTCTAGCGGTCCGCACTGCAGTGCACGGCAAACAGGTGACCTCCTCAGGGGTACCATCCACCCGGGTCAGCTAGCCCGTCTGAGAGGGGTGAGGGTGGGGTGGAGTGAGGGTGCAGCCCTATCGACTCGCCAAGCCGCGACAACGCAGCCTGGGTCGCCGTCGACACCGGCAGTGTATGAGTGGACGGAGTCAGGCCGACCTGCAAACGACCGCCTCCGCCACGCATCGGCCTCGACCTGGAGCCTCTTCTCGGCCTCGACCTGGAGCCTCTTCACAGAGAGCGAAGAGGGACTAGGTCAGCCGACTACGGCCAGAGGTGGGTCACTGCTCCACCGAGCAGCGGCAGACTCGGACAGCTCGCCCGTGACTCGATGAGCTCCTCGGTAATGCCTACAACACGCTCAGAAGTGGCCCTTCTTGTGCAGGAAGATGGGGTTCTCGAAGGCTGAGAGGACGGAGCGGTCTCCGCCGAAGGTGCGGAACCGCAGGCAGAGGAAGGCCGACAGAAGACAGGAGATGATGAGGATCGCCAGCAACACGATCAGCGTCGCCGCGAAGCCCGGCGTCGACATGCAGATCATGTGCGAGTCGTTGCGCACGGGGAACACGACCGTCTCGGTGTCGTTTGTGGCCGAGTTCTCCAGCGCGAACGCCAGGTCGCGCGTGGAGACCACCTGGATGACCCTGTTGATGCCGACGTCGCGCGCCTCCTCTGGCGCCGAACGCCGCACACGAGGTGCGTCGTATCCCTCGGCGGGCGGGGCGCCGTAGGCGTCCGCGGGCCGCGGCTCGATGCCCGGCACGGCGCCCTGCACACACTGCTCCAGGCACTGGTAGCGACAGATCTGCACCGTGCACTGGAAGTGAACCTCCATCGAGTCGGGGAACTTGAACGCCTGGAAGTGGGCGTACGAGAGGACAGACGCGGACGCGCCGAAGTTCTTGATCTTGGTGAACTTGGACATGAGCTTGGGCCGGCTGATGCAGCCGGCTTGGTCGACCAGCGTGATCGGGGCACGCTTGCCGTCGTGGGCGACGCAGTTGCGGACGAGCATGTCGAACTTGTTGTCGTCGTCCTTGATGGCCAGCACCATGGTCATGGTCTGGCCGATCTTCACCAGCCCGCTGACCTCAGCCGCCCACGGGCCCTTTCCGACCTGGATCTGCATCCAGCAACCGACGTTATCTCCGGCGAAGTCGGCGCGGACCACGTCCAGCATGTCCACAGGGAACGGCCGGAACGTGACGGCCTTCTCGTACTGGTTGTGCCACGTGCAGCGCAGCTTGCGCGCCTGGTCCCAAACCTCCTGTACCTGCGGGTCGTACTGCATGATAATGGTGTTCTCGAAGTAGGTGCCGGAGCCGGTGTCCTTGCCGTAGCCGCCGTACTGGCCGTTCTCAGAGTTACCGGTCGTGCCGCAGGCGTTGATGCTGACGTCGAACTGAGCGTTGGCGCCGCCGGAGTTGGGCTGCATGTGCACGCAGTTGTAGTTGCTGTAGTGGCCCTTGCTGAAGATGATGCCGTTGAACGGCTTGTCGAACTGCACGTTGACGCGCATCAGCGACTTGTCGCACTGCACGTCTAGTGAGACGATCTTGGGCATGTCCGTGGCGGGCACGCCCCAGGCGTCTGGAGTCTGGGATTCGTAGCCCTGGGAGGGGACGTGGGCAGCTGGAGCGGACTGGTAACCCTGCGGCGGTTCCTGGTACTGAGCCTGCGGCTGAGCCGGGGCCTCGTACGAATCCTGCGGCTGAGCCGGGGCTTCGTACGAATCCTGCGGTGCCACAGGTGCCTCGTAGCTGATGGAGTGCGGCTCAGGGGCGCCATAGCCGTCGGAGACCTCGTGGTTGGACGGGGCAGCCTCGTACGCCGCGGCCGGCTGGGCGGGCGCGCTGTACGTCGGCTCGGGAGCGGAGTAGCTCTGACCTCCACCGCCGCTGCTGTGACCTCCACCGCCGCCGCTGCTGTGGCCTCCACCGCCGCCGCTGCTGTGGCCTCCACCGCCGCCGCTGCTGTGGCCTCCACCGCCGCCGCTGCTGTGACCACCGCCTCCGCTGATGTGACCACCGCCGCCGCTGCTGTGATCTCCTCCGCCGCTGCTGTGACCACCGCCGCCGCTGCTGTAACCTCCACCGCCGCCGCTGCTGTGGCCTCCGCCGCCGCCGCTGCTGTGGCCTCCGCCGCCGCCGCTGCTGTGACCGCCGCCGCCGCTGCTGTAACCTCCACCGCCGCCGCTGCTGTGGCCTCCGCCGCCGCTGCTGCTGTGACCGCCGCCGCCGCTGCTGTGACCACCACCGCCGCCGCTGCTGTGGCCTCCGCCGCCGCCGCTGCTGTAACCACCGCCACCGCTGCTGTGACCCTGACCGCCGCCGCCGCCGCTGCTGTGACCATGACTGTCTCCGTGATCTCCCTGGGGTTCAGCGTAGGTTACTTCGGGAGCCGGGGCGACGTACGCCGAGTGGGAGGAGCCTCCCGCGTGAGAGTCGCCATGCCCAGAGCTGCCGTGTCCGCCACCTCCGCCGTGTCCGACAGCTCCGCCAGCTCCGCCGTGTCCCCCATCTCCATGTCCGCCGCTGGGAGCGCCGTAGGAGCCGGTAGGCTTGGGAGGAGGTCCATAGGAGGTCTTCGGCGGTCCATAGGCGGGCTTGGGAGGAGGTCCGTATGCGGGCTTAGGCTTAGGAGGAGGTCCATAGGTGGCCTTAGGAGGTCCGTAAGCGGGCTTGGGCTTGCGGATAGGGGGTCCGTAATGGGGGCGGGGGCGGGGACGGGGACGGTGGGGAGGGGGGCCGTAGTGGGGCTTGGGCCGGTAGGGCCTGGGCTTGCCGCCGCCCTTGCCGAAGCCGCCGATGGGACGACCGATGGGACGTCTGTGTCCGCCTCCGTGTCCGCCGCCGTGTCCACCGCCGTGTCCGCCGCCGCCGTATCCACCGCCGCCGCCGCCGCCGCCGTTCGGAGCGTGGGGAAGCACCACCGTCCCTGGTCTCACCGGCACAGGGTAGGGTACCGGGATCGGGCCCTGGCCGCGCGGGCCGCCCTTCGGCGGGTGCGGGGGGCCGTACTCGCCAGAGGGCCTGGGCGCACCGTATCCGGAGGACGGGGCGCTGTGTCCGCCGCCGTGTCTGCCGCCGTGCCCGATGTCCGAGTCGCGATCGATGCTGCGCTGTTCGACGTCAGGGAAGCCTTCGGGAGCGGGCACCTTGAAGGGGCTGGGTCCGTCGGCAGTGCGCTCCTCAACCTGAGACTCCAGAGCGATCTGGTCCACATCGGTGTCGACCTTGTCGGCGAGCTGCGGTTCCTCCTCGGCCACCACCGGCTTCTCCTCCGCGTTGGCCGCCACCAGCTGAAAGAAACAAGACGGAGAAAGTTAGGGATCTGGTCGGTTTCGAACTTGACGAGTGATTTAGGGAAAGGACATCTACAATGCGCAAGATACATTGAGCTCTCAAACGCCACCCTTTACATGGTGGGATTAGAGCGCTGAATTACACTCGCGAGAGAAACACCGGCATAAACGTGCGGTGTGATTTGGAAACTGTAGTCAGTGAAAGTCATGGGAACTTCGTTGACTCAGCGAGTTGTTCGTGATACCTGGTGTCATGTTGAAAGCTTTCATTACCATTCCTGCTTTATTTATATCTACTTTCTGAAATTGATGCAAATCAGTCATGTAATTCAGAGCAGCACGAAGGGAGGTTGCGTTTTGGTCAGTTGTATAACTCTCCTTGAATGCATATCACAAAACCTCGCCAGCTAACTGCATGTCTTTGTGACATGAATTAAAATTGTACATTGTACAGCTTCGAATTGCCGTACTCTTCAACTATCCCCGAAAGAGAGTGTTTCCATTCCACGTATCAAGATCCGTTACTTTCCACGCCCTCGTGTCGTTTTCCAAAAGACAACCTCATCTGTATGGCTGTCATGTTACATTTCAGCTTTTGAGCGCAGCAGATGGGAAGGTCAGAGGTCTCGCGGCTCCGGCGAGCAGGTCTGACAGCGGGTGATGGAAGAAGGAGACTAGAGAGGAGACCCAGTATTCTGTCTGCACATATTTGAGAGACAAATGGGATCTCGTCAATCTCAGCGGCTTTCTCTGCGGACGCTCATATATGGACGATTTATGGAATGAAACAATTACCTTTTAATATAAAACCAATTTAGAAGTGAGAGTCCAGAGGAAATTGTTCCTCGAAGTACCGATATTTTAGCCATCTGTTGCCAAAGCTCATTACCTTGTTTGCGTAATAAATAAATTTTATAGTTATGAGACCCACTATCTCCCGTAGCGACTCCACGCTGGCAATATTTGTGGCTGGGGTTTCTGCCGGCCAGTGCCTGCTGGGACCTAACCAGGTCCCCGTGCTGACGCCAGCTCTCCCAACTCTCCCGCCCCACAGGTCACATCCTGCCCCAGCCCCGCCTCTGACTCCACCCTGCTCTCGCCTGCTCGCCTCAGACCCACCGATCTACCCGGCTCTGCATCACCCGCCTGACCAGCTCAGCGCAGCCAGCTCCACCACGCGGCGCCGCTAATTAAACACCGATCCGGAGCAGTGCGTTCCGACCGCCATCACCTCGGGCGGCGAGCCGACCCAAATTCGCTTCCTCCTCCGCGGCCACGCGGGAGAGTCGACCAGTGATGCGATGCGGCAGTCATGGCGCGGGGGTGGCCGAAGTGGCGCGTCTGACGCAGAGGCGGCGCAACAAACGAAATGCGCTCCTGTCGTTAAATCGTTAGACCAATTAAAAATAGTTAAATCGTTAGAAAAGTAAATCGTTAGCGCTTAGAAGCGTAGCCGCTGCATTTTGTTTTGCTCTGGTGCCAACATTTGTAGCCAGAATTCAAGCAAGCTAGGTTTAGTCGCATATTTAGTTCAATTTGTCAGTGTTGTCGCGTCATTTTTACAACAGAAACTCAGTTATCCAGTGTCATAAAATGGGGGGTGGGGGGGGGGGGGGTGGGGGCAGCGAATTTAGCTCCGTCTTCTGCAATTCAATTCTGTCCGGGGTACAACCTCAGGCATGCCGGCATCCACCGAAATAGTTCACTAGTAACGACCACAGACACTGAACCGAACTCGACTGCGACTGTAATTTTGGTGTCGGGTACATCTATCTTCAGGCGGGCGGTGGGGTGCGGGGTGGCGGGCAGCCTGCTCGTGGTAACGTCTCAATTTATCCATCCGGGCAGGAAAGACCGCAAGCGTCACGACATGGTAACGGCCAGTAACGACCTGTGAAACTGCAGTAGATGGCCTGAGACGGAACGGCGAGGTGTGCCGGGAGGGAAGGGAAGGCTGACTCCAGACCAGCAGCACTTGGCTTTCTCCGTCAGAGCGTGCCGATGGCAGGTCATAATGAGTCCCGCACTGGTGAACCGGGGACCGAACCCCGTGACGGCGACTGGATTGACCACGGTCCGGGTAGCTTATAGCGAGACAAGACGACACAGTGGCGGTGAACTGCTTTGGAAGCAAAGGTTGGTTCAACTATTGGACAACACTATTCTGTAGAATTGTGTTTCCATTGGGAATAAACGAAACGCGTGCGATCGTGACCCGGAGTGACGACTCGGCGGCGCCACTTCTAACCCACTGCGATCGGCGCTGATCGTGACGCGTGACGCAGTGGCGCGTGACGACAGAGACCCGAGCCAGCCAGGCGTGAACTGACCGGCCGACAACGCCCGGCGGCGACGCTCGAAACACCCGCGGTCGAGTGAGAGAGCGACCAGCGCCGCCGGACAACGAAAGGAAAAGCGCCGATGCGGTCCTCGGTCGGCTGGCCGGGCAATTTTACCAACCGCACTGGTGAGAACGGCCAACCAGATCAGATACCCGGCTTTCTCCTCCACACTTCCAACGTTTGTTGGTTTCTTTTACGGTTAGTGATTCTTGTTAGATGACGATGATTATTCTGGGCAGATTGATTTGAGAGAAAGCCAATATAGCATGACACAGACAATGACACACTACATCGAACACCATACACGAACCAAACATACGTGACAAACGGAAGTATTCGCCCCAGAATCGCCTTGCGTCACCCTCGTTAGCTGATCGGAATTCGATCTGCTCCAGATTTTGGAAAGTGGCTCTGTTGCCGCTGCGTGTCCGGGAGTCCAGGTCACATCACGAGACTGACCTTAGCCAGCTGGTGTGAGTGGGACGGCGGCACCGGCCACCACGTTCTCACCGTTCCGGCACCCCAAGTCACGGCCGGCAGTCCCCGCGACCGCAGTACCGTACTGCCCCCATTGCACGGTCCCAGGGCAGTCTCATAAACCGAAGGAACGAGCACGGATAAAACAATTTTGGCACTGATTTATGTTACACATTTGTAAAAATGAAAATGTTGTTATGAGTCTATGGGTTTCCATAATATTTGTCTTTGTTTTCTCGGTGATTTGTTAGCTCTTTTATCATTAACAAGTCAGTTTGATAGACAAAGTCAGTCGCGATTATCGGTTTCTATTCATGAACATGCATACCGCTCTCAGTCCAGTGTTACTGTCGTTCTGACCCAGTGGCGTTTACTTGACCATCAGCGTCGGCAAAAACCGCGTGTCGAAAGGGTTTCAGGATGATTCCGGGGTTGTCTTGGTATAATTTGCCTGAGCACATGCGAGTTATTATTACAGCTCTATCATTAGATGGCTACATCCAGACCGAAATGCCCACCTGAAGGATTACGTCATAGACGTGCTAACCATGACAACAATGAGTTGTAATTGCTCGTTTCATGGATTGTAACTTTTATAGCCGCTACCCTCCTGATTGTTCCCATTCCTCGACGTAAGTGGCGCGGAAATCCCTGCTACCCGCCATGCCTGCGTTCAGTCACGCGGCAATTCGTGTCTCACGGGAAAACACCCTCCTGCTCCACTTAATGTCTGAGACAAACATAAATACAATATATCGTAAAATAATACCTTTTGTCAGCGTAAGGCTTTTCAGCTTTATTGTTTATTGTCAGATTCATTGGTGGGTTAATTTTGTAGTTGGCAGTCTTAATGTTCTGATGGGTAGTCGTGGGTAGTGTCAGAAAGCTCGCGAGGTAGGTGGCGTGTAATCTTGTGTCAAAAGTGACAGCTATATGACAGCTAAGTGACAGCTATATGACAGCTATATTGTCGATGTAATCGAGGGGGTTTAGGCAGGCCAGTTTAGGCAGACAGAGGTTAACGGGTGCGAGGTTTGGCTCCAACCACTGACCAAAAGCTAAGCAAGTCATTCGGTTGCTGTTTATAATAAAACAAATCATCCGTTGTCAGTAGAATGCGTGGGCTGAGCTCACAGGCTCGTAGGTTCACCAATTCAGCATCATGGAACGTGTGCGGGCGGATAGACGCAGGCCACACCCATCAGGGTGGACTAGACGGACGCTCCACTCCAGTGCACTTCGGTGTTATCCGCTTAAAAAATACAACCGTTACTGGATAAAAGCTTTGAACCGACCCGATCGGAACGAAACGCTAAAACGCTGGGCGTTTTACACTAAAATGTGTGTAGCTGAGTGGCTGCCAGTATTGTAGCAAGATGTTTGATTTTTACTGACCAAAGTGATACTTATCGCGACATCGGTGTGAGGAACAATACCACGGCTCCGATGGACCGTCATGTCTGACTTGTCTCGGATCTGGAGCGTGCAACTGTTTTTAGATGCATTACTATTCCACACTGCAGTCTCTGGTGTTATTTACCAATGCCAACTTGCAGTCTCCGGCTTAAGCGGCTGACCGCGTTTTCTGAGTCATCACCTACTTTAGAGCAGCGCCAATTTGATGTGTCGCAAGCGTTACCATGGTTACGGTAAGACGCTAATTCCTCCCCGCGGGCTGTAATGACCGCGGTGGCTTATGAAGTGGCGGGTGAAGCACGTTCCACGTTCGGCGGTCCCCTGCAGCGGCGCCATTTTAGTGCGCATCATCACGCGTCGGTGTCGGCGGATGCCGCCTCCACGCTGGGTTTCTGATGGACACCGCCGCTCCTCGAGCGGCGATTCTTAATCGTCACACGCATAAGAGAAATCCTCAAACACGGCCAACTCCGAGGAAGTAGGTCACTATCATCTCGGGTCCGGGGCGGACGCGTGTTTTCATCAATCAAACGCTGGAATTGCGAATGACG